>CM051377.1:14523574-15123574 GCA_028015245.1 Cardamine occulta | reverse complement strand
GATGGCTGAAGCTTTAAGAGAGACAAAACTGATGATCAGACCAGTGATGACTGGAGAAAGTAGCTTGGAGCTCAAATCAATGCCTCTAATGACAGAGTTCATTCTTGTCAATATCGCTGGTGGATGACCATCCGACATAACCACAGCCCTGTGGTTGTCAAAAGAGCCAACAGGACAGTTAGAATACCAAATATAATACTATAGTATATAAAGGATATGAACCTCTCCAAGTATAAACATTACCAGTCTCGTTCGATTAGAATGGTGCCGGCAAGAGTTGAAAGAGCTCCAATGGCGCCCGCGACATTCGTTAACGCAACCAAGATTGCAAAGACAGGGAGATTTTGTGACTTAAGATCGGAAACTAATAATAACTTGATGACTGCGCCACCAGCAATGGTGTAAGAGAGGTTCTGGCATACGAGCCAGAGTCTGAGAACTTTAACATAGTCCATTCCTTCGATCCATTGACCCACAATGGGGCCAAAAATTGCAGTAGAAGCAGATTCTATGGCGCCATAAATCGCAGCGAGAAGCAGAGAGTTTGGCCATAAGTAGATCATATACAGAGCTACAGAGAATTCCCACGTTCTGTATCAGAAAAACCAACAAATCATCTAACACTATGATGAAAGTTTTATTCTTTTTGCTTTATTAACCAACTCTGAACTCATCCAAGATTTCAAACCACTTAAGAAAACACAGTGAATTAATCCAGTTGATATAAAACGTACCTAGCACTCCATCTGGCAAGAAAATAGCCAACGTAGAGATATATAACAAAACGACGTCGTAAGGCTGGTGGGTTTTGTGGCTGCTCTGCTTCTCCTTCTTCACGTTGTTGAAGAACCCTCAATTCTGTTTCATTCTCCATTTTCTGCTGAGAAATTTCGAATTTTGCATTGATCAAGCGATTCAGTTTTCATTACATATAACTGGCTTAATGAAACATGGCATGTGTTGTTATTCTAGCGTCTACAGACAACAAAGTCCTTCCTCGAGAATTCCGATAAACATGAATTCCCATATAAACAATAATGAAACAATCATTCTATGAATTCCAAAGAACAAGGAAACGTGAATATGACTGACTCTTCAACTGACACTAGAAAAAATAAGAAACACAAACCTTATTTCTGCGCCGGAGGTGAGCTTGGAGAATGAATGATGGAAATAGAATCGTAGAAATTCAGAAATACTTTTTTGTAGGGTGATCTTATTATTATTGGTGATATCAAACTTTTGGGTGGAGGAATGACATATTCCCCACTAGAGTTAAAAGACTACTACTACAAAGCACCGAGTGATCGTAGAAGACAAAAAAAAGGAGGATTCCTGAGAATATTTATGGTTTCGTGTGTTAAATGAAATATGTTACAATTATTTTATGGTTAAGATTTTGAGACTGGTTAAAGAAACAAAGCATAAACCTGAAAACATCAAACACACAAAAAAGAAAAAGTAAAAAAGCGAGAGACCCTATCCGTGAACTCACCTCACATTGTTTCTTAAGTGAGAATAGTCCCAAAATGCAATAAACAAAAGATGTGGTATATATTTAACAGTGGAAAGAAATGTCTGATAAAATATCTAAACTTTTGTGGTTCTTTACATAGTGAAAGTTAATGTGTTCCTTAGCTTTTAGGAGCATTATATATTCAGATACATTCGGAGTTCGTTTCATTTGCTTCGGAATTATCATATACTCAACTCTACAAGGGCGTGAGCTTTTATCATTTCTTGATGGAGCTTGGTTTGGGGTCTTGCACCGCCTAAGTGTAAACATATTCCACATTAGAATTGAAGATTTCAACACACTAATACAAAAAATGACATGACCATCTCTACTCAGTGCTAATTAATTTTCAAGGGGGATTAAGCTAGTTCCAGAGGTGTATCTAAACTCTTTAGCCACAATTTGAGTAGTTCCACTCGCTTTTTCTTATGAACAATGTTACATTTTAATAGAACTTTTGTTAAGTTTTCACCTTTTTGCAAAGTGGTTTAGCCATAAATGGAGATTTTTATCAACTTTTAAACTCGAAGAACTCTCTGATATTAGTCACCTTGGAATAGAAGTGACAAACAATACCTTAAACTCCCTTTCCATTGCTAGAATCATATAATATCAGATAGGCTTTCACCTAAGATTAAAAAAAAAAAACAAAATCGAACAATAAAGCTACAAAATGATTAGCAAGCATCAAATGACTTGCGCTAAGACAAGATAGTGTTCATTGTTGGAAGATTGAGACAAAACAGAACAAAAACAAGCTCTTTGGACAAACAATTTATCTTGAGAAATGATAAGATAGATGCTATTCAGAATCAGAATCTGAATCGGAATCACTAGCGTTGTAACCTGGTCGTTTATCTTTCACTTTCCAAACTGAAGAGCGAACTCTTGATGCTTTCGTAATCCAAAGTCTCCCCTAGATGATGAACAAATAGAGAATTGAATTCAAAAAAGAAGAAACTTTCAAATCGACCCTATGAATTAAGAGATTTCTAATAAACAGAGTAAAACCCTAAAGCTGAAGTGATGAGATTGAAGGGGGAAAAGGAGAAACCTTTCGAGCATCTTTAGGGACACTATAGCCAGAGTAATACATCTGACCTAATAAAACCTGCATATTGATGTTCCCAGCTTTGGCTTCCTCAAGTGTGTCTTTGAACCACCGCTTCGCACAATCCGAGACCACCGACGAAAGCGGGACGTTGCGGCGGCTACTGTCGCTGGTGGTGGCGGCTGAGGAATCTTTGTCGGGACTGTCCATAGTATTTGAGGAAATGGGTCGGATCGGTTTTGATGATTTGATGAATGCAGCTGCTGCAGCGGAAGCTCCTCTTAGCCCTGTTTTGATGGGAACTGACTTGCCCATTAAATATAAATTAAATAGGGATTTGGTTTTATTTAGAATTGTCCTCGGAAGATCGATCTTGTGAATTTTCTTGCACCGATAATCACTTTAAGAAAATAGATAATATAAAAAAAAATACAGTAGCACCTTCTTCTGTCACCGGAGTTTTCGATAGAGGTAGGCACCTTTTTACGGTTTAGTTATTATTCTATCAGTTTTATTTTTTAGTATATAAAAAATTTACATAAAACTATTTGTAGTTTGGCTTGAATTTGTTCTTTTAAAAAAAAATTCTAAATGGTTAAGTCTTAAAAGTTAAATTAGTTCGCCTTGTACTGAAAAGTAATTGGTTAATTAATAAATATTTTAAAGTAATAATATAATTACATATACAACGAACTTGCAATTGATTGAGAACGGAACACATTACATAGCTCACTAAAAGAATGTTCTATGAGAAAAAAAAAGAGAGAAAAAAAAATCCCACACACTTTTGAGTAAAACTAATACAAATTCTGGAATCTACTTACAAACATACACACACCTATAAAATAGTATACAAATATACATACATAAATTACATATTATAAGCGATGACGTTACGTATTTGATGTTCTGTCTGAAATAGAAAATTGTATAACCTACCTGACTCAAGAAGGGCTTGCGCACTCATCATGAAACAAGAACCAACACAACGGAAAAGCCAACGAGATCATCATCATTCAAGAATCACTCCAACTATCTGAATCTTCGTCCTCGTCGCTTCCAGCCATTGCCTGCACCAATGTCACACCGGTTTAGATGTGTGTGTGATAAGAGAAAAAGTGAAAAATGATTTGTTCTATGATCAGGCTAATAACTCAATGTTTTCACCTAAGAAACTGCTTTGAGATTCAAACTTAAATAATCAATCTTAAAAGGAGAAGGAAAGAGAGTAACGGACCATGCGTATTGTGTTTGCTTTCTCTAAGATTGCAGCTACTCTTAAGTTTGTTTTAGGACCAGTTTGGATGCTGGGTCGTGTTGCTACTGCAGGCTTCAGACTGATGGACTGCATAGACAAGTCAAGGTCATAAAACTCCATATCAGAAATACTTTTAATAACATTAGATATTGCGTTTTAGATTTTAGATGATCAATATAGAAGCATTTAGGCGAAGTGTATTAGTCGGAGAAGAAAGATAGAAATTACCACCATCAACCACAAATAAAGAAGAAGAAAAGGATGGATGTGAGAGTAAGAACAATGTGTGCTACCTTGTTCCGTATTTGCGCAAGTAATGAATCTTTGTCATCTTGCTTTGATTTGATTGGTGGTTGGACCATCTCTGAGACTTTCTTCATCTGGCAAATCATCAGAACAAGCGATTAGAGTCATATTATTAGCAAAGGCATGGTATTGCAGACAAGATGTGATTACTACCGTGCGTCTGTCATGAGCTGCAACTGCATCGACAAGTGGACTTCTTGGCCGAGGAAGCCTAACAATAGGGACCACTTCTGGCTTATTTGTGTCCAAGGTAGGTGCAACAGAGAACGCGCTGACAGGCCACATAGCATCTCCCGCTGAAACAGGAATTATCTTCTGAACTGACGTATTTGGTGATTCTGCTGTTTCTGCATTTGAAGCATCGGAAACTGAATGACCCTCATCTTCTACCTTCGGTGATTGAGTTGGCGTCAAGGCTTTGGTCTCAGGATAATGGAGATGATCGCTTGAGCTTTGTGAAACATGCACATCTGTGTAGTCCTTGAAATCTTCATACTTCGCTGATAGATCCTGAGGCAGATGCAATGACGAGTCTTGTAAACAAACGAGCTCTTGGTTCTGAGTTGCATGGTCAGCCAAAAGATTGTTCTCTTCAGAACCAAAATCCTCTATACACTGCTGATTAGGCATTGTAGGGAGCTCCGAACTGTCGTATTGACTATTCAAATCAGTGCCAGTGGTTGGGAACTGAATGGATGATTGCAATGGCTTTACTGATGCATTGTTCACAAATTCTTCAGGAAGTTGTTCTGATTTGTCACTTTCTAAAGATACAGACAGCTCTGATGGTTTAGATTCAATTTGGACATTTAAGCTAGAACCAATCTGTGGTGCCGCTAACGGAGCCGAACTACTGGTTTCAAATGATTCTCCCATGAAGGTAGGAAAAGAATGTGAAACCTTCCCAATACACCATTGCATAGGAGGAAGGGGCGGCAGTGGTGGCATGTCCTCCTGATTGGGTGGAGTAGTCTCAGGGAGCAAACCAAAGCCAGGAAAAGTAGAATCCAGATTCAACTCTTGCTTAGGACTGTTCAATTCGATACCTGCTGATTGCGGTGAAAATTCTAAGCCTGCTGATTGTGGTACAAACTCTAAGCACCCGGAAACACTTGACTGCAGCAATTCCTCATCTGCAAATGCATGGCTTGCACCAGGTGTTAGCTCTTTAACTGTCTGGTCGATAGCCACACTCTCTAAAAGGTTCAGATTATTCACTGGTGAGGAATCTATGCAATTATCCACAAGAATGCTCTTACAATGAGATTTAGTTTCGGTGTCTCTGTCAATTTGATTCGGAGATGTCATAGGACTTAAAGATTCACAACCTGCCAGGTGATTATTATCTAGAGCAATGCCTGAAGACACTTCCAGAGGGTTTTTCTGTATTTTCTTCTCTGACTCTGGATTATTTTCTGCTGGTAGTGTCCCGTCAGAATCCACAAATGTATCCAGACCTTCCGAAGATACTTCCAGTGGACTTTTCTGCACTTTTGTCTCTGACTTTGGATTATTTTCTGCTGGTAGCGTCCGGTCAGACTCTAGAACTGCTTCAGAAGATGACTGATAAGTATTGGTCGAAATCCAAGGCAGAGATCCTTTCAAACTAGTAGATGACAGGCTAACGGCATGGTTAACATCACCACTGGAAGTGTCATCGTCATTATCAGATACAGCAAGCTCTACGTTCGGAACAATGTCTGCGGTTGCATTGTCCAGCTCTGAAAGGTCATGAAAACCTTCATCAGAGATATGTTCATCACATTTGCTACAAGTAGGTGAAGCATCTCCCAAAAATTTCTCTCCTCCCAAGTTAATATCAGAAGTCAGCTTACTATCAACAACAGCAGGCATGGACATTTCATTCTCTAGTGTGTCTTCATGTGACTCTGAAATAGATACATCAGCCGTGGTGCCAAAGGCACATGAATGATCTCGAATTTTGAGAATCTCAGCAACCGAACTTTGAGAATCAACGTCAGCAACTAAACTTTGAGAATCAACGTCAGCAACTGAACTTTGAGAATCAACATCAGCAACTGAACTTTGAGAACCAACATCAGCAACTGCATTAGTCACTGTAACACAATCTGTTTCATTATCCAGAGTATCTTTTAAGTACGTTTCATCTACTGTACTAGGACCACAGACTTTAGAGGGCATATCAGGTGAAACTTCCATCCCCATCCCAGCGGAGAAAGGTAGCAGTTTTCCAGTTAGGCTACTACCATCACAGCTTTTAGGATCGCTGCTTGAGTTTGCCAAAACTTTAGAACAAGCAACTGTAGAGTTTGTCTCAATGTCATTACCAGCGACAGGTAACTCTTTACCTGTTTCACTATCAACAGACACTTGAGGACTAGTGCCTGAGTTTACGAAATTTGAAGAATAATCAATCATATACTTTTTCTCAATGGTAGTACCACATCTGCTTCCTTCCGAAGTTGAACTAACTGACGATGTTTCAGAAGGGAAATTAGAGTTTTTAACATCATATCTTGAAGAATCAACTGGATCCACCTTGCTATCATTGCCTCCTTTATTCAGATCAAGTCTAACAAGTTCTGGAGAAGCTTCAACGACTTCTGGTGCTAAAGATTGAACAGTCAGTGAACGTGATTCAGTATTCTGAGAGACTGGCCTTGGACTTGAACATGTATCATTCAAACTAAATGATGTCTGCCCATCTACATTGCGGCTACTAACTGATTCCTGAATATTAAAATCATGAGACACTTTGTTGGCATCAGAAAATACGTCAGACGTGGAATCCACCAGCTCACTCTTAGAACGAGAAGTAAAAGGTAAGCATCCAGAAGATTTCTCTCCATCAGATTGATCATCAATGGATATGCTTGCAGTGTCCGAGTACGAAAAACTAGTGCTCTGTTTCCCAAACGAGCTTTGCCCATTTTCTGACACTGGTGTGTTTCCATTTGAACGAAAAAATGAAAATTGAGGTGGTTCCTCCATCCTCTCTTCATCCGCATCAGAATATGTTCGATGGTTCCCATCCTTCAAAGCACCTGGTCTATTCTTATGTCTACACTCATCGTCTGTTTCTGTTTCCGACTCCATGGTGGCTGGTGCGTCCACATAATTGTCAGCCTCACTAGTTAAATCTTCAGAATAACTCCTATGTTGAAGAAATCCTGGCTTTCCATTCAAATTATTCTGTGAATCCTTTGTAGTAGTTGTACCAGGGACCTCATTGTAAGTAGATTCAGGCACTGTCTCTATGTCTTTTTCAATAGAACCCCCATTTAAGTTAGTATTTGCCACATTTTCCTGCTCATTTCGCAATGAAACCTCTGCTCTGCTTCCTCTGTGAGACTTATCCAGAGCACCCTCCATACTGATTTCAAGTATATCAGTTACTACTTCTTTAGCACTATCAATATTCCATGTCAACAGTTCGGGGTTTGGGGTAATGATTTGATAACCTGTTTCATTATCGACACATGTCTGCACAAATTTCTCCATGTAGCTTTCCCCTGATTTTGAAATAAGGGAATAACCATCCAGCTTTCTAGTTTTCAACTTCACCACTCGCGCTGGGTCTGAATGATGAGCCTCTAAATGCTCCTCCAAAAATAATTCATGCAATCTGTGCCAGTTGAATGATTTGAATTAACCATCATTACTCACAATTAAATTCAAATAAACTTAGGAAACTAAGTATATACCATAATAGAAATGACAAACATACAAGACATAAAACAGATAATACCCACTTGGCATGTGAGGATAGTGCATTTTCAGGTGTTCCTCCATTCCTCCACTGAGATGCTCTCTTCTGCAAGAGATTAGAAGGAAAAACTATGAGCAGTGGACAGAGGAATATAATTCTAACTGGACCTGTCTAAGTTTAATGAACGCCTACACAAGAACATAAAAGACAAATTCTACTTTTTCAGCAAATCTACCATGTAACGGAAACAAAACTAAAACCAAGAAGGATCACATTGCAACCCACAAGCTACAGCCTGAACTAAGAAGCTCCCTCTTTTGTCAGTACTAGTACCTTTGCTTTCTGTGATTTCTTCTCTCTCTGAATATCATCCCATGATGTTTCATATGAAGATGTTTCGAGCCTAACAAACGATGGATCAGTGTAACGTTTCAAGCATGCCCCAGCTCCCGAAATATCAAATCTAATCAAACACAAGAAAAAAAGATGTTATGTCCTCAGCTCTCACAAACGACTATAGAAAAAAGATTACAAAACAAGGTAAAATCATACTTGTCCAGAAGAAATAGCCTCGGGGGACCCCGACATTCCTCATAAGAATCCATTACACAGCGGGGCAAGTCACCACGTGTAACCACACTCTGTTCCAATTGTAGATTCGGATGCCATTCCACACCTGAAATAGAGTTATAGAGTCGCTTGAAACAATCCAACAGCATAGCTGACCAGACCAGATCATAAATGTTCATAGCAAAGATAAATACAACACTGGCAAGATACAATGCTGGGATAAAACCATGCAGATGCACAATTGCACATTAAGCACAAAATATCTGCCATCCTTGTAATATATCTATGATATGTAGACAAAGCAAATTTGTGCAAACGGGAAAAAAACAGTTCCAAGACAAAGTGCGTATTAGTATAAAAACCAAGCTATCTTCAATTGCCTTGCTTTCAATTATAATCAACCTAACACCACAAAAGTAAGGATCCAAGGGAACTTTACCAACCTTTATTAGAAAAAAAAGGTGAATGATCGGTCTGGCAAAGTAATGCCTTCTCTATGAATGGGAATTCTGCTTCCAGCTGTTGAACACGAGCCATAAGACCATGGCTTCTGGAAGCAGTTGCCATTACTTCTTCGTGCAAGTCATGGAACATCTCAGCAGCAAACCTTCAAATCATAATTTACACGAATTAAGTCAATTCGATCAAAAATTCAAACTTTTTTCACTTCCACATCCTCAGATTCGTAAAAATCGTTGCTTTACATCTCGTGGGTCAAGAACAATGGAATCTGAGAACTCCAAATTCAACACGATTTGAGGTCAATTACTGAAATTCAAAACACCAAAAAGAAGATAATACCAATGGAGATTAGAGAAACTTACTCAGCGAGATCACCGAGTTGACGCAATATACCAACGAGGCCAGCCATGGCGACTCCTTCAAGCAGAGCTTCAGGGTCATCTTTATCAGCTGCTTGATACAGATCCGGATCTGCTAATCCGTATTCGTTTCGAGACTGGTACCTCGTCAACGGCATTGTTTTGAGCTTCTGATCAGCTCGATGCTAATACTTTGTTCAATTTCAATGGAAGAAACTTTTACAAGGAAGAAAAACTAAGAAGCTCCTCTGTATCGATCTCTCTCTTCATTGAATTAGTGACCGACCACATTTAGATATGTGACGACATCACTTTCTGATGCTAAAACGGACTTTCTATGAACTCGAGACGGCGGATAGGTAAGGGAAGAGAGAGTGAAAGTCGACGCTGGGAAATTGAGAAAATAGCCTAAAAATACTTCAAAAAGACAAACATTAAACACAGTTTGATAAAAGAAACAAAACAAAACATTAAACACATTTTTCATAAAAAATTTTGGAATCTTTCGTAAATTTAAAATTTACAATATTTTTGTGACCAAATAATGATTTTTGAAGACATTACTATATTTGGATGGTAATTTAGAAGAACATAAAAAATGATTTTTACATTGGATTATGTATTTAATAACAGTTTCAATTTAAAAAATTTAGATATCTCTATAAAAGATTTGATTATAGTTAAATACTTTGTTTATAGGTTGTGTTTTAAATGGTTAATTAAAATCATTAAAGTTAACTTATGTTTTAAAGTAAGTAATCTACAATTTAGCCAAAATTATTGATAGAACAACATGCTTCCAGTTAGAAGTGTCACTAATCACTATATATATATATATACCTCTTCTTCAAAATAAATCTCGTTTTAGTTCATTTTTCTTCTTGTGAGTTAGTCACTAAATGGCAAATATAGCCAACCGAATCCACATATACCACTTTTCTATTGCGTTTATTAAACAAGCTTTTTTTTTTGGGTTAAAATATGGAGTAAAATAAAGTTTCAAGCATTCATTGTTTCGTTTCGTGACAGAAAAAGAAAACACTCATTGTTTTTTCAGAGCTAGGCTAAGCAAAGCTAGAGATTTTCTCATAATTGACATGTCTAACACAGTTTAGTTAAAGTTTTTTTTTTTTTTTTTTTTTTTGAAAATTGGCCTTCGAAAGATGGCGTAGTTTAGTTAAAGTTTTTAAGAAACCAAGACGTCAATTGAAAGATAAAAAGGGAGGGAAGAGTCTCTTCACTCTTGTTTTTGTGTAGGAACATCAGAAGCCGTTGTGGTACGCTTCACCTTCTCTCTTCTCACCTTACAAACATCTTTCTTTTATGCTTCTTAGCTCGTCGCTCCTTTGGATATATCTTGTAACAACTTAAATTCTGTCGTCCCAAAGATGTGATTTCTCCTTAAGCATACTAAAAGTTAAAGCCTCAAATGAAGCCAACGGATCATTTATTGTTCTTTTTTTTTTTTTTGTTAAAATTCATTTATTGTTCTTGAAGTTTCAGGTTCAAACATGTCTTATATTCCTCCACATAAGCGACATTTGAAGGATCCAGTTGAACCTTCCCTTCTTCCAGATTATCTTCTTACAAAACCCTAGAAAAACCTTAACTTCAAGAGTAGAAGTGCTCAAGGCAACGCTATTGTTTATTCAGGAGATTCCATTTCCAAATGGTTTCTTGTAGGTTCAAACGGAATCGAGGATGAGGTTCCTCCATCTCTTAACTTTGTACATGTGTCTTCCGATTCTGTCGAATGCAGAAATGGAGAAAAGCCTCTGGTACTTATGAAAAACGATTTCCAAAAAGGTAAGAGACTGTTTGTTAATGTCTTAAAGCAGAATCTGGACTTTTGCTATGTGTTTTGACAAAACAAACATCATCTAGATGCTGAAACGAACAACACTAGTGATTCTTTTGTTTATGATCGCTCTTGCCAAAAGAAGATGCATATCTCTTTCTTACTATGATTTTCGATGTTTACATTCAGCAGATACAAATACTGAAGAGTCAGCAGATGAAGATGAAAAGAGGACTCGGTGGTTGTTAGTAGCAGAGAAGATTGAGGAAGATCTTTTGTTAGCATATGAGAAAACTAAGAAGTTAATGGAGGATCATTATCATGTAGATAATGGTAAACTGAGATTGGTTGCTAGGTTTGGTAAAGTTCTCTTCTATAGGTAAGCCGTTTCAAATTCTGGTTTTAGTTTGTTTTTTTTTTTTTTTCATAAAATATTACTTTCCCCTTGTCTCTAACATATACAACATAAAAACCAGGCGTCAAGCTGGTCCAGTGGCTGAATATTCGAGAAGAAACTTGACTAAGATATTCTCTACAGATGTCCCAACTTCTTACATACAGAACATCAAGTCTAAGGCTGTACCAAGCCATAAGTTCTGTATAGACAAGGAAAAGGAAACTTACATTGTGAAGGTAGACCATTTTACTTCTCCCAATGCAACCATCAGCTGTATATGTACTATGAAGGAAGATGGACGGCTAAGTATGTACAAGGCAAGTCTTGTGTCCTTTGTGTGTTTGTGATAAGAACCAGAGTATAATTAATCTCTTCTTTGAGAACATATGATACATCTCATCATTGATATTAACTCGATGTATGCCACATTTTTACTTAGTTCTTCTTCTTCTTCTTCTTCTAACATCTTACGCTGAAGTTTTTTTCAACAGGCCGAGCGTAATCCTGTAAGGCATTTGGTTGTTGATGTGTCCTGCATTGATAAGAATCTCGACATAAGGCTTATGCTCGCTACCAAAAAGAAACTAATAGCTCTCACCGTGAGTTGATTTTGATACATATATTATTTTTCTCCGGATATATAGATACCCTCTCTTGGACTTACTGACTTAGGTTGGGTGATCTTTCAATGATGGGCTGGAGAAAGAGAATAATAACATTAAAGAAGTATTGGATTCAGTAACCATTAATCCAAACGGGAAAGGCAGATTAAGGTGGAAGCTTGGTAAAACTGTATCTGAGGATGAATACAAAATATTTGAAGTCTGTCACGTTAGAGCTACTATCTACAAAAACCGCACACTCGGGCTTAAGGTAAGAGAGACTGATAGATTCAATGAGAGGAGGGGAACAGGGGAAATCAACAGGGGGGTGACTCTGATACTTAAAGACGTGGACACTAAGTTACAGGTAAGTGATTGTGCTTTTGCATCTTTGAAACTCTATTGGAATTTGGAAGTGAGGCTTATAGTGATCACACACTTGTGCTCTGCAGCAGGAACATGACATTAAGAAGGGTTGTGTAATGGAAATGCTTCGAGATGCTCTTGGAACCATATGGGACTTCTTGCAGTGCAATGCCAATTTTACTTAATAAAGAACCATATGATATCATGTTGCTGACTTGCTGGTTTTTTGTTTGTTTGTTTGGTTGTGAAAGATTGGACTTGTGTGTTGTCCAGTTTTATGTTTTGTAGCATATGTCAATCAGGCTAGGTCGGCCTGTCTAGCTTGAAACCCACAAAACTCGCATGCTCCGGCTTGAATTATTCGGGTTTATATTTTGCTCGTAGGCCATGTCGAAGCGCCAAACTAGATTTTAAAATCGTGTATAGACCGGTCTTAAAATTACGTAAATAAATTCCGATTAGACCAAGCTTACAAAACGCTCGATTCGACTTCTCCTACACTAGATCGTGGGCCTGCCTCAAAAAAATAGAAAAGAAAATAAATCGAACACAATTATTAAAGTTTTGAAAAAACCGATGAGTCGTCAATTGAAAATACAAAAAGGGAGCGAAGAGTCTCTTGGAGTTAACTATCGATTCGTCTTCTTCTACCTTCTCACCTTGAAAATTTGTTTCTATATATACTTCTGAGTTCATAGTTCCTTTGGATATATTCTGTATTCTCTGAAAATTCTATCTTCGTTTTCTTATGGTTCTCTGTAAGATGTGATTTCGCCTTAATCTTACTAAAGCTGTTCCTCTCTGATCTCCAAGTTAAAGCCATAGAGCCGACAAATCTTTTTATTTATAATCCTTTTTTTTTGGTGAGTTTCACGTTCAGACATGTCTTACATTCCACCACATGAGCGACAGTCGAAGGAGCCGGCCAAACCTTCCCCTGTTCCAGATTCTCTTGTTAAAAAATTTCAAGAAAAAACAGGACTTCAGTAGTAAAGGAACTAGAAATCAATTGTGACTCACAATAAGAGATGAAGACTGAATAATTCTTTGTTATTCGAATGATAAAGAGAACTGTGGCTTTTATAAGAGCCTTACAACGATGAAGAGAAACTTACAGAATGATAAAAGGAAACAACTTAAAACAGAAACATGCTTATTCAGTCCTAAAGACTTGCTTGACTTATTCAGCTCTTTTGACTTTGCCAAATACCCAACAAATTTCTCCCCTTAAACTGAAATGTTTCCTTCATGAGTTTAACCTTCCAACCTTCAAACTCCAAGTGAACACCTAAGCTTCTCATACTGATCAAGTTTGATAGGCTTGGTCATGATATCTGCAACTTGATTTTTGGTTCCATAGAAAACAAGCTTCATAACTCCTTCATTCGATAAATTGCGCAAATAATGATACCTTATATCAATATGTTTGGTTCTTCGGTGCATAACAGGATTTCTGGACAGTTCGATCGCCGAGTTGTTGTCACACATGATGTCTATACACTCTGCATCTACTACGTTTAGCTCCTGCAACATCCCCTTTAGCCAAACGCAATGGCATGCGACGGAAGTTGCTGCCACATACTCTGCTTCTGTCGACGATAGTGTAACAATATCCTGCTTCCTTGAGCTCCAGCAAATTGCTGCTCCATTCAGCATAAACACATAGCCAGAGGTGCTTTTTCTATCCTCCATATCCTAAGCATAATCACTATATGTATACCCCAACAGATTTGTGATTGATGATCTCCCATAAAAAACTCCAAAGTCCAACGTCCCCTTTAAGTACCTAAGCACTCTTTTTGCAATCATCATATGCTCCTCCTTTGGATTTGCCATGAACCTTGCTATCAAACAAACTACAAACATTAGATCCGGTCTCGTTACCGTAAGGTACATTAGGCATCCCACGAGCTGTTTGTAAAGTGTAGCATCGGCTCCTTTGTTTCCTTCTTTGGTGATAATTATTCCAGGAACAATTGGATTTTTCACTGAGTTGCAATCCCACATGTGAAACCGCTCTAGAACTTCTTTAGCGTACTTCTTCTGACAAATATGTATTCCACTGTTGCCCTGATGAACCTCTACTCCAAGGAAAAACTTCATTTTTCCCATGTCAGTCATCTCAAATTCTCTCTGCATTGATGACTTAAATTCTCCACACAATAGCTCATCATTTCCAGTGAAAATTAAGTCATCAACATAGAGACTTACCACTAGGATCTTGTTTTCTGCTTTCTTGAAAAACAAGGTATGATCGTAGCTACTTTTCTGAAACTCCTCCTTCTTGAAATAGATGTCGATCTTGCTGAACCAGGCTCTCGGTGCCTGTTTTAACCCGTATAGTGCTTTCTTTAATCGGTAGACTTTATCTTCCTCCCCTGCTCTGATAAACCCTTCAGGCTGATCAACATAGACTTCTTCCTTCAACTCCCCATATAGAAAAGCACTTTTAACATCAAGTTGGTACACACACCAACCTCGTTGAGCTGCTACTGCCAAGAGACTGCGGACTAAATCCCATCGAGCAATAGGTGCAAAAACCTCTGTGTAATCTATGCCTGCAGTTTGTGAGTAGCCTTTCGCTACTAACCGAGCTTTGCATTTCTCCACCTTTCCTTCTTCATTTAGCTTGGTCTTGTAAACCCATTTAACTCCAATTTTCTTCCCGTGAGGTGGCAAATCTACTAGTTCCCATGTTTTATTTCGTTCAATTTGCTGAATCTCAGTTTTCATGGCTTCTTGCCATTTTTCTTCTTTCTCAGCTTCATAGAAATGTACTAGATCATCATTTGAGATGTAGAATGCAAAGTTCATGAATGCTTCTTCTTTCTCTTCGCTGATCTCTTCACCGCTTACGAAATCATGCATCCAACCGGGCTGTTTCCTTGGTCTCTTCGACTGTTCACCATGTTGCGGAACCTGATTTTGTATTGCTGCTTCTTGCTCAGTTGTCTCCACTGTTTCTGCTTCAGTGTCATTTTCTAGTTCTGCAGTCTCATCATTTTCGGCAATTTCGGGTCCCGCATCCTCATCAACGACTTCTTCATCAGTCTCTTCTCCTTCAGAAACTCCATCATCTTCCCAAGTAAAAATGTTTTCTTCTGATTTACTCAACTTCCAGTCCCATTTGGCATCTTTGTCGAAAATCACGTCTCTGCTTATAGTGACTTTCTTTGTGATTGGGTCATACAATCGATATGCTTTTAATTCTTCACTAATCCCAAGTAGAATGCATTTGTGGCTTCGATTATCCAGCTTTATTCTTCTTTGCACTGGAATATGAACGTGAGCAGTGCACCCAAAAACTCTAAAGTAATCGACTGTTGGCTTTAGTCCTGTCTATCTCTCTTCTGGAACCTTGTCTTTTATGGCTTTAGTGAGACTTATGTTCAGAACATGCGCAGTCCATCGTGTTGCATCTAGCCACAGGAACCTTGGCATCTCTTTCTCATACAAAAAACAACGCACCATGTTCATTATCGTACGGTTCCGCCTCTCCGCTACTCTGTTCTGCTGGGGAGTGTAGGCTGCCGTTAACTGTCGTTTTATCCCAGCCTCTCTGCAGAATTTGTTAAAGCTGTCAGAGGTAAATTCTCCTCCCCTGTCTGTGCGCAGCCTCGAATAACCGTTTTAGCTTCCTTTTCAACAGTGTTCTTGAAAACTTTGAAGGTCTCAAAGGTTTCTGATTTTTCTGCAAGAAAATAAATCCATATTTTGCGAGAAAAATCATCAACAAGTACAAAAAGATACCGCTACCCACTTTGAGAGATTGGAGTGATAGGCCCGCACAAGTCAGCATGAATCAGCTCCAATTTTTCAGCTGCTCTCCACTTGCTTTTCTTAGGGAATTTGCCTCTCTGTTGTTTCCCCACATTACACACCGTGCATATTTTCCCATCATCTTTAATATTTGGTAAGCCTTTCACCATTTCTTTCCTCTGCATAGTTTGAATGGATTTGTTGTTGAGATGTCCAAATCGTCTATGCCATACCGTTCCCGAGTCTTCTTCTTCCACTTTGAGGCATTTCTCAGAAATTGATTTGTTTTTGGCGTAAACCAGAAACATTCGATTTTTCGTCATTGCTGTCTCCATTATCAGTCCTCTTTAACGATGATATACTCTGCACTTCCCATATTCAATGATGAATTTCAATTGTTTCTCCTGCAATTGTCCAATGCTCATCAGGTTGCTAGTGAGAAGAGGAACATAGTACACATCGGTGATGACTTGTATAATGCCTTCAATCTCAAGTCTGATCTTTCCCTTTCCTTCAACCATCATCTTTGAGTTGTTTCCCAAACGAACTGAGTGCTTGAAACTTTCATCAATTTCCACAAACCATGACTTCTCTCCTGTCATGTGATTAGAACATCCAGAGTCTAAGAACCAAGCTTCTTCTTTTTCTTCAGTTTTGCTCATGTCCGCATGAGCCATCAATAGTAACTCCTCCTCTTCATCAAACTCGACATAGTTTGCCTTCTCGGCTCGGTACACTCAAATGAGTAGTGTCTGAGTTTTTCACAAGTGAAGCAGTTTATGGCTGATCGATTCACAAAAGATCTGCCTCTCCCACGTCCTCTATTACTGCCTCTTCCTCTTCCTGTCCAATTTCCTCTTCCTCAAGCTCCTCTCGACTCATTTTCAACCTGCAAGACTTGTTCTTCAGTCTTCTTCTCAGTAACCTTACTCTCATGTATTTGTAAGGATGCTTGCAGTTCATCAACGGAGAGTAAATCGATGTTTTTTTATTCTTCAATGGAGCAAACCACAAAATTAAAATTCTCGGTAAGGCTCCGAAGAATTTGATCCACAATCCCGACATCCTTCAAGCTTTCTCCACAATTCCCGATATCGTTTGCTACTTCCATCACTCTCCCGAAATACGCTTCAACTTTCTCTCCAGTTTTCATCTCCAGCGTTTCAAACGATCTCCGTAACCTCTGAAGCTGTGCCCTCTTCACTCTAGCCGTTCCAAGATGTTTGGTTTTCATGGAATCCCACAACTGTTTGGACGTTTCCTTCTGGGCAATAGTCTTCAAGATAGTTTTATCTATCGATTGGAAGAGATAATTTTTGGCCTTGAGATCTTTAAGCTTCGCATCATCAAACGCCTTTTGTTGTGCTGGGGTAGGATTTTCGGCAAGATCTACAAGACCCGATTCGACGACGCTCCAGTACTCTTTGGATTGCAGTAGATCCTTCATAAGAAGACTCCAATGATCATAATCTCCGTCAAATTTTGGGACCGCCGGCATCGCAAAATTCCCAGCTTCCGTCATCTCTTCAACTCTCAATTCTCCATATCTCAATCAATATTTTGTGGATTTTTCTGCTCTGATACCAGATAAAGGAACTAGAAATCAATTGTGACTCACAATAAGAGATGAAGACTGAATAATTCCTTGTTATTCGAATGATAAAGAGAACTGTGGCTTTTATAAGAGTCTTACAACGATAAAGAGAAACTTACGGAATGATAAAAGAAAACAACTTAAAACAGAAACTTGCTTATTCAGTCCTAAATACTTGCTTGACTTATTCAGCTCTTTTGACTTTGTCAAATACCCAACAAGTAGTAGAAGTCAAATGAAAGCTAGAAAAGGGAGCGAAGTCTCTTGAGATTCTCACGTCTCATTTTTCTGAAGAAACGTCGGAAGACGTTGACTCGACAAAAGGTACGATTTGCCTTCTCCATCCTTCCCACCTTGAAATTCTCTTATTTTATGTAACTCTTAAGCTCTTCGCTCCTTTTGGATATATTCTGTAATCACTGAAAACAAAGTAGTTCCTCTCTGATCTCCCAAGTTCAAGCCTGAAATAGAGCCGACCAATAATGTTTTTTTTTTTTTTTTTTTTTTTGTGAGTTTCAGGTTCAGACATGTCTTACATTCCACCACATAAGCGACATTCAAAGGATCCCGCCAAACCTTCCCCTGTTCCAGATTCTCTTGTTAAAAAAAAATTTCAAGAAAAAACTCGACTTCAGTAGTAGAAGTGATAAACACAACAATATTATATATTCAGGAGATTCCATTTCCAAATGGTTTATTTTTGGTTCAAATGGGATCGAAGATGAGGTTCCTTCATATGTCAAGCTTGTCCCCTTAAACCTCTGATTTTGTCGAACGCAGAAATGGAGAAAAGCCTTTGGTACTGATGAACAACAATGCCAAAAGAGGTAAGAGACTGTGTTTGTTAGTATTGCAATCGTTCTTGCCTATGAAAAAGGTTGAAGCTTTATGCAGATCGTTGGTTTTTTTTACGCTGCATCTCGGCTTTGACTATGTGTTGTAATCTTGTTGTTTGTGTCTCAACGCATACTCTGGACTTTTGCTATGTGTTTTGAAAACATGAACATCATATAGATGCTGAAAATAAATAGCACTGGTGACTTTTGTTAGTGATATGATCGTTCTTGCCAAAAGAAGATGCGTTCTGCTTTTTTAGTGTTGTTTTTTACATGTTTATGTTCAGTGAATACGAATATTGGAGAGAGCGAAGAAGAGAGAACTCAGTGGCTGTTAGTAGCAGAGAAGGTAGTGGAGGATCTTGTGTTTGGCATACGAGCGAGCTAAGACAGAAATGGAGGGGCATCATCCTGTATTGAGATTAGCTGCTAGTTTTGGTAAACATTTCTTCTATAGGTAAGCGATTCAGTGTTTGTTGATATCTTGTTGTTTACGAAACTCTTTGTATTTCTTTTTTTAACATTTACTACATAAAACCAGGCGTCAAGGTTGTCCTGTGGATGAATGTTCGCCAAAAAACTCGAATATGATGTTCTCTGCAGATGTCCCAACTTCTTACTTACAACACATTAAATCTAATGTTGTACCAAGCCATGGATTTTGTTTTGATTTGGAAAAGGAAAGATACCTTGTGAAGGTACTTGTTTTCTTTTCTTAGAATTTTGAATTATCCTTCTAATGTCATTTGAATATGCTTAGTTGTGTCTGGCTTCTATTTTAGGTATCACAATATACTAGTCCCAACGAGACCATCAGCTGTAAATGTACTCTTAAGGAAGATGGACGGCTTAGTATGTATAAGGCAAGTCTCGAGCTCTTTGTGTGTTTGTGAGAAATAATGTTCTGAGAACATATGATTAGTCTCATCATTGATATAAACACCATTACATTCCACATTTTTTACTTGGTTTGTCTTATAACATCTTACATTGAAGTTTGGGTTTTGCTTTCGCAACAGATCGACCTTAATCCTGTAAGGCATTTGGTTGTTGATGTGTCGTACATTGACAAGAATCTCGACATGAGACTGATGCTCGCCGCCAAGAGAAAATTGATGGATCTCAGTGTGAGTTGTATTTGATACATATATTTCTGGATAAATAGTTATGCCTGTCTTAAACTTAGGTTGGCTGATCTTTTTTTGATGGGCAGGAGAAAGAGATCAGTAACATCAAAGCACTATTGGATTCAGCGATTGTTGATCCAAATGTGAAAGGTGGTTTAAGGTGGCCGCTTGGTAAAGATTCATCTGAGAATGGATACAGAGTATTTGAAGTTTGTCATGTTAGAGCTACCATCTACAAAAACCATACTGTAAGGCTTAGGGTTAGAGAGAATGATAGATTCAATGAAAGGATTGGAACAGGGGTTATCCAGAGGGAGGTGATGCTGATGCGTAAAGACATGAATACTAAGTTACAGGTAATTATTTGTGGTCTTGTATCTTACAAAAAAGTTTATTGGAAGTGAGGCTTATACTGATTTCACTCGTGATCTGCAGGAGCAGAACATTGAAAGGGATTCTGTTTTGGAAATGCTTCGAGATACTCTTGGAACCATATGGGACTTCTTGCATTGTGATGCCTATCTTACTTAATGATGCTGCTGTTGCTATTGGGTTTCTTTTTTACTTTCTGCTGTGTTTTCGTACAATAATGCTTTTTGGGTTTTGAAGGATTGAACTTGTATGTGACAAAGAAAAAAACAAACAGAAGCTTGTGTGTTTTTACCAGTTATTTAATGTATATGAACTTGGTCTTGGTGTATATGCACATGCATACTGAAGTTTTATCACACTTAAGGTCTAATCTTAATCTAAGCAGGACAGTACAATGAAGGATTCCTAATTAACAGTCAAGTTTGATGGATGTGTCAACTTTGTTTATACTAAGGATAAAGGTAAGTTTGCAGAACAGCCAAATTAATGTGGAATAAACAGAGCAAATGTAGTTCCAATAGGTATCAAAACCTGAACTAAATACAAATGTAAGATTTATCCTTTGCTTTGAACAAGTAGTTTATCACTACTCAAAATCTTGCACAAACAAACTAAACTCCCTTCTATTAGATTCTAACTATCATAAGACCAAATACATCAATTTTACAACTATTTAGAGTTTGTCCACATCGCTTAAACCAAGTGTGCTAAAAGTTCGACTGCTTTATCCATCAAATCTTTCTCACATAACCTGCAAATGACTTCCTCAGTTCTTGACCTCTTCACAAACAAGTTCATGTTAAAAGCTTCTTCCAATAAACCGTGAGCAGAAACAACCTCGTCTATGTCAATAAATGCATTAATCATAATATCATATGTATGGCTGTTCCGGTTGACCCCATTCTGCTCCATCTCTTTCCAGAGAGCCTTAGCTCGATTCAGATCCCCGGCCTTAACCAATGCCTTAATCAATATATTGTACGTCACTACATTAGCCTCAGAACCTAGCTTGTTCATAGAAGACACCAACTTTCTAGCGCCTTCGATATCATTCTGCTTACATAAGCCATTGATATACACATTATAGGTATAAACATCAGGAGCCAAACCAAACAAGAGCAACTCATCAAAAAACTTGTCTGCTTTCGAGTTATCCTCATCCGCAACAACGCCTTGCAACACGATTGTATAACAAACAATATCGGGCTCTATTCTGTCACATTTCATCTGATTCAGTACACTTACAACTTCTTTTCCCCTTCCTCCTTCGACCAAGAACCTCATTACGGCTGTATAATCCTGCAAACCTGGCGAAAACCGAGTCTTTCGCAGATCTTCCAAATACCCAATCACATCGAAACATGAAGAATCCTTGTGTTTACATACAGAACTCAACAACCGAGAGTATAATCTTGGATCAACAATAAAACAATCATCACTCATATACTTTACCAACTCCGTAGCACAATCTACCTCACCGATTCCACAAAGAGCATCAATCAAAATCCCAAATGTAGATTCCTCTAGCCTCACACCCATTCTACAAAGAGGAAATTTGACATTCGATGCCATGATGAAGATCTTCCCATTTCACAATTCGATTGGTAAATTCTCACCGTCGGCGTTAATTAGAAGACATTTCGTATATTTTAACATCATTAAAAGGCCCGAGTAGATTCTTAGGCCCATGATTGGCCCAATTTTATTTAGGTTTTTGTGTATCTTCAATTGGTGTGTGTATACTTTTCCTTCGTCGCAAGAAATCAGTTTTTGACGGTGAAAAAGAAAAACTTTTGTTGCGATCTGAAACAATGACGACGATGATCTCCAATCTTCCAGAGGATTTGATAGAGCAGATTTTTTCTAGGGTTCCTTTGAAATCTATGAAAGCAGTGAGATTAACATGCAAAACTTGGAACAATTTATCCAAAAGTGAGAGTTTTGGTAAAGCAACAAGAACTACAAGAGAAGGGGAGAATACGATGATCGCGATAAAGAGTCACAAACTTTATTTGATAAGCGTTGTTGTCAACGTTGATCCATCTATGGACCTCAAAGGTCAAGTTAGTTTCATTTCCGATCAACTCCGGATAACTCAAGTCTTAGACTATGAGGGTTTATTGTTATTCATAAAAGACGATATTAGGATTGTAGTTTGGAATCCGTATTTGGGCCAAAAAAGGTGGATCAAACTCCGATATTCTCATCTTAGCTGGTCCATGTATGCTCTCGGATACGAGGATAAGAAATCTTGTCGTAGTGTTAAACTCTTGAGATTTATATATTATTTTCACTAAGCACCGCAATTTTTTTGGTATGAAATCTTCGATTTTGACTCTGGTTTATGGACAACTCTTGATGCCACTCCACATTGGCGTATATATTGTTCTTGCCGCAGTGTTACTCTCAAGGGAAACACTTACTGGTGTGCTAAAGAAAGGAACTCAGAAGACGGCTTCATCAGTCACATAATATGTTTTGATTTTACAAGAGAGAGATTTGAGTCGCTTTTGCCTCTGCCGTCTAGCATTAAGGATATATATGTATATGTGTATTTATATTGTGTTAGAGAAGAGAAGCTTGCGGCTTTATTTCAGCAACACGTATCATATGAAGATAAGCTTGAGATATGGATTACGACTAAGATTGAAGCCGAAATAGTGTCGTGGAGCAAGTTCTTGAGAATGGATACGGGACCTAAGATAGAGATTCAAATGAGTTCATGCATTCTCGAGGAGGATAAAGTCTTTATGGGTTTTGAGAGAGACGTGAGTTTTGAGAGAGATGATGATACGAAAACATTTATTAACATCACTGGAGAAGCTGGATACCTAAAAAAAGACCGCTATTGCTATTGGCCACATGTGTGCTCTTATGTTCCAAGTTTGGTCCAAATCAAGAAACCTGCACGAGGCAAAAGGAGAAAACAAAGTCGTTTAGAAAAGTGTCGATTTGATCAAAACAAATCGAGACTTGACGCAACTGAAAAGCCACTCAAGATATAAAATACGCAGGAGGAGGAGACATAAAGGTGAAAACGGGATGATTTGTCTCAGTTTATAAAGCCTAATTTCTAAGTTATAAAACTTGTACTTCGTTTCTCATATACTTTATCTTGGCATGTACGTCAAGAAATTTGTAAAAGAATCTGCTTTCAATCACTTGTGTTGCTTCACAGATCTTTTCATTTTCCGAATTGGATTGGCTATCTTGAGTTTGTAATGTGATGACAGGTTTTAGTTTATGGAAACTTAGAAGTGAGAAAAAAGAGTACAAAGCTGTTTAACTGAACCGACTCAAACAAACCTTTTCACCAGAGTAGACTACGAATTTATACTCATTCGATTTGACAACAACACCCGCTATTAGGAGTTTAATATTTAATGTCCTCTGTTTGATAAATTTGTACAGAAGCTGGAGTTTTTTCCAAGAGAGAGCTCGGATCAAGGAACCAACAAAGCAAAGCCTTAAACTCTTTGGGAAGACAGTTTTGGTGTCTGATTCATGCATATCCTCTTCTCTAACAACTTCAACTTATTGTAAATCCACAATTCAGCCATTACCACGGAAACCCTCACCATCCAAAACAATACCAATAATAAGAAACTCACAACAAGTGCTCTTGAATTCTTGGATACAAGTCCCTCTACATCAATTTTCAAGTCAGTTATAACACACAACTGTTTTTAGTAATTTTCACTAAAGAAAGTGTAGCGGAATAAAACCATTGTAACTATTTTAAAATATTAATTGAAAATTTAAAACACACAAATCAATTCACTATTTTAATTTTTATATATGGATATGGAAACAAATGTGGATATAACAAAAGAAACACACATATCTAAAGTTATAAGAAAATTATTTTAAATGATCCCCCAAAAAAATTAATAAAGGAAGAAAAAGAAACATAAAAATCCTTTTCATCTTTTTCTAAGAAGCAGCGATCAAAATGTACGTGTCGCTTAATATAGATAAAATGTATTCCAACTTTATCCTATACACACTTTAAAAACTTTAATTATACACACTTTCTTGGATGGTTATCATCCAACACGTAATCGTATAGATATAGTATTAAATCCCATCTGTCAAACAAATAAACATCATTAAAAAGGAATTATACACCTAGAAATTAATATACTTAATAGAATTTAACGTTGACCACATTGTGAACGCGCGTGAAGTCACGCACTAAAGAAAGAGCGTGGAGCGGGAAATTGAAATTGCCGTCCTTAAAAAACTGAGAAAGAGAACAGATTAGAATAAATAAATAAAAAAGGATTATTTTCTTTTTCTTCATCTTCTTCGTGGAGATTGAAAGGGAAATTAACAAAAGCAGCACAAAAGCAAAGATTCTCCGCTGACTCCGTCTCTCTTTGCGCTGGTGAAGATTTTCTAGGGTTTTTTTAATATTCGCCAGCCGGAAAGTTATTTTGTTTGAGCTCCCGATCGGCAAAGATATGTCGTCGTCTTCAGCTTCTGCTACGGTTGCGGTTGATAAAGCAACCAGCGATCTTCTTCTAGGTCCTGATTGGACTACCAACATGGAAATATGCGATTCTGTCAATTCGCTTCACTGGTAATTTTGGTTTTCTGAATCATCCTCGTTCGATTTGGTGTTGGAATTCTGATTAGATTGTAGTTCCTTCGTTTAATTTTCTGAGAATTGTTGATTTAGATTATTTAGGATTGGATACATAAACAGAATTAAGAAAAGGTTACAATCACATGCAATAATTGGGATTTGGTGCTGGTAAAATTGTTGATTTGGAGTAGGAACATGTTAGATGTTGCATCTGCGTTAACGTTTTTTATTGCTTATTGAATTGCTCAGGCAGGCGAAAGATGTTGTTAAAGCTGTGAAAAAGAGGCTGCAACATAAGAGCCCTAGAGTTCAATTACTTGCTCTTACGGTAATGATGTTTCTAGTGAAATTGGGGGTCTTGTTCCCTGGCTAACTATTCTTTCAACTCTTTTTAACACTTTATGTATTCTTCTGTGCTAGCTTTTGGAGACGTTGGTAAAGAACTGTGGAGATTATTTGCACCATCAAGTTGCAGAGAAAAATTTGTTGGGTGAAATGGTCAAAATTGTGAAAAAGAAGGTAGTCATTGTTCACGGTTCTATGTATGTGTTTCGATAGTGGTGATTATTCCAGATAGCTGATGATCCATTGGAATTTATAGGCAGATATGCAAGTAAGGGATAAAATATTGGTCATGGTGGATTCTTGGCAGCAGGCTTTTGGGGGTCCTGAGGGAAAATATCCGCAGTATTATTGGGCATACGATGAGTTAAGGGTGAGTATCTCGCTTGAAAAGTTATTGTTATACGTATATACATTTTCCAGGACTTGCTTGCGGTTTTGGTAGGAAGTCTGGTATTTGTTGCTACATCTCTTTTTTGCCCTGTGCTAAATGTGAAAGTGTATGTTTATAGTTGTGGAGTCATGTTACTCCGTGCTTTTTTCCTACTTCAGATCTCTGTATATATGCCATTTGCTTTGTGTTCTACGCAGATGTTCATTTGCATGATATTCTTATTCTCAAGGTTGCTGTTACATGTTGCAGCGTTCTGGAGTTGAGTTCCCCCGGCGTTCACCGGATGCATCCCCGATACTAACACCACCTGTGAGTCATCCACCGTTAAGACAGCCTCAGGGGGGTTATGGAGTACCTCAAGCTGGTTATGGAATGCCTCAAGCTGGTTATGGAGTACCTCAAGCAGGTTATGGAATACCTCAAGCTGGTTATGGAGTACCTCAAGCAGGTTATGGAATACCTCAAGTGGGTTATGGAATGCCCAGCGGTTCGTCTAGAAGGCTTGATGAAGCAATGGCAACAGAGGTTGAGGGCTTAAGGTAAGTAAATTTGTTAGTTCAATATGCTGTCGATGTGGATTGGCAGTTTTAGATTTTGTACAAAATTTCCCACTATTTCAATATTCTTTTCTTGGTTAAATTGTAGCTTGTCAAGTATTGAGTCCATGAGGGATGTGATGGATCTATTGGGCGACATGCTACAAGCTGTGGATCCCAGTGACCGTGAGGTATTGGAACCTGATATACGGCTATATTGTGGTTTTGGGAACGAAATCAATTGTTTTAACCATTGTTTTCCTTTTACGTAGGCTGTGAAAGATGAAGTCATTGTTGACTTGGTCGAGCGTTGTCGTTCCAATCAGAAAAAGCTGATGCAGATGCTAACCTCAACTGGGTCAGTCCTATAATTTCAGGAATTACTTTGTATTTAAATGTGTTAGTAGATTGTGCAATGACTAATGATATTGTTGACTTGAGAGGTTTCATCGTTGTGCTAAACAGTCTTTTGTTTATGTGGCAGGGATGATGAACTTTTAGGCCGGGGACTCGATCTAAATGACAGTCTTCAAACTATACTGGCTAAACATGATGCAATAGCTTCTGGTTCTCCTCTGCCAGCTCAGGCTTTGAAACCCGCTGAATCGAGCCCCAAATCTTCTGAAGCTAAAGATTCTAGTTCTGTAGCTGGTTCTAGCTCCCCATTACCAGCCACCATTTCTACGGGGAAAAGCCCAATTGATGAGGAGTACGAAGAGGAGGAAGATGAGTTTGCGCAATTAGCTCGAAGGTCTGTTTTGTAAATGGATTCAGGAACAGTACATAACTACATATCATAAACTTAGTATTTGACAAATCATGCTGTGTTATTTCAGGCATTCCAAACCATCAGCATCTGTGACTAAAGACCCCATCAGTTCAGAGTCTCATATTGCTGAAAACAATGCTCTTGCTCTTGCTCTACCTGACCCGCCTCCTCCAGTGAACACCACAAAGGAACAAGACATGATTGACTTATTGAGTATCACTCTGTCTACACCTTCAACTCCACCGCCTCCATCCTCTCAACCTTCTCCTCCTCCCCCTGCTGTCTCAGATCAAAACACCCATAACCATCCACAGGCCTCGCCACAGTTTGCTAGCTATGTCGCTCCATGGGCACAACCCCAGCAACAGCAACCGCAACAGCAAACACAACAAGGTTATTCTCAAACACAGCAGGGCTATTCTCAACCGCAACAGCCTCAAACACAGCAGAGCTATTCTCAACCGCAACAGCCTCAAACTCAACAGGGCTATACTCATCCGCAACAGCCTCAAATTCATCAGGGCTATTCTCAACCGCAACAACAAGCACAGTTCCAGATGCAACCACAAACGAGACCACAGAACCCATATGAATATCCACCTCCGCCATGGGCTTCAACATCAGCGAATGCATACTATACTCCACGGGCTAATGCAAGTGCATCATACACAGACACATCAGTCCTAGCGGGAAGATCACTGCAGCAATCCAACTCATTCCCCGCAAGAACCGGAGATCCCCAAGCTACTTCAACTGCAAGCAATCCAGGTGTATCCGTAGGACAGAAGCCATTTGTTCCATCGTACAGATTGTTCGAAGATCTGGATGTATTTGGGAGCTCAGACAGGAAGCATAATAAATCTACAAACAGTAGCAGTAGTGGTGCTCAAAGCTTGTCTGGATCTCAGGCGCAACAGAGTATGATAGGAGGGAGGAAAATGATTTAACAGAATCGGGTGCTTGGTATTTTCCCATTGTGAATATAATGGTGTACATTTTTTTTTTCTCTTGTTTGATTTTTAGGCTTTGGTATGACATACTGAAACGCTTTTATGAGACCAGGAGATTTGTTTTTCTTTTTCCTTTTACCTTGTCTTCTGTTTTCGTACCCTTTTGTGGAGTTATGTTGTGTGAACTATTATTGGTTTGGGTAGAGAGTTCCAACAGGCGGGAAGTGGGAACAACAATTCATGGGAATTTACAAGTGAGAAATGAGAAATTAGTCAGTTTCTAGTTTGATCATTGGATTCTTTGGGTCCTTTTAACTCGCACTAATTTTGGACGCAATCGCACTTCCACGACTCGACTAAGATGGTTTTACTTGATTATATTGTAAGCAATGCTATTGCTATAGTAGACCAAACATTTTATAAATAACACATATTTATTACAAGTTTATCATTATATATATGCATTGACTATGCTTGCATACGCACATACATTATGGAGTTGAGCATGACTCCTCCATATCACGTACAAATGACTTATGATAAGTGTAGCTTTAACTCCTCTATCAAGTTTCCGTACATCATTACAACTCAAAAGAATAATATCAGAGAGAGCTATGGAGATAAATAAGACTGATATGACCTTGGTGAATTTTCGAAATACCAAAATGAGATAAAACCCAAATCTAAAAGAAAATTTTTGTAATGATTGAATTTATTTTGAGCAAAAAGGAAACAAGGTTGAACATAATGAAAACATAGTGATTAAGAAGCAACGAGATGTTGACTCATCAATCATTTGGTCATTCGAAGCATAGTTACTAAACCATCATATTTCCCATCTATCATTTTCCATTTCTTCACATCTTCGACATTGAGTAATCCATCGCTTCCACGAGATAATCTGCCGCAAAAGACAAATTTCATTTATTTTAACATTGCGTTTATATTTCAATATTCCTTTTCCAAAGAAATGATGAAACAACACAAACCTGCGTCGTCCTTAGTGAAGCAGAGAGGTGGTGTGATTCTAAAGACATTTCCAAAGTAGCCTCCTTTGCCAACCAACACACCCAATTCTGTAAAACATATTCATCAGACACAAAATTAATTCACCTTTTTCTAAATACATGTTTCACCAGAGACAAGTGTTACAAAAACCAACCTTTCATTTGATCCATAATGTGTAGAGTCTCAGCAGTTGCAGGAGTCTTAAGCTTGCGGTCACTCACCAGCTCAACTCCAAGCATCAGTCCTCTTCCACGTACATCCCCAATAACTACAATACAGAACCATAATAAACACAATGAAGCAAGTTCAAGAACAAAGCTATGAAGAGAGAAAGAAAGAAAGAGCTTTACTTTCATGTTTCTCTTTCAGCTGAGTGAGTTTATCTTTCAGATAAGATCCAACCATTGATGCATTTTCCTTAAGCTTCTCTTTCTCAATCACATTCAGAACAGCAAGACCAGCTGTAGTAGCCACAGAATTCCCACCAAATGTATTGAAGTAGCATCTGCGAGTCAATACTCCTGCTATCTCTGGAGTTGTCACAACTGCTCCCAAAGGAAACCCATTCCCAATTCCCTTTTTTTTACACCATAAAACATTAGCCAAAGATTGCAATAAAGTTGGCTTAGATGAGGATGGAACAACTCTAACCTTTGCCATTGTTACTATGTCAGGGACAACATTATGAGCCTCAAACCCCCAGAAGTTTCCAGTCCGAGCGAAACCAGACTGAACTTCATCCGCAATGAACAATCCTCCAGCTTTCTTGACAATGTCATAAGCTGCTGACAAGTATCCCGGGGCCAGCTCCACGATCCCTCCAACTCCCTATTCACAAATATACACTCTTAATAATGATCTTGTAACACTTCATAAATGACTCCAACATTAGTCAAAGGTTGATATACCTGAATAGCTTCACATATAAAACCAGCAATGTGTCCAGTAGTACCATATTGAATGAGATCTTGCAAATCTTTTGCATACTTCACTCCATCAGAACCAAACACACCTCTATATGGATCAGGGTTTATAGCATGATGAACTCCAGTCTGAACAACATTAAACTTCCACAAACTTTGAGCAGTAGCTCCCATTGTTGCAGCTGCATTCCCATGATACCCGTTTCGAATCGACACAATGTCTTGACAACCAGTGTACAACTTAGCCATCATGAGTGCTAATTCATTAGCCTCGGTCCCAGAGTTGGTGAAAAACACAACCTTGAGATCACCAGGGAGTTTAGAAGCTAGAGCCTCAGAGAAATCAGCAATGGCATGGTTAAGGTAAAGAACAGTAGGATGCTGAAGTCTTTTGATTTGATTGATCACTGGCTCAACCACATCAGGATGGCAATGTCCACAATTCACTACAGCAATCCCAGCAAATGCATCCAAGTATCTTCGACCACTCTCATCGAATAGATACTGCATCTTCCCATCCACAATGTTCAACTGCAACAGAATATTAAATGTTCAATATTTAGTGGCTATTCAATTTCCAAAGCCTTCACATGATATTGATACAAAAGATTCAATATTTATTTAAATATTAGATTTAATAGATTCCATCAATTGGTCAAGAATATTCGGATAAGAACATCGTAATCTGAGCCATGTTTTTATATTATAAAGTTTTAGCTGTTTTTCGATGAGCAATTAGTTTTCAAGCTAAAATCCAAAAAACAATAAAAATTCAGGCTTTTTTTTTGTTTTAATTCAGGCTTTTCGTCATCATCACATATGGAAGATTTGATATAAGAATCAAAATCAAATTGATCTGAATCAAATTCGAGAAATATCATAATGATTTAAAACGTTACCGGTTTACGATAGAGGCAGCCCATTGAAGGACTGAGAAACTCCTTTCTTTTGTTAAGAATGACATCAGCGGAAGGGCCTGTGTACGGCGGCGGTGTGTAATCAAACGCCGGAAGCCTCGCTTGAAACTCGTCAGAATCCTTCACGGAAGCAGCCGCCGTAGCCTGAGACGTTGATGAGATACATCTCCGCCAAAGGGAAACGGAAATGTTGTGAACCGATCTTTTCGCCGTGAATCTCTGCATGATTGATCGCTCTCTGAGGATGAAATTAGCAGAGATTACGACAAGACTGCTGTTTCGATGGTTACAATGATATGGAAAGAGAAGAGAGCAATACGTTACGTGTATTTATATAGAGAGACAGAACAGAAAGACTTCGGTTTCATTGGATCAATGCTGACGTGGCGTCGGTATATGCATTGCCCAATGCCTACCCAGCTTGATTTTACCAGATGGTCCTTTGACGTCTGTTTATTTACCACTTTGTCTCATGCTCTCATGATTTTTAATTTAAATGTGGTTTAAAATAATTAACAATGAAAACAAAATTTTAAAATATTAACAAAATCTAGTCAAAATATTAGTATATTCTTATTTAATCTAGTAACCGTTCAATGTATTTTGAGATTTTTTAATATATTTTTTTCCTTATTATTCCTAAATTAATTTCGGCAAGTTGACGAATAAAAACGAAAAATATCTTTAAATGACATTATTATTCTACTCAACAAATGTTGACTGACATGAATGACATCCTCCATAATTAAACATGGAGAGATATATTACACCAAAAGAGGATGGATACCAAAAAAACTTGGATTTTGTTTTTATTACATACCATTTTGGTGGACTTTATTTTGTCAAATACGAATATACCATGAACCTAAACATTTTTATATCAACTATTTATTTATTTAGTTATTTTACGATTATTAGTTTTAAAAATGAAAATTTTATTTTATCAACTAATTATGAGCATAAATTGGTTAATAAGCAAGGAGAGGTGGTAATTTTGAAAGTATGAAATTAGTGGTATTTTATAAGTTGTAAAACAATTCACTACTGTGAACTAAAAAAACAGAAACAAAAAAGTCTGCTATCCATTTTTTTTTTTTGTAGAAATATTTGATAGAAAAATGTACCACCGCAATTCCACAAATTGTAGACCCAAAAATTATGTTCATCCATATACTGATAAGATAATATATTTTTTTTAGTAAAAAATACAGGGGGATCCAATTGGAACCGATACAACCACAAGAGATAAAAAGATTACTTGGTAAGATAATATTTTCTAGCAGTTATAGACAAATTACGCCATTTTCATAGAGATTGTGTATCCACAAATGCTATCCAAACTCTATAAGAAAATTAAAAACTTTTGTTCGGAGGTCAATTCTCGGTAACGATTTATAGAGTTTTCATATTTACGTATTGTGACCCTACCACTTGCATTTTCCTTCCTTAAAGATAAAACAAACAAATAGTTTGACTGTTTTAGTTATTTCACCACATAATAATGTCAAAAAATATATAGGAAAAGAGCTTACGTTTCTATTTTTTGTTGGGTTTTACGTTCCTTTCTTTGTTTTGTTAGAGTAAAAGAGCTTACGTTTCGTGTTCCTCAAACAAGTTTTAGCTTTTAGAAAGGCTAAAGCTTTTAATGCATTTTTGGTTACAAATTTCTCATATACTAAAAGTCTAAAAGAAAACGACCAAAATGACAAACTCATTTTCCTCACCGCTCACGATAAGATCAATGTTAGTGTATAATATATGCTTAATACAAGTTGTTTCATAATCAGATTTATATCAAGTTGTGTATAATTAAAGTACAAATCATTGGTAGTGTGTTTGGTATCGTACCGAAACAAGTAATGCATTTGGTAAATGTATTGGGTATCATGAGATTGATTACCTACGTCCTACAACACCATTAGAAATTGTTTATCATGATAACTACAGAATTTAAATCATATATCCCAAAGATTGAACAGATAATTGTCTTTCCGTGTTTTTTTTATTTCGTTATATCATCTATCCCAAAGATTGGACCCATAAGTTGTCTTTCCTTTTTTTTCTTGTAACGCGTTGCTTTACAAAATCCCAAAATCGTGGCATAAAATTATATAAATACAAAGTATGGAGGGTCCATATGTGTATGGGGCACTTGCTTCCAAGTGAAAGATATACACCTAAAACGTATCTAATATCGTGTGTCCTAGTGAAACCCACTATTTGTAATCAATGCGTCTAATATTATGTTTTCTCAACAAACAATGCGTCTAATTATTTTACCAAAAAACAAACAATGCATCTAATTAGATATTCTCCGGCGTGGGTCTAAATATTAATTGTTTTCTGTTTGCCGTGAGACAAGCATTTGACTTATGGCATCATAACCATGGATGGTGTCCCTCTTATCTCTTCCGCTTTATAATGTCCATTTAATAAGTATTGAATTATAGACTTAAAAAACAAGAAACAAAAAAGACGAGTAGTGCATGATACAAACTATATTAGACTAGATTGATAGTATCTTAATTTTTAAAAATTAAAAAATGATATGTTACTAATTAATGCATTAAAATAGATGGGAATTGTTTCTATACAATTTTGAACGTTTAGATGTGATTGCATAACAAACAAACAAGAAGCGATAGATTAGACATTTCGAATGTCGTATTAATACGTGCTTAAAAATCTACTTCCATGAAAAAGGGGATATACATATATTTCTTTGGAACGATAAGATATATGAGAGGAGATGGCGAGTTGATGATGTAGCAACCAAATCTGCTTACATTTACTTTAAATTGGGCTTTTTACGTTTGGACTTTTGTTTGTTTACAAGAGTAAAACTCTTAATTACTAGGAAATGATCTCATTTCAACAACAAAAATATACATATATATATTTCCACGAAGCAACCACACACAGACTCAAGATTTTATTTCAACTTTTTGTTTGACTGTATGGTATAAATTTGATATAATATTAAATCTAAAGTTATTTTAGTAGATGTCATGATTTGATGTCTCATTGCATTATGAATTCAGTATCAGAAAATCGAATCAAATAAGAACCAAAAGTGTTATTTGAAACCAAATTTCATAGTCATTTCACAACTCGTAAGAACTTTTATTTAGTCGACATGTCCCCACACATTTTATGATTTGTTACATAACCATATATGATATATGTCCCCAACATAATCAAATAGAACTCACAACTCCGTCATCGTTCTCCATACCCTTAATTCGCGAATTCACAACCCTACAATTCTGTCTTATCTCGCCTTGAGTTCCAGTCAAAGGTTGAATATTTCCCATCCTAATGATTGCTTCAACGAATGCTCCGAAGAACGCGAACGTGTTCTTGCTGTAAAGGTTTACTAGTGGGATCGTGTCGGCTCCTGGAGTGGAGAAGAGCTCTTGGTCACTCATAATCAGACCTTTCCCATTTCGAAGATTGGTGTAGTATTGACTATCGAATTTATTTGGAGTCACGAGATCGAAGTTGAGCAGAACGGTGCCGTTTCCGTTTTCAGGGCACAATCGACGGAGTTCGACAAGGTAAGCTGGGTTCAGAGTTGGGTCTGGTTTATTGCTACCGTTGAAGTTGTAGAGACGAGGAGTCACAAGTAGACACTGTGCTCTTCCAAATGTGTGAGCACCTACCATTTTGACAACAACAAAAAAAAGGGTTTAGATACATTATCTGTATGTTTAATTTTAAAGATGAGTCATGTCATGTTGTTTTACCAATTCAAATCACATGCTAGAAATTATCTTGTTTGACATGTTATTAGATGATTATATTCTCTTTTTCTTTTCTTTTTTTCCGTTTCATACTTTGTCAAGTATTTTAAGCAAATGGGTTTCCATCATGTTAACTACTTCATATGCCTAAAAACACTTTTTAAGTACTAAATATCTTTGCCCCAAAAACAAAAACAAAAAGTACTAAATATCTTGTGTTACTATTTGAACTGACTCTCTTTTTTGGACAAAGATAACTTTTCTTGTGTTGACTGAGTAAAATGTTCTTATAAATTACTAAGTCAATTCCAAACTTAATAGTCTATGAATGCCTCTATGATCAACCTAGTTATCGATATATAAAATTAATTGTGTCTAGTTAGAGAAAAAAAATATACATAGATTAGATCATATAGATTGAAACATTAATATACTTGACCAAAACAAGAAAGATTGGAAAAAATGAAAATATTACCGGAAAGAGCAACTAGATCAGAGGCACGCTTTAGGCCAGCGTCAGCAAATTTTTCTTTAAGTTCAGAAAGAGGAGCAAATGGAGAGGGAAGAGCTGTATTAGACAAATCGAAGAAAGCTTCTACGCCGTCTCTCCTCCCCAACAAAACCGGCCACCATGGGCCTCCCGACTAATTAATATATATAACATAACGTCAAATTTCATTACATATTTAGATATAAGTCATGTAGGTATATATATGTACATACCAAAAGCACTGATATTTGAGCGGATATGGCAAGAACATCTGCACATGACACTGTTTTAGGACAAGCTCTCTCAAGGGCTACTTTCATTCTATCTACGACGTTGAATCCTCGAGCCGAGTTTGCGTTTGGAGCAGCATCTTTCTCGGACCGAAATGATGTGGAATTGTCGAGCAAGACCGATGCATCACAACCCTACAAAACTCACATGGAGATTGTATTTATTAATTAAAAATTGTTTATAGCCTCTACTTCGCTATTTAAAAAGTCGTTTTGTTTATTGAACACGTCATGTTTTTTTTTGGGGGGACAAAAAGATCAGTTGAGTAAGTCCTTACACGAACAAAACAGTCATGGAAGTGAAGGCGAAGGAGGCTAGCGGCAATACGAGGATCACTCCTCAGTTCATCGACGATGACATCCCCTATGATATGGAAAACTGATGGGCATGTCTTGAAGTAGAAGTCAGGCCTCAACTTAGAAGCATTAGAGTTTGAAGCTTGAAGCAGAAGGCAACCCAAAATTAGGATTCCCATAGCACTGCAAGAAAATGAAGGAAAAAACCCCATTTTTCTTTTTCAAAGACAGACTATGATTTGAGTTGTGTGTTTTGCTGATGGTGAATTAGCTAAGATGTGCAAGGAACATTATATAGAAAAGCTTGAGTATTTTCTTCTGTGGTACTTTTTTGACTATAAGGTTTTGTTTCTTTTCTTTTTGCCAATAGGCTATTAGATATTGTGTTTATAAGGCCACTTGTTGATCTATTTAATAGCTGCTGAAGGAGATTTAAAATTATTTGTTGAAGGAAATTCACTGGTTCTTTTGAAGATGCTCAGATTCTTTGCACATAAATTAATTTATTAGTTTCTTATTGCATTTTTTCCTTTGATTAATCAACCCTAAGATTGATCATCCTTTTTAACTAAGGAGAGATGTTATTTAATTAGGGTTTAGAATGCTTTTAACATATTTTAATTTGAGAGGAATTATGAAATACATGGTAAAATGTTGGTGTTTTGCTTACTCATGTTTTAGATAAGAAAATACATTAAAATACATACTAATCCAAATGCAAGTAAATAACACAAATATAAACAAATGTTTAAATAACAGTGTATTTTAATATATTTTAGCAAATACATGATTCAATAACACTGGAATTTACTTTGAATTTAAAATATATTCAACTCCATTAAAACACTACATTCGATAACCCCACCTAACACCATACATTTTTATTGCAATTTGTAGCTGTGGAAATACTTGCTATCGATTGACGCGCGTATATAGTTCTATAAAGAGATGGTTCTCAATCCAGCTAATATTCTTAATTCTGGAGTTATTTCAAGACATACACATGATTCCTTCTAAGAATTGAATTCGCATTGATGGGTTTGATGTTTAATTTATAAACGATACAAATTTCAACAGTGGTATGAGAAATAAATTGTACGATATTAATATCAAATTTGGATTCGTGTAGGGTCGAGAAAAAAACGGTAAATTTGGATTCGTGTAAGGTCGAGAAAAAAACGGTTGTGGTTCATATTAAATGTAAGTTATCTGTATGTAGAAATTATAATATCATCTTGTCGTGATAAAAATATCATCATATTTGGATAAACATGTAGTTATCAGTAACGTGTTCTTGTTGTTTTCTCAATTTTTGAGAGGATAATTCGTATCTTTGAAAAAGGTCGAAAACAACTTTATATTAAAAAAAAAAATGATATATAAATCAGCGAATGCCAATTTTGACTTCTTTTTTTAATGGAGCGTTAAAGTCTTGATATCATATATGATATAACTATATGATTACAAAGTTTGTTAAAAATATAAATTTGATGAGAACCAACGGGGAATAAACCCGCGCGCGACTAGTTCGAAGATCAAATCAGGAAGATGAAATGTGACTTTATTGTGTATTTATGTTTCCTAAACTAATTAATGAACTGATGATGATAAAAAAATAGACAGTTCTCATGTTTGGTTTGCAGAAAAAATTGACAATTTTTAACTTTAGTTTTTTTTTTTTTTTGTTAAACAGTTTTTAACTTTAGTTGCTTACAGACTTTACAGTTTTTTAATTATTCACTTTTATAATCTCAAAATTATATTTCCTTCCAAAATTAAAACGACTGTAAACACATTCTTGTGGATAGATTTTTATGGATACGTACTAGACACGAATTACTAAAGTTGATTCATATAAATTTTATAAAAGAAATATATATATATATATATATAATAACATGTTATTTTACAAAAGTCTTATATATTTTATACAAATAACATGTTACATGTTATAGTCATTTTTTTGTGTATCTTTCTCATTATATATGACTTATATATTTTTACAAATATATATAAGAACATGTTATTTTAGAAAAGTCTTATTTATTTTATATAAATAACATGTTACATGTTATATTCATTTTTTTTTAGTGTATCTTTCTCATTAGATGACATATATTTTTATGTGATAATTTGTTATTCGTAAGTTTTACATATTGATTTTGTGATTAAGTTTTTTATTATTATTATTGTTTGTAATTTGTGAGATTGATAATAAATATTAATAAAGTTTTTAGAAGGAAAAAATCATATATATGTATATGACCGGGTCGGATTTTGCATCATACAAACCGGTTATTTTACTAAATATCAAAAATTTGTTTGACTGTGTCTGTATATATGGTTTAACGTTTTTCAACTTTTATTTAATTAGTCCATGTCAGATTTGTTTTTAAAAAGTACATGTCAGAATTTGATGTGTCATTACATAATGAAAATCATCCACTTTTTAAGTATCAAAAAATTAAATCAAATAAAAATCAAAAGTGTTAATCAAGACCAAATTTCATAGAATTAATTCTCAGAACTCGTGACAGCTTTTATTTAGTCGAAATGTTCCCACGCATATTATGCTTTCTTACATAATCCATATATATGTCGACATAATCAAATGGAACTCACAACGCCATCGTCGTTCTCCACACCCCTAATTCGTGAATTCACAACCCTACAATTCTGTCTTATCTCGCCTTGAGTTCCAGTCAAAGGTCTAAGATTTCCCATCCTAATCATTGCGTCAGCGAATGCTCGAAAGAACTCGGACATGTTGCCGCTGTATAGGTTTACTAGTGGGATCGTATCGGCTCCTGGAGTCGAAAAGAGTTCTTGGTCACTCTGAATCAGACCTTTCCCATTACGAAGATTGGTGTAGTATTGACTATCGAAAGCATTTGTAGTCACGGCATCAAAGTTGACCAGAACGGTGCCGTTTCCGTTTTTAGGGCACAATGCACGGAGTTGGACGAGGTAAGTTGGGTTCAGAGTTGGGTCTGGTCTGTTTGTACCCTGGATTGGCCTGGAAGTTGTAGAGACGAGATGTCACAAATAGACATCGTGCTCTTCCAAATGTGTGACCACCTACCATTTGAAAATAATTAAGGTTTAGATACATTGTATGAAAATATAAGTAATGTTTTGTCAATTTGACAAAAAAAAGAAAAGAAAAAGAGAGAGTATGTTTTGTCGTTTTACCAAGTCATCTTATAATTCAAAATCACGCGCTAGAAGATCATGTATTCCATGACCATGTATTATCCATTAAAATTATATAATCCAATTTTTTATTTCATGATCATGTACCCAAAGCAAGTGAGTTTCTTACTTAAGTCTTCTTAACTAATTCATATGCCTAAAAACACTTTTCAAATACTAAATATCTTGTGCTAAGATTCGAACTTAACCAAATTCAAATAATAATTTCTTTTGTTTTATTTGATCATATAATTAATTTGATTTATTTTATTTTAACAAATATTGTTTAAAAATCGAAGCCAAAAGCAAATCATTTCTAAGAAATTACAAAATAAATATGAATTATAATAGTAGATCATATTAATAATATACAAAATAATAATTAAAGTATTTGAAATATATTTGTAATTCTATAGCTTATAAATTACTATTTAAATTCCAGACTTAATTAGTCTTGAGGAGTGCTTGTTGTTGTTAGCTATCATTATATAATATGAATTGCATATATCTAGCTAGCTAGATCGATCAAAAACACATATATTAGAAACAAGTGAATATTTTACCAGAAAGAGCGACAAGATCTGAGGGGCGGTTTAGGCCAACGTCAGCAAAAGCTTGTTTAAGTTGAGCAAGAGTGAAAGATGGACCAGGAAGAGGTGTATTGGCCAAACTGAAGAAAGCTTGGACACTGTCTCTCCTCCCCAACGGAACCGGCCAGCTTGGACCTCCCGACTATAATATATGTAAATAATTGACATCAAATTCATAACATTTTGGATTAGTTTCATCCGTTTTAAATCATGTAAATATATGTACATACCAAAATCACTGATATTTGAGAGGCGATGGTGAGAACATCAGCACAAGACACTGTTCTTGGGCAAGCTAGCGCTCTCAACGGCTGCTTTCATTCTGTCTATGACACCAAACCCTCTAGCTGAATTTACGTTTGGACCAGCATCTTTTTCGCTTCTGAACGATGTGGAACTGTCAAGCAGGATCGATGCATCACAACCCTACAAAAACCATATGTGTTTTTGATAGGTACAAAAATCATATATATGACGATTGTATTTTTTTTTTTGGTTTTATATGACGATTGTATTTGTTGATTCAAATATTTCTTTTGGCCTCTATTCTATATCTAAATTTAATGGTATGTAAAATTAGTTACCTCCAATGAACATGTCATGGTTTAAATATATATATATATATATGTATATATATATAAGTTGAGTAAGTCCTTACGCGAACAAAGCAGTCATGGAAGTGAAGGCGAAGGATGCTAGCGGCGATACGAGGATCAGTCTGCAGTTCCTGGACAATGATATCCCCAATAATATTGAAAACAGATGGGCAAGTCCTAGAGTTGAAGTCAGGCCTTAACTGCGCCATTAGAGTTTGATGCTTGAAGCAGAAGGCAACCCAATATTAGGGCTCCCATAGCACTGCAAGAAAAGAAAGGAGAAAATCCCATTTTTCTTTTTCAGGAGGAAGACAAACTATGGTTTGATCAGTTGAGAGTGTAGCTGATGGTGTGAATCTAGCTATGGCGTAGAAGGAACATTATATAGAGAAGCTGGAGTATTTTCTTCTATAGTATTTTTTTGACGAAAAAGTATTCGTTCTTTTTTTTGCCAACAGGCTATATGTATATATATTAGGTATTGTTTTAAAAGGCCACTTGTTAATCTATTTAAAGATGTTGAAGGAGATTTAAAATTATTTGTTGAAAAAAAATCACTGGTTCTTTTGAGGATGCTCAGATTCTTTGCACATAAATTAATTTATTGGTTTCTCGTTGCATTTTTCACTTTGATTAATTAACCCTGAGATTGATCGGTTTTAACTAACTCCATATGCTATTTGCAGCTGTGGAAATACTTGCTAGTTGCTACCGATCGACGTATTGTTTTATAAAGAGATGGATCTCAATTCTGCCAACATTCTTTATTGTGGATTCATTTCAAGACGTATACTTCTAATAACTGAATTTACATTATTAGGTTTGATAATGAATTTATAAATAAACGATACAAATTTCATCACTGGTATGACACATGAAATTCTACGATTTTGATATCAAATTTGGATTCGTGTAGGGTCGCGGAAAAATTGGTTGTTGATTCATGTTAAATGTAAGTTATATGTATGAAGAAATTATATTATCATTATGGTGTGATAAAAACATCATCATGTTTGGATAAACATGTATTTATCAGTAACGTGTTCTTGTTGATTTCTCAGTTTTTGAAGGATAATTCGTATCTCTGAAAAAAATCGAGAACAAATTTAAAAAAAAAAATGATATATAAATCAGCGAATGCCAATTTTTGACTTCGCCTTTTTTAATGGAGCGCAAAAGTCTTGATATCATATAATTATGTGACTACAAAGTTTTGTTAGTCTTTTATAAATTTGATGAGAACCAACGGGGAATAAACCCGCGAGTAGTTCGAAGATGAAGAGGAAATGTTACTTTATTTTCTTAAACTAATGAACTGTATTCTTCAGACCCGCAAGTATCTGCGGGATTATATTTCTAAAATAAATTTATTAATATTTAAATTTAAAATATAAATTTAGTTATAACATGTATATTTTTTAAACTAATCAAAACATGTTTAATAGTTTGATTAGGAGTATTAAATCGGATTTCAATTCTGTTTTAGTTTGAATTATTTTAATATATAATATAGGCATATTTATTTTATAACACAAAAATTATCTCGTTTAGTATCTATTAAAAATTTTCTGTTCCATACCTGTTCTTTTTTAAATTATTTGTTTGACAATTTTAACCCAAAAAATTATCCATTCAATAATTTTAATTATAAGAGATTGAATAAGAATTTTAGACGGGATACATGTATTTTTCGTTTAAATATTTACTTTTATAAAATTAATAAAAATTATCTAATTTTTTTTTAAAAATCAAAATTTCTGTATATGTTTTCAAAAATTATTAAAAAAATTTTAAATATCCATATCTAAATTTTAACTCGTCCTATAGTTAACTCTTATCAAAGATTTAGATACATTGTATGAAGATGTAAGTAATGTTTTGTCAATTTGACAGGAAAAGAGAGGTAGAAAAAAAGAGAGTATGTCGATTTACCAAGTCATCTTATAATTCAAAATCACGACGTGCTAGAAGATATTTTTATTTTGTCTGAGATGGTAATTATTATTTAATTATATTATCCAATTTTTTTATTTCATAATCATGTATTTCGAGCAAGTGGGTTTCTTACTTAAGTCTTCTTAACTAATTCATATGCCTAAAAACACTTTGCAAATATTAAATATATTGTGCTAAGATTCGAACTTAAATAAATTCAAATGATAATTTTTTATTTATTTTGTTTTATTTGATCATATAATTAATTTGATTTAGTTTTTTTTAACAAATATTGTTAAAAAAAATTCGAAGCCAAAAGCAAATCATTTCTAAGAAATTACAAAATAAATACTCCCTATGTTCTTTATTAATCATATTTCAAAAAATTTTATACAGATTAAGAAAACATATTAAAAATTGATTATAAATATATCATTTTTTGTTAATAATAATTTTATAATCTTAAACAAATAGTATTCAATTATTTTCTTAAAGTTTACAATTCATCATCAATAACTAATAAAACATGTATAGAAAACCTAAAAATTTGATCTTTTTAAAATAATTTACTTTTAGAAATATGATTAATAAGGAACAGAAGAAGTATGAATTACAATAGTAGATCATATTAATAAAATACAAAATAATAAAATTTGAAATATATTTGTAATTCTATAACTTAAAATTTACTATGTTCCAGACTTAGTCTAGAGGAGTGCTTGAGGTAGCTATCATTATATAATACTAGACTTATACCATATGTGGAGAAATTTTGTATCTGTAGTGTTGTATGGTTAGAACTATTTAAATTAATTTTATTAATATTTTTAAAAATTAATTATTATGTAATAAAATACATACATGAAAATAAATTGAACTATGTTTTATATTTTATTTATTTTTTGCTTATATTTTCCTTATATTTTATTTTTTTAATTCCCTTTTCATATTTAAAAGAACTTAATCATATATTATGTAAAAGTGAAATCATGTTGATGAAATTAGTTATAAAAATCAATTAGATGTAATATTCCTTTTAGTTTTATGGTATATATGTTTTACATTTTAAATTAATTACAAATTTAACTGATTTCAATGTTTATACATTTATGATTTTTAAGTTAAATAATTTTAAATTAATGATTAGATGTCAAATAATAATAAAATATTTTTATCAAAAAGTTAATTAAAAGATGATGATGTGTCAAGTCTGGACTCCAGAGAAAGTTCTTTCATCTATATAATATGAATTGTATATATGTAGCTAGATCGATCAAAAACACATATATTAGAAACAACAGGAATTATTTATTAGAAAGAGCTACTAGATCTGAAGGGCGTTTAGGCCAACGTCAGCAAAAGCTTTTTTTGAGTTGAGAAAGAGTGAAAGATGGACCGTACCTGTATTAGCCAAACTGACACAAGCTTCGACGTTGTCTCTCCTCCCCGATGGAACCGGCCAACTTGGACCTCCCGACTATATTCATAATTGACATCAAACTCATAACATTTTGGATTAATTTCATAACTTATAAAGCATTGACGTCAAAGGATAGGTAGTTTTGGAGTAATTTCATAACTTATAAAGCATAACTTATAAGTTAACTTCATAACTTATAAAGCATTTAAACTATTAGGTAGTTTCTTCTTTTTTGGTCAACAGAATATTAAGTATTGTTTAAGGACCATGTGTTAATCTATTACTTTATTAGTTTTTGGCTGCATTGTCGCTGTGATAAATCAACCTTTAGATAGTAAGGTTGATCATTTTTCACAGCTAAAATATATAATAAAAAAATATTAACTACCTAGATTTATTTCAAGACATATATGATTCCTTCTGAGAATTGACTTAGCATTATTGGGTTCGATTACTAATTTATAAACGACAGAAATTTCAAGATGTGTATGATATTGAAATCAAATTTGAATATACTGAAGGAAAAAAATAGTTGGTAGGGTCGCTAATTAAATTTACGGTTGTTTGGTTCAAATTAACTTAATTTAGATATATGTAGAAGCTAAAACATTATCATGTAACAAACATGTTTTTTATTAGTGACGTGTAACTGTTGATCTCTGAATCAATATAATATAACGTATTTATGTGCTAAAACATTATCATGTAATAAAATGGGTGTTTCGCTAGATGTTATTTCCATTTATTTAGAAGGAATGTTTTTAGACACGGGGTATACAGCATACTATGTACAATTGAATACAAGACAACTATATTTTTTTCTCGAAGAACCATCCTAAGAAGGATATATATTTTTTCATAATTAGCAAAGATTTTCAAAGTATTTTTTCTTAATATGCAAAGACGAAATAGAAATAACTTAGTGTTTTGTCTTTCCCTTTCCCTTTCCCGTGAATAACGCGAATGTAGCCTCAGAAGCCACCTTCACAAATTGATAGATTACAGAATTACAGATCTTGCACAAAATAATTTGATCTGAAATAATAAAGTTACCTAATACATATTTCAAAATTTCAATACGTCAATTTCATACGAGTCTATGTATATATATATATATATGTATATGCTAGACTTTATGCCTAACCTAATCTAATACTTTAGCTCTTTATATTTTCTTTCTCATTGATAACCAAGAGTTCAAAGCGGATAAGAATGACTAAAACTATATTTACCAAAAAAGAAAGAAAAGTATGGCTAAAGTTATCATCGAAATTGAAAACTAATGATTATATAAAGTAGGAATGCAAGTATAGGAAAGAAAAAAAGCATTATCCATTAGTCATTCCTGAAAACAATGAAAGGGAAGACAAAAGAGTAATAAACAAAATGAAAAGATTAGTTTAATGGTTGGACAAAGAGAAGAAATATCAAACATGAGATCGACAAATAATTAACGTACACTAGATAGATCAGTTTATTATCATAATTAAGGTGAGAAAAATAAAAGTTGGAATCTTTTTAGGTTAGAAACCTGGTGTTTCGACTCAGATTAATTATTACCAAGTTTTATTTGTTTTTCCACCAAGGATGACAAACCTTATCTCGGACTTATTTTCTTATTAAGTTTTTTTTTTCTTGTTAAAGATTGAAGTTGATTTCTTGAACCCTTTGTAGGATTATAGAAAACATACGTTAGGAACAGCTCATAATAGTAGCGTAGGTTAGGGAGTATATCTTCTCTCATTAATCGTATATATCTCTTTCCTTTTTCTACATGTATTATTTCTATATATAAGCAGAGCTGCACATATCAAAAATACTTACGATTCACAATACTCAATACCCTTCACCATTTTAATCTGTGTGGTTTTCAAAGACTGGTTTCCCTATTATCGGGTAAGCTAGAGCTCATCTTCCATGACAAAAAGAAAGATTAGATCAAACTCGGCCGTTTAAACTGATTAATCAGATCTAAACTAATAAACTGGTTGACTAGTTGAATATTTGTTGACATTGTTTAAACAAGTTGATCAAAATCGAATATCTTAGATAATTTTCGTCGCTTTAGACTACCAATTAGAAGAGAGGTTATTTCCTTAGTTATCCCATTTAAAAACGATTAAGAGGGGGGAACTAAACCCGAGATTTTTGCTCATTCCAAATTTTAAAAATGGAGACAAAAATAAAATTGAAAAAAAATGAGCACAAACGCATACATGACTTTTCAACACTGTTACACTAGGCTGACCGTATCGTGCCGTTGCGACACGTCTTTGTCACATTCACACCATTTTCAATTCACAACTCTTAAAGAGTTTTGGTTCCAACGCCATCTCACTGTCTCGTCTCTTCCACTTCTCTCTCTTCTCCTCCTCCCCAAGAAGACCTTCTATGGCCGAATCCCCTGAATCGGACACTGTGATAGACCCGGGGAGTTTGAACCCTGACTCGAATCTCTCGTGTAATGCGAATGGCCGAGCCGAAATCGACACTTCGGCTCCGTTTGAGTCAGTGAGAGAAGTGGCCACTCGGTTCGGCGGTTTTGGTTTCTGGAGACCTTCTCACAATAAACTCCCAGAAGCTTCTCAGGTTTCTCCTCTCTCTTTCACTCACTTGCACTCTTTAATTTGGGTTTTGTCTGAAATTTATGATTTTTAGGGTTTTCATGTTGTTAGCTGATTAAGCGTGCTAGGCATTGCTCTTGTCTGAAACGACAAGTTGATATCATCAAACTTGACATTGATGTTTTGATAATGTCTGGTTCATGTCTTAAGCGACAATGTGATGATGATGATGATACTTGATTATTCCTTTCATTTTTAGCAATAATGATGAAGAAAACTTATCCCCATTATCAGGATTTGTTTCAATTTTTCAACCTGGTTTTAAGCAAAGCCGCTCAAATTCATCGCATTGGTTAAGATATTGTGATCTGTTTTTATATTTTCGAAATTAGGAATATTTCAAATTATCACAGATTTGTTACTATTCGTATATGTAAGGTTAAGGTTTCTGATATTGGTGGCAGGAAAATGTTGAAGAAACTGATATCATGAAACTCAAAGCACAGGCTTCTGAGCTACAGAACGATCTAATTGTGAAAGAATGTGAAACGCTTGAGGTGTTGAAGGAGCTTGAAGCGACTAAAGCCACAGTTGTAGAGCTCAGCTCAAAGCTACTGCTAAAGAAGGAAGGTTGTGAGGAGGAGACAATGATGGAAGAAGTTCACAGTCATATCAAATCAGCGGGTCTGGTACTTGAGGATTTAAACCAGGCAAAGATGAATTTGTGCAAGATTGCAGGTATACGCGGTTCTGTTGAGCAATTGAAGAAGAAACTGAATGAGGAAAGAGCTGCACTTGAGAAGACACGCGAGAGGCTGTTGGAGAAGTCTCTGAAGGTGAGTTCTTTAGAGGAAGAAGAAGTGAGACTAAGATTTGTTAACGAGGGTGAAACCGGCGAGAAAGATTTAGAGAATAATGCGGTAGGAATGTTGAATGAGGTACAAAGACTGAGCAGTGAAGCTCAAGAGGTCAAGAAGTCAGGAGAGAATGCACAGTCGGAAGTTGTGAAAGCAATGGCTGAGATTGAACGCACTAGAGATAAGATCCAAACGGCCAAGAAAAGGTTGGTGGCTGCTAGGAAGATGAAGGAAGCGGCTAGAGCGGCTGAGGCGGTTGCAATTGCAGAGATTAAGGCTGTTAGTGGAAGTAAAGACGCTGACGAGGCTGTGACTATCTCTGCTGAAGAGTATGCTGAGCTCGCTCGTAGTGCTAGAGAAGCTGAGGAAGAGGCGAGAAAGCGAGTGGAAGATGCAATGTCGAGAGTTGAAGAAGCAAATGTTTCAAAGACGAATATTATGAAGAAAGTAAATGAAGCAGCCCAAGAAATTGAAAACAGCAAGATGGCATTGGAGGAAGCTGTGGATAGAGTCGACGCTGCAAATGCTTCAAAACTGGAAGCAGAAAAGGCGCTACGAAACTGGCGCTCAGAAAACGGACAGAAGAGAAGATCATCTGCAGTGAACAACACTTCCAAGTTCAAGAACAGAAGAGAGACAACGCGTCTGATGGATGTAAATGGTCTGAATCTGACATATGATGTTGTTCTTGAAGGGTCATCATCATCTTCAGTACCTGTCTTGAAGCCAACAATGTCAATCGGGCAAATACTCAGCAAGAAGCTGCTTCTTGCAGAGGATTCAGATATGAGTGTTACTAGCGAGAGAAAGAAAATGTCGTTGGGTCAGATGCTGGCTAAGAATGGCTATGGTGATAAAAGTGCGAGCAAGAAGAGTGAAGGGAAAGAGAATGGGAAAAAGTCGACGACTCGAAAGAGAAAGAGTTTTGGATTTGCGAAGATCTCTGTGTTGTTGAACAAAGAGAGCAAGAATAAGAAGAAGAAGAAAAAGATAGCTTTGAACTTAAGGTGATAAATTGATTCAGTATTTTGACTTATTGTTCCTGTTTTAGCATGTGAACCAATACTTTAGAAAATGTGTATCAGGTGTTTTATTATAATGCTAATCCCAGCTTATATAATCTCAGTACGACCATATTAGCTTTTGACATAGAAGACGGTGGGAATTTTCAGTTACAAAAAAAATCGGTTACGGAGGCTCTTTTATATCCTGAGAGTTAGGGATGTGAAAATGGATAATTCGATTCAAATCTACATGGGTTCGAGATTTATATGGGCGGATTAAATCTGTTCATTTATTTTATAGATTAAAAAATATATACCCAAATTCATAATTATTAAATTTATTGGTTAAATGAATTATATAGACATACATATATATAAATTAAATATAATTAAAAAAAATTTAAACATATTATATAATTATAATACTAACCAAAATTTACAAGTAACAAATTAAATAAAAATATCTAGTTATTAAAATAAATAAAAATATTAAAAAAACAAATAAAGAAAAAAAACAAAAGCAATAAGAACGACTTATAAGTTATGACTTATAAGCGGAGGCAAAACAAAATCTACTCATGCAGTCATGCTTTTATAAAGGCAAGGGGGCACCAAAAAAAACTTTAATATTTATTTTAGGGTTTAGATATTTTACATGTTTATTATAAATTTATTAAATTTGTGTTTTAATGGTAAAATTATGAGTAACTCAGAACTCAAATGGGTTTATCCACTAAATCTATAAACTTATTAAAATCGATCCACCATAATTCATTTATTTATATGGGTTTAAAAGTTAAATCTAAATCTATTAAAATAATAGATAGCCTGGATCAATCCATGTGTTTTGATCCAGGACACCCTATTAAGAGTAAACAATCGGTTAAGAGACGGAGCAAATCATCAGCAATTCAAACTGGGAATGGATATCTAATAATACTCTTTAATATGGGCCATATATGGTTCCGAGGCCCGTCATGCCAATGGGAATCTTTACCATAGAAGATTAAGCCACATTTAAATGCCATAAATATTTTTTATAAACACATTCAATATATATCATTAACAAAAATAATTAATAAATTAAGAGTTTTTTAAATAAGGATTTACCATCATATTACTTAAAATGCAGCTATATACTTTTATTTTAAATCTTTAAATATTCAAAATATTGATTGCTAAATTAAATCAACGTTTATCCATCTAAAACACGAGATTTAACCTAATAGGCTAATATATATCATAATTAAATCAAATAATAATAGAAAAACGTAAAGAAAAAAGGTCACGTCTATTGTCGGTGACCCGTAGCAACGAAGGAAAGAAGAAGGAAGGTCAATTTTAATATTTCCGTATCTCTCTCCCCTTCCCTCTTTATTTACTCCTCGCCTTATTTTCTCTTTTCTTCTTCAATTCTTCAATTTCCTTCAAACCTAATTCTTCCCTCAGATCTGCCAAACTCAAACAATGGCTTCCACAGCTCCTCCGATCCTCCCAATCACCAACTCCCAAACCGTCCCATCCGCCGCTCCTTCCTCCGTCGAATCACAACCACCAATCGCAACTCCAGCTTTCCGCAATTTCATCAATCAAATCACCGAAACCGTTAAAAACGGTCTCTCTCAACGTCGTCCTTGGGCTGAGCTCGCTGATCGCTCCGCATTATCAAAACCTGAATCAATCTCCGACGCTGCTCTTCGTATCCGCAAGAATTACTCTTATTTCAAAGTCAATTACCTCACCGTTGCTACAGCTATCGTCGGATTCTCTCTCGTCACTCATCCTTTCTCACTCGTCTCCCTCCTCTGTCTCCTCTCTTCGTGGCTATTCCTTTACCTGTTCCGTCCTTCCGATCAACCCATTGTGATCCTTGGCCGTACTTTCTCCGATCGTGAGACGTTAGGTTGCTTGATTTTGTTCAGTATCTTTGTGATTTTCCTCACTGATGTTGGATCTGTTCTTGTTTCGGCTATGATGGTTGGAGTTGCGTTGATCTGTGCTCATGGTGCTTTTAGAGCTCCGGAAGATCTTTTCTTAGATGAGCAAGAGCCAGCTGCTACCGGATTCCTCTCTTTCCTCGGTGGCGCCGCCTCATCTGCTGCGCCAGCTGTCGTCGCTGCTCGCGTGTAAAATTGCTCCTCCTAATCGACTCCGATCTGCGTAATGGTTTTTTTTTGTATGCTTTTGAAAAATCTTTCTTAACGATTCGTTTGTTCAATCGATAGTTAGGGTTTTTAATCTGAAACAATAAACGTGAAAAATTTGTGGATCTGGCCTAATTTTTGTTCTTATCATGGGCAATAGCTATAGATGATATATATCTTTGAACAAGTTTTACTACTTTGGTTAATCTTTAGCATTTTACTTCATTGGATCTGTTTCATGTTCAGACTCAAGATTCAATGGTTTGTTCTTGTTTCACCTGTTTATTGGATCTTTCGATTTGTTATGACTACATAGCATATTATATATACAATTGAAAGGAATCAAATTTGGATTACATGTGTATGCAAAATCCATCCAAGTTTCACGCTTTTCAAAAAAGGTTATTTAAGTTGTTTCGTAAGTAAAAGCTAAGACCTTGATCAGAGCCATAGGAATTGATTTAAAGAAAGGAACTTATAAATCCCGATGAGCAGCACAATAGTGTCATTGTGGACTACCCACGCACTTTACTTGAAATTGTCCACACGTGATGTATTTGCGTTATTGGGCTGCCTCTACATTGAAAAGAAGTGGCAAAAAAAAGTTGACGAGTAGCTTTTGGGTGTTGGGTTTTGTACTCGAGTCCAGCCTAGTAGAAACCCATTTACTATTTCAAGAGTCTCAGCCAATCTTGAGGTCAACGACCTAAATATTCAATGACAATATAAATCAATTTCTTAACCTATATATATTGATCTTGCCGTGCCACGAAAAGAAAACAATATGATGTGTTATTCGTGTAATTACGATTTTTAAAAGCTGTAGTTTATTTCCCAAGCTTTAACGGCATATCAACATGCTTTTTTTATAAACCGCTAAAAAAAATCTTTGACTTCATCACTTGATAATTTTACGAGTTTGGCAAGGGAAACAAAAACCAAATTGTTATGTATGTGGAAAATATCAAATTGGTGGCTTACGAAAACTTTTTACAAGGAAGTGAATTGTTACCTAAATTTTAAAATATTGGATGCCAATCCAACTAAACTAAAATCTACCTTTTTAGTGGTTTGGCTTATGGTATAAGGCACCAATTTGACACCAAACGAAATGAATGAATTGCAAAAAGGTTCAAATTCTTAGACGCAAAGAATTATATAACCAAAATAAAATCCAAAGTTGTATTGACCTCGAAAACCAAAATCTCTGTGAACTAGGATTTGTCAATGCCAATGACTTGCAATTTGTTTCACTGCAAAGGCCAAAAAAACTATAGTTTGTTAGTTTGGCCCGCATTTTGAGTATGGTAAAGTCCAATGAGTACCAAAATTCTCGAGCTAAACGACTTCAAAACAAATTCTTCTATAACAATGGAATTGAATATTTAAACTGAGTCTTACCAAGCACGCAATCAGAAACTTGCTGTTTTTAATAGTATTGTTTCTTTGTAAATACTTATACCCAACTATTTATCATAATGGAGACCAAATTAACCATAATTAATAAAACAATAGTGTGAAACAAAGAAAAACAAATTATAAAATGAAAAGTGGAAGCTGTCAAATGAATGGCTTGCACCGTAAGCCAAATACCTTGAAAAGAAGAAGATTTCAATTTCTTTTTCTACTTTAAGAAGATTTCAATATAAGGTGGATTATTACCCAAGGTGTTACAATAAGTTATTCTGAATATTAATTAGAAAGATAAGCTTCAAAGTCTTAATCGCAAAGAAAAGGAATACCAGAATCTGCCTAAACTAGGAGTCGCCACGTGTCCCGTAGCCGTACATTAATTGTCTTCCGCACCACGCCTGTTCTCAGACGGTGTATCTAGGGAAGTGTTCCCACCTTAATTTTCTGACGTATCTTCACGCTAAATGGTGACTTCTAGGGCAATATATTCAGACCGAAATTTATAGTTTATTGTTTTGGTTTTCATGTTCGAAATTTATTACTAACGATGGAAACGGAAGATAACAGAACGAAACAAGGCACCACCTCTGCTTCTGTAGTAGTATCCTCGAGAAGACGAAGAAGAACGGTTGAGCCAGTGGAAGCGACGTTACAAAGATGGGAGGAGGAAGGGTCAGAGAGCGTTCATAAGGTTCAAGCGAAAGGTTCGAAGAAAGGTTGTATGAGAGGAAAAGGTGGACCAGAGAATCCGGTTTGCCGGTTTAGAGGTGTTCGACAAAGGGTTTGGGGTAAATGGGTTGCTGAGATACGTGAACCAGTGAGCCACCGTGGTGCAAACTCAAGTCGTGGTAAACGCCTTTGGCTTGGAACGTTTCCTACTGCTGCTGAAGCTGCCTTGGCTTATGATAAAGCTGCTAGTGTCATGTATGGACGATACGCTCGGTTAAATTTCCCTGAAGACCTAGGAAATGCACCCGGTGGAGAAACAAAGAAGAACGAGGAGACAGAAAGTTCTAGAAGCTATTGGTTAGAAGCTGACATGAACCAAGAAGGTTTGAGGAACTTCTCTGAAACCGGTAAAGGCGTGGTTGGAACGAAAGACAGCAAGGAGGGTGGTATCGAGCTTGGTCAAGACAACATTGAGAATCCTATGATTGGTAATGAGATAGAGACATCGCTGATTAATGAGCAGGATTCAGCAGTGAAAGCAGAGGAAGATTATAGCTTTGATCGATTCGGTTTGTTGTACAATGAACCTCAAGGCTCTAGTTATTATTACCAGGGAGGTGGATTCGATTCATATTTAGAGTTTTTCAGATCCTAGCTTTAGGCTTTATGCTACATTGATCATACACTGTAAGACTTGTTATGTTTTAAAACTGTTAGTTCATTCCATTTTCATACCACAAAAATCTTGACGCATAAACAAGATCGATCCGTCTCATTCTTGCTTCTCTGGAGCAGACCATAACATTTTCCATGGACCAGTTCTTGTTCCCAATCTGAAAGCATGACGGAATATCCTTAAAAAGAATTGGTCGGTCAAGGTTTAAACTAGAAAGGGTCTTTTAAATTAAAACTTTTACCTCCAGGCTCCAGCGACTAACCGCAACGCCATGAAGAGAAACAAACCTGTCCAGATCCCGGCAAGGCCAAACGTTGGTGCAGCCAAAAGCATGAATACGGAAGATATAAATCCGACAATGACCTGTTTCAAAACAAGAATCTATCAACTTATTCCATGTGAAGAAACCGATACTCTAAAGCAATGAAACGAAAAAGAAAGAGAGACCATAGAGTAAGCGGCAAATCCGAAGTCTGAAACTCCATAATAGAGCCCGTCTAAAACAAATGCTAAAGCATTCACCGGTTGAGATCCAGCCACAAACTGCATCCAAAAAACATTATTTAGAAACACTCAAAGTTGTCTGAGACTGCTCTTTGTAGAGTATAAAATGAGATCTTACCAAGGTCCCTGAAATAGCAATCTTTAAAACTTCTGAATCCGTAGTGAATAAGCTTGAAAATGGTTCGAAGCAGATGAACAATACAGCAGCCAAACCAGTTCCAGTTGCTAAACCTACCTGCTTAAAAGGTTGCGATTGTAACTACACATAAACGGATTTTACAGGGAAGAACATAAACAGACAAGGGATGCTGCTACTAAATACGAACTTGAAGGACTCCGAAGATAACTTCACGAGCTTGTTTGTATTCTCCTTGAGAGAAACTAGTCGCAAGAAGACTCTGAAAATAGTAGTAGAAAGATTAAATGATAATTTCTCCACAAACGTTATCTTGCATCATATTAATGAGATTCTTGTATCTCAACAAGAATTTGCTCGAAAATATCTATTTCGAAGTTGAGTTGCAATAGACCTGTCCAGCAATGGCTAAAGCATCGGTGAGTAAAGAGACAGCCAACCAGATTTCCAAGACGATTTGATGACCAGCCATTTGAGTTGGTCCATTCTGAGCCACTAACGAAGTAGCCAACGTGAATGGCACAAGCAATGCCACCGTTCTACCAATCAGAAGCCCACCTATGCATGAATCAGTACATTTCATATAGTAGTCTTTTCGCGTTTTGCGTTTGAAATCGTTTAAAGAAACTCGAATTTTTTTGAGGAGATACCTGATTTGAGGTACTGGTTAGCTCTTCTCACTTTGATTTGAGGAGAGAGCAAAACCACATTCTCATTCAACTTCCATAGAAGAATAAACGCAATTAAGTATCTGTAGAAACATTGACAAGTGAGAAGATTAAGAAGCCACGAATTAAGATAAATGTGGTTAGTCGAAAACAAGTCCTTTTTAACATTGTTTACCACATTTTTGGACGTACTCAGAAATCACGGTAGCAGCCGCAGCACCAGAGATACCAAAACCAAGGAAAAATATCAGAATTGGATCCAATATCGCATTAAGCACATTCCCCGCAACTGTTGATCCAGAGTTTACCATATCAGAAACATGTATGCAAAACTGTTGATGCATATATACGGTCATGTAAACACATTTCAAATTGCAACAATTGGCGCCCATTCATTTAAAAATGCTAATCATACTTGTATTTCCAAAGATCCATTCATGAATAAATACAAGAAGAAAAAGAGATGATTGTGCAATACTTGCCAACGGCATATAGAGGTGTTGTTGTGTCCTTGAAACCGCGAAAAGCTCCTTGCGCAGCCAATGCAACTACAATTGGCGGTGCACCATAAGCTCTAAGCCTGAGGAACTGCTCTGCTGGTATCCGCATTGGTGAATCCTGATAATTTTCAAACCGAGATAGAGATCACTTAATACGAAACTTCAAAGGTAACAGCTTATATGAAATAACTTCAACACAAGTTCCAGTGATCCGAGAGAAGTTTAGACATTACAAAAGGTATAGCCATGACATCCATCAAGAAATCAGACCCGAGAGAGAGCGCAATCGCCTCTGCAATACCGACTCCAGCAGCAAGAACTAAGGATGTTGAAACAGAAGGCAACACTTTCTTGCCTTACCACCAAAATTCAAAAATAAGAAACAAAAGCATATAAATCTTAAAAAGAACATTTGCATTAAAATTTTGAAGGATTAATAAACTACTTGTTTCCGTAGAACCATTATCATCCTTAGCGGCAATGGCTTGCTCCTCCGCAACAAACGATGTTGTGACATTTAGTAAAGGAACATTAAATAGCTTCGATACCAAATTGAATACAGAAACTGAGACTCCTACAGCAGCTAATTCTGCAGAACCTGTGACATTTTACATATGGAAGTAATAGTGATGTTTAAAAATGTAAAATTTGGAAAAATGTGAAATTGAAAACCAAAACAAAGAACATGTTAAACATTTACCAAGATGGCCAACGAAGGCCGTGTCGACAAGAGATGTTATAGGATCAGCAGCTAAAGCTAATGCAGCTGGTAATGCTATTGACATTATCTCCATTCCAATTTTACCAATCCTATACCCAATAAAAAAATTAAAATATTTTTAACTTTTAAAAATATAGAATACAGAACAAGTATTAAGCTGAGAACAAACCCAGGATCCGGTTTGGGATCATGATCCGGTTTAGGAGATTCCACTAGATTCTGTAAAGGCAGAGGCTGATTCTGTAGTTTCTCCGGCTGCCGAGAAGAAGTGACGGCGGGAGATTCATCCCGAGGCAAAGATTTACAGACGATTGTTCTTCGAATCGATGAATTAGGTTTCCGATGAATATAATGAGATTCGAAAATCGAGGGACATAAACAGAAGGAGGTAGCGACCGCCGACATTGCGGAGAGAGAGAGACGGAGAGAAATGTCGCCGGAGGAGGAGGAAGAAACAGAACCGCATGTTCTTTATCTATCAACTAAGTAGTACTAACTGATTAAACGGTCGGAGTTATAAATCAGTTGCAACTTATGACTGGACCTTTTATGGGCTTTTGATGGGCTCATATATTATTATATGGGTTATTCGATTGAGGTTCTAGTGCACTTTTGTCTTGTATCACCCACTTTCACAATTTTCTTGTGACTTCGATTTTGCATATGATTGTATTGGTTACACCCAAATTTTGTCATTTGTTTGTTTCTTAAATGGATCTAGATTCAAATTTAGATATCCATGGATATTTTTACTTTTTGGAGGATACTTGAAATCCGCATATCCATAACTCAATTTTGATAATTTCAACCGGGAGCTTCAACTCAAAAGCTACAAACTCATATAGAGATAAAAATGGTGATAAGAACAAATAAGGAGAAGAGGAACGAAAATAAAAGAAAATCGAAATGGAAAAGACTGAGAAAGTCGGCGAAGAGTTCAAACAAAATGATCCGAGAAATTAATGGTTTTCAAACATTTCACTTCACTGGGGGCTTTTTTTTTTTGGGTGGGGAGAGGGGGACTCTATTTCATTAGTTTAACTAAAAGAAAAACAATGCAAAAAATTTGATTCGCTTTAGTTTTTACTTTTTAGTGGTTCTTTTAAAGGTAATAATATTTTTAACCTTGAAAATATCAGATTATAAATCTTTAAACTTTGAAAGTACACTACCACTTTAAACTTTCAAAATATTTTTACTAACACTTTAAACTATCTTTCGTGTTTTCTCCGCTATAAAATTTACTACAAAATAGTTATCTAAAAACTAACAGAATTTTTAACGGTAATCTAACAAAAAATTTTGACTGATTTTTTACAAAATAGTTTAGTCAGAATTTTAAAAATTCAAACGGCTATATAAGCGTAAATATTTTCCAACAGATTTTTTACGGTTACTAGAAAATCCGTTAGAAAATGTCCGATAAATTACCGACGGAATTTTTTTGTCGAAAATCCACCAGATTAAGATTTCGTCGAAAATTCCGTTAGTTTTCCGATAACTTTATGAAAATTCCGTCTCAACAAGAAAGTTACCGAAAAACTAACAGAATTTTCTACGGAATCTTAATCTGGTGGATTTTCGACAAAATAATTCCGTCGGTAATCAATCGGACATCTTCTAACGGATTTTCTAGTAACCGTTAAAAATCCGTCGGAATATATATATATATATATATATATATATATATATATATGTTGATATAGCCTTTTGAATTTTAAAAATTTTGACTGAACTATTTTGTAAGAAATCTGTCAAAAACTTTCCTCGGATCATCGTCAAAAATTTTGTCAGCTTTCCGCTAATTATTTGGTAGTGAATTTTATGCCGGAAAAAATGCGGAATGTAGTTTCGAAGTTTAAAATATTAGTAAAAATAGTTTGAAAATTTAAAATGCTAATAAAATACTTTCGAGGTTTAAAGTGTTAGCATCTAACATTTTCAAAGTTAAAAATGTTATTTTTCTATTCTTGTAATGTGGGGCTCAGTAAAAATAAATAGTAAAATTCCCATGTATTTATAAACAATAAACGGACTTTTGGAGTATTTTCATAGTTATCTAGACATCCCCCAAAGAATACAATTGCATGAAATATTTTGAGTGCATACATATATTGAAAATAAAATAAAAATGTAGTACTATTTGAAGATCAACAACGATTTTACCATTGAGCAGAGATAGATTTAAGGGTTAATAGGTCTAAAGAATCATAGAGTACACGAGTAAGGCATAGAATTGAAGTCAGCACTTTCATCATAAATTGGAGCGTTGTTGAAAGAATTAATTGAGAGTGTTGCGACGCCGTGCAGCATCAGCAAAGTAGCCTCACATGACTTGCGGTCCCAGCAAGACCTATTTACTTCATGACTAGTACTTTTTAAATATCTGAGTATGCACGATGAAATACAGTAACACGCTCACACTAGCACAAATATGGCAATAGCATATTACATTAACATAATAATAAGTGGATAAAAAATAAATGGATCATGTTGACTACAAAGTAATACTAAAGTGGACTATATACAACTCTTTTTCAACTTTATCAAAAGTGTAAGTTTGTAAGATATTAAAGCATTTCCATTAGTTAAGATATTCTCATAGGTATCTTAGCAATAAAATCATAGTATTTTTAATAAAATTTAATTATTTAATTTAATTTAAACTTATTAAAATAATTAAATCAATATCTAAATGATACATGTAAAATGAATCTCTCATTTAGAGCTCATAGTTTCTCAAACAAGAACCTCTCTCATATTTCTTTTTTACTTTTTGATTTTTATTATATTTTAATAGGATATCTTGTTTAGATATCTCCAATAGAAATTATCTTAAATATCATGATGAAGTAAAATTTGTAATAGCACTACTCATTCTTCAAAGAATGTCCGTCATTGATAAAAAAAATCACAAAACATGGATGTTTTCTATTTTTTGCTTTTACAACAACATAAAATACTTCATATAAACAAATGTTATACGTCTCTCAACCTTTGTAACATATGGTTGTCACTATAGGTGTCAAAACGGGCTTATGTCTGGAAATATAGTCTAACCTGATTTATCGTATAATGGATATAAATAAAATTATTAGGTCCACTGAAAGGAGGATTTTGCGGACAAACCCAAATAGATTGTAGGTTTTAGTGGATTATTCCCGCAAGTAGTGGATTGGCCCGCTGGTTACAAATATTTAATAAAAAATAAATAATGTTTATATAGTTATGATAATCTAATATATAAAATATATGATAAAATAAAATAATAATTAACATATAAAAATTAAAATATTTATAAAAAAGTGAAATTTTAATTTTAGTTTTTTAAAATAAAGTTAATTTTTAATAATATAAAAAACTAAGTCCGCGAACCGGTCCATTAATCCACTGGACTTAACAAAAGCAAACCATTGTGATCCAAAAAAATATTATCCATTGCAAGCATACCTAAACGAGCATGGACCAACCGTTTGACACCTCTACGACAACGAATTCTATTATTGCAAGCCAACATAATTCTTGCGATGCATTAACTCGTCGCACTTAAGTATAAGATTAAGCAATTGAACATTTATTTTCTCCTTTTTTTTATCAAATAATTCGTCTACCTAGCTCATCGCAATTATAGTTAAGTAGAAATATTTCTCAGATTCGTTTTGTTTTTGTTTGCAAAGCGAACAATACTACCGATTTTGAAAGAGCTGGATTAGTCCGACATATATATATATATATTACTTGTTTTCTATAGTTATTTACTTTGGAAATCATACAGTTCTTTACATTCAAAAGAGTAGAAAATGAGTTTACAGTATATTTTTAGTGGGCAAGTTGTTAGACCTTATACACTTTCCCGAGTATGTTTTCATTTGAGTTTGCTTTCAATTTATGAGTATTGGTATTTCGTGATGTTTTAACTCTAGAACAACTTTAAAATATATATTTATAACTATATAGTTTTTTTTATTAAGATATAACTATATAATTGATATATTAAAAATTCGTTAAATAGTTGGAAATATTTTATTTATCACTCGTCCCACTAATGAGCCCTTTTAGTTCTAGGAAATCTAGATTTGACCGTGTATGGTTCCACCGTTTGATAGCAGAAAATCCTTGGACTAACAAGATAAGCTAAACAGTTCATTAGGTTTACCGTTTAAAGAAATGAGATGTAAAATCTATTCATATAGAGCAATTATTGTTGTGTTAGAACTCGGGACCATACATTTACGAATACAAATATTTACAATTCATGAGTAGGAGACTCTGAAACTTAGATTGGTAGTGAAACAAACAGAGAATTCTTTGTATATATATAGATATATTGTGTAAGGGCTTTCATGAGAATTCATATTAGAAGCTAATTTTTTGTAATTGCTAGTGTAATCTCATTTTCCTGAATATAATTAGTGTTCCTGCAATAAATATATAAAATAGGTGAAGAAGGGAGTGAAAACGTGGAAGAACATACACCAAGAAGATAATATAAATTTGAAAAGAAATTGGAGAAAAATGAAAATGAAACCTATGAGAGAAAAATTCTGACCCAAAAAAAAAACATATGAGAAAATAAATGTAACTGTGAATATGCATGTTCGTCCACGTGGTTCATGCAGAGCATATCTGTTCTCCACTTACCCTGACCCGAACCACAGGCACTCTAAAGTAATTAATTCCTAAAACAAAATTTTTTTTTTTTAAAGATGATATTGCAACTTTTGGATTTTGGTTAGTAGCATCTCCGATATGACTACTTTAATGTAAGACTATTTGTGTATATAATTGATTGGGGTTTCAACTTTTTCAGAATAATTGGTTTAGAGAGTTCGCACCGACATTAATCAACAAAGTTTTACCAAAACGGTAACAAACTAACAATAACACTAATAATTGTAGTTAGTGGGACACAGATGAAACCTACCCGACGGTGGCTGACTTCACCGGAGAAAGAGACTAAGATGAGATCTTTATTTTCTCTTTATGATTTGTTTCGGACCAAGTATTTCATTTTGTTAGTTCAAACGAAAAAAGGAAAGATTATATAGGATACTTTTCATGATGGCGATGCGAAAAGAACTAAAATGAGTCACAAAACAGAATTGCTTTTTCAAGGGGTTATAGGCGTTTGCCTCGGCCTTTTGCATTGTAGTAAGAAGAGCCAATGAAACTCAGGATGGATAGCGCCAAAAAAAAATCGATGTGGATGTGATCTTCATGGCGCTATCCCTCCTGAGCTTTATAGATTCTTCACTACTTTTTTTTTTTTTGGTTGTTGGCTAATTAACATCACAAGAAAAGAAAAAACGATTGGAGAGGATAGTGAATCCAAGAGGACAGTAGTGAGGAAGAAGAGAAGGTGTTATTTATAGACAGACGAAACTCGGGTTCGAAGGATCACACGTCATCTCCTCGTCGTTAAACGTGAAATTATTAATTTGCAATTTTGTATATTATACCCAAAAAATACTAGCTTTTCTATGACAATTTCTACTAGCTATTTATTAATTTAGTTTCTTAGCTTTTTCGAAAGTATTGATACTATATAGTCCAGATGTGATTTATTGGATCTCGTATCGATTGTTTGACCTTTTTTTTACTCATGGGGTCCTTGATTCACAGAAATGAAGGAAACTTAGTTCAAATAACTTATAAATGCTTTTGTTGACGAACAAGTTAGAGATGCATTTATTCTAAATTTCTAATACATGCTATTATTTTATGCCGATAAGTATAAAATAGTTATCAATCTATTATTCTATATATTTAAGGAAAATTTCAATGCCCAAACATTTGTGTATCATTGGAAAAATGAAGGTACGGTAAGATCTATGAAAGGCTTATATTTTTTGTTGTTTTTTCTTTAAAACAATAATCAATTAATTTTACCACGCACATCAGTACCTCAATTCAGACCAAGAAGAACCAAGGCAATTAAAACAAATTTCTTACAAAATAATGTTGAGTTGAATTCACAGCCAAAACATAAAAACCTAATATCACATATTCATTAGCTTAGCCATCCACATTTAGATATTTGATCAAATTAATAATTAGTCAATGTTTGACACTCCACTTAAGTTATACATAAATTACATTTGATCAAATTGTTATCTTTTCGTGTTAAAAGTATATTTTATTTAGCTATAGATTGAATATTAACAAATCTTATTTTGAGGTTTCAGGTGAATTTATGGAAATCATCATATCGGAGTTTCAAATGTGGCAAGTAAATATTACTGGGATTACATAATAAATACTCCTATATTTTTATACAGCATATTACTTAATCATCGCTGGTCCGAGTTTCAAAATATTCGAAGACCTATGCATATTTGGAAACTTGTTTTTTCATCGTGTGTTAGAAAATATAAAATATAAGTATTATTTTGAATATGCAGGTAAAATCCTTGTTCTATGATTTTAGACACTATAGAAATTTTGAAAAATTGAATTATCAGAAAATAATTAGTAAGAGTGTTACAAAAAAATAGTAAGAGTGAATAATTATATATTTAGGTGAATATGATTCATCAGAGGTACAATTCTTGCCAAAAAAGGTAAATTCTTATAAAATAACGGTAAAGTTACTTTTCCATATATGTTTACAAATATGATTAAATTAATGAATGTCAAGACTTTTAACTTTTATCTTTTTAGATTTTTTTTTTATAAGGACAAATTAGATTAATCTTTTTAGATTGTTGTTTGTTTCTTTTTCATGCATTCTTGCCGACTACGGTCGTAGGAAAAATACGAATTCACTTGGTTCAAAAGTTTATGATAACAATGATTACAAAAAGACTAAAGACCGTACCAGATTAATTTTGCTTTTACCATATAACATTAGTTAACGATTCATTCCGTTTCAAAATATTTTGGCAAAAAGTAGGCAAAACATAATTTATAAATAGAACAATAGTCAATAAAATGAAAAAGAAGAATATAATTACTAAAAAATCAATAATTGTTATCTAAAGTGATATCTTGTAATTGATAATAAAACTATTAATTTTTAATTGTGTGATTTTATAATTAATAGAATACAAAGTTGCATTAAAATCCTAAAACATCATCTATTTTAAAACAAAACAAAAAATCCCTAAATTTTATGTATTTTGAAACGGTAGGAAAATTTTATATATGCTTAAGTATTTAAAACAACTAACTTACAAAATGCCTAAATTATACTGATATTTTCTAAGGAGTAAAATTGTCTGGCGCGTATATATATGTTTTTTATACTCGAGAAGTTTGACAAAAAAAAAAATGTTTATATTCCAGCTAACTTACAAAATTACCTAAATTACTATGGCTTGTCGAGAAAATCACTAACTTACAAAAATGCCTAATTTTTAATGATTTTGTCGAAAGAAATAGCTAACAGACAAAACTATGATAAACTTTTTTCGTTTTACAGTTTAATTTAATTTTACGGAATATCGTTTTTTTTTTGTTTGCATCAAATAATCGGATATTGTTTTTAATTATATTTAGAACTAAATATATATATATATATATATATATATATATATGTAACTGATGACTTGTTATTCTGTATTATGCTAATGAATTAAGGTTACATGGCAAGGAAATGTGGTAGAAGTTTTGGTGGGTTTGAGCTAGACGTAAAAAATCTTGGTAGCTGAAAGTTTCCTAAAAAAATTTCCATTTGGCCTTCAAAAACTAGAATGAATTAGAGTCTGATATAGATAATCAGATTCAAACCTTTAAAAAAAAAGAATAATCAGATTTCCATATATAAACCGATAATGATAAGTAATGATAACATTTTTAGCGGTGTAGTATTGGATGTAGAAAACATCTGTTTAGTTAGTATAGGCTTTAAGCTGATAAAGTTTTTTTTTTAATTATAAGCTGCTATAGTTTTGTTTGCGATTACAAGAATATATCAAAAGTTTAAATGGTTTTGTGTTAAACCAACTTAACAAATGAATATTTTCTGTTAAAAAGTCGAAATATTACTACTTATTATATGGAGGGCCGCAAGTACATGTTTGCTTCGCCTCTCCTCAACGCCGGCTCTATGGTTTAACTGATACATATCTCCCAAACAAAGAAAGGGGCAAAAAAAAAAAAGGTTGCATTGGTTCTTTACAAATAATCATTATGTTCCCTATAGCGCACGATGCGCATTTAAACAATATCATTTCTAAAGATGCATTCTCTCATAAAAGTGAATCTGGGTGTCATTAGTTATCATATTTATACCAATCTCACATCATGCGGTGTAGTCAATCCTTTCAATAGTCCTTCCATATAGCTCACTTTCATTACTAGATTCTTCTCAAGTTAGAAAAAATTTCCACATTTTTTCCTAGAAGAATCTGAGGGTTTGGCCACCAAAACCATTAAATAAAGAGCTCTCTAGGTTACTTGGGAAATGAAATTAAAGGATTCATCCTATCATAGCAAACATAGATGATAACTTCTTTTTTTTTTTTTAAATGTCGTAGATGGTGGAGAATAGGTGTGATGCTCAAATAGACGAAAGTCATGAAACTATGTGGAAAGGTAAAAGTCTTATCGAATCGATTTTCCCCGTGGGAGTGGATCTAAGCGAGCACAAAGCTATCGATTTCACCGATAAGTGAAGATGGAAATCTTGATTCAGAAGAGTGTTGGCACCCATTGCGTGCAAAATATCTTGATTAGAATCAACTATTTATAGGATATATACATTCAGGAAAAAAGAAAAATAAACATCTTAAGTGATATCATAATCAAGCTCCAGTCCCTAACTAATTTATATTCTTGTTTTGAAACTTCATTTATAAAAACGCAATCACTACCAAGAAAAAAGAAACGATAGCATAGACTTTATATGAGGTTTCCAAATTTCGTTCATATTTTGAATAATTAGGGATCATTTGAGGTGTTCTCTTTTCGGAGCAAGGTCCATGTGTATAGCTGGAGAATTTCCCAAAAAAACAATACACACACACACACACACACACTAAAATAACCAATTATATAAATTATAAATCTATACATATTCTTTATTGGCTGAGAATTTATAAACATTCAACCTCACATTATTCAATTTAATCTGGGTCAGCTTTTCGTTGGGTCATTAGCATAGGCAACAGCCCTCAATCAATAGCCAGATACATTAATGTTAAAAATATTTTTAAAAACCACATAAATAAATGAAAAAGAACGAATCTAAGTTGGAGTATTATCTTGCTCTTAATATACATAGAATTCTGTAGCCTCTATCTTCTGCCACCTCTACACAGTTGTGCTCTTATGGTGTGACATAGAATTTATAGCACGGCTGTCAGAACTGAGCCTCGTAAAAATAATTTAACTTTGATTCAGTTCACAATTTTGGCCGGCCTGCGTTTAGCTTGGTATTTCCCGAACTTTTGTTTGGTTTAATATGTTGGAGAATGTTTGAAATGTTTGAACCTAATTAAAATAGATATTTTAAAGCTCGAACGAAAATAAAATTTGCACGATCTTGACCTAAATTTAAATTTTCAAGAATGGAAGCAAATTAAGAAATGTGATCACTTTTGATTTTTTTTTAAATCTAAATTTTATTTTCTAATTAAAATATTTTCCCTAATTAAGTTTTTATTAAAAATTAAAAAAAAAATTTGATGATGAAGTTGTTATTAAAAATTAATTGTTGTTAACTTTAAAAGTAGTTTATGCATATGTCAAAATACCACTAAAAGTCTCTGTACAACAATAGTTTATACTTTATACATCTAAATGGTCAAATTCACCGTTTAATAATTACTAGATGTCATTCACATCCATGCAATGCGTAATATTATTTTACTACTAGTTTATTGGGCCAAACATGTTTTCCTGCTATCTTAATCAACGAAAAGTTTTTTATCGATTAAATTTTACAGTACTAAATTATTTAAGGGATTCTCTTTAATAATTTAACTAATTTATCATATTTGAGTGGTAGTAGAATTACTCCGTAAGTCGATGTGAAAATTGAAATATTTCTAACACAATGGGGGGTCATTGTTAACCCCAAAAAAAAAGTGAAGCGAGAAAATAATCTTGTACATCAAGTGTTTGTTTCTTTGAAAGCAAGATTCATAGAATCAGAGTAGTGGGAAGCCTCCATATAAAAGGAACCAATAGACATTCAAAAGTATTAATTGGCAGAACTTTTGCAAAGACATTCATCCTGACAAAATTCAACCTCATTTGATCAGCTTTTCGTTAAAATGGTCATCATCCACACAGTCCTCAATCAGTTGGGTCTATGGCCAATTTATAAGTCAGAAAAAAAATAAAAATAAAAAAGTGATATGAAGAAGGAGATTCTTCGAAAAATCCAAAAAAAGGATGATTGAAATTTAAGTTTTTTAGTATTTCAAGAATGGAGAAATAATGGAGGAAATTCAGAGGGAAGAAATCAAAACAATTATTGGAGCGTCACTTCAGGGCGGCTTTATGATTCTGTATCAGTCCTGCCAACTTCCCCAGTTTCTCCGCCTTCTACTTTGTGACACAGAATTTAACAAACACACCTTTTCACGTACGCACTTACTTCTTTAAGGTCTGAATGGGCTAAACCATTATTTTAACATTGCATTATAAATAGAAAAACGGTTAGAAACTTAAAATCCATAGAGATACCAATATAAAAAAATATCTGTTATATTATAACTTTAATTATGATTGATGATGATAAACAGTTAAATAATAAAATTAAAACCTAAATCCTTCTTTAAAAAATGCAATTCTGTATAGTTTTTATTTATTTATTAAATCTTCCCAATTCTGTATAGTTTTAGTCCCAAATTATTATAATTTAATTACAAGCATGATTCTTAACATAAAGGATAACAATGTTGTGACAAGATCATGATTGAAAAGAACAACACATATGTTAACAGTTTTTACATACTCAATTTTTTTTTTTTTGATAATATATGAATATATTTACCAATTGGAACGGTTTACAAATTAGTTTCTAGAGCAGCAGAGGCTTCAAAATAAATAAAAAATAGATTAAAAAAAAACCCAAATGAAACAGAAAAATTAGCAGAAATAAAGCATGTCTTAAGCGTACTTGAACCAGAGAGATAGAAGAGAAGCAAAAGCTTTCCTCCGTCTCCGAGCAAGTATGGTGTCGCGGATTGATCTGTCAATGATCCTGAATAATTCTGCAGTCGTGGAAGCACAGTTGTTGTGTAACCTATTGTTCATTTCCCTCCATAACATATAGATTGTTGTATGAGCAGCTAATATGTTAAGCTTCGAAGAGGAATTAGAACACGATTGCGCTGAGAGCCATGACAAGAGCGTAGACCAGTTATGGAAGATGAGTTGAGGAAGACCTAATCTCTGAAGAACTGAGTGCCAAACTTGACCACTAAAGTCACACTGAAGCAGCAAATGGTCCCTTGTTTCGGAGTGATTGCCACAAGTACAACAAGCATCCGAGGTAGCAACACCCCATGCATACAGTCTAGCTCGAACAGGTAGACGATCGAGAGTAGCGACCCAGAATGTAAAAGTATGCTTAGGCACATGGCCTGCATACCACACCTGTTTATTCCAAGGAACAGTTGGAGCTCTTGGTCTCAAACTCTCCCAAGTGAGCTTTGAAGAGAAGAACCCAGCAGGTCTGTCCCCTGTTTTCCATAGATAGGAATCCTCGACATGAGTAGAATGTGGGAAAGGTGTCCGTAAGAGACAGCTCATAATATGTTGAAGCGGTTGGTGTCGTGACCTTTGGGAGGGGAGGCGCCAACCATTTCCTCTGAGACTTTGTGCTACCGTTGAGGTAATTGGAATTCCTGTTAGGATAGAACCACTGTGACCTGCCACATCTATTAAAGGACCGATGTCTGCCCAAGCGTCAAACCAAAAGCTTGCTGAATTTCCATTCCCTAGAGAGCACTTTAAGAATTGTTTTGCAATCGGTCTTAGGTTAAGAAGAGACTTCCAGATCCAAGAAGAGCATAGAGAAGAATCAAATGTCCAAAACGATTCTCTTTTCAGCCTATGTTCCTTGTTCCAAGCCACCCAAAGAGATCCACTCGAGGAGAATAATAACCAAATCAGCCTAAGATTGAGGGTCTTATTCCAGGTGTAGATGTTTCTAAGACCAAGCCCTCCTTCTGATTTTGGAAAACATGTGGCTTCCCAAGATACTTTAGTAGCCGAGTGATTTGTTATAGATCCTAACCATAGGAAGCGGTTGCACTTCTGTTTTATACTCTTAATACATCCTTTCGGGAGTGAGAAGGCTGATAACCATAAGTTTAACGTGGTATAAATGACTGATGAAATCAATTGTAATCTACCAGAGAACGATAATGTTTTAGCCGCCCAGCTGTTAAACCTTGCTGATAAAGAATCCATCAAAGGAGAAAACTCAGATATCCTTATCTTACGATGCATAAGAGGCAGTCCGAGATACCTAAAAGGGAGATAACCATTTTGAAAGCCAAAAGAAGAGATCAAGGTGGTTTCCATAGGGTTCAAACCTGCAGTATATAAAGCTGACTTCTCCTTGTTCATGGCCAGTCCCGATAAAATCTGAAATTTTTGAAGAGTCTCTGAGATATTATGTAGAGAGGAGGTCTTTCCATCAAAGAAGATCATTACATCGTCTGCAAAGACCAAGTGAGATATTCTCAGGTTTCGTCCCTTATGGTGTAAATCGATCAGACCTGCATCAACTTTTGAATCTATAAGATTACCAAAGACTTCCATAGCAATTACAAAAAGGGCTGGAGATAGCGGGTCTCCGTGCCTTAGACCTCGAGTACCTTGGAAGTTACCACACATGTTTCCATTAACCATAATGGAGAAAGATGTTGAAGTTAAACATTGGCTGATCCAATTAGTAAATATTGGAGGGAAGTCTGCAGCTCTAAGCGTTGATAAGATAAATTCCCAACTCACCGTGTCGAAAGCTTTCCTTAAATCCAATTTTAGTAAACCTCTTTTGGATATTCTCTTTTGAATGAACCCTTAAACCATTTCAGTTGCTAGCAAGACATTTTCAACGAGAAGCCTTCCTTTCACAAAAGCTGATTGTGTGTTTGAGATCATCAAGGGAAGGATGTCCTGAATCCTTCTTGCAATCAGCTTTGAGATCACTTTGTATATCACATTACAAAGAGAAATTGGTCTGAAATCTTTTACTCTATCAGCCCCTTCTTTCTTTGGAATCAATGAGATGGCAGTCGCATTCCATTGCTTCAACAACCTTCCTTTGCGAAAAAATTCTTGAACAGCCTTAACAACATCTTCACCAACCACATTCCAAGATCTTCTAAAGAATTCGGCCGTGAAACCGTCTGGTCCTGGTGTTTTATTTCTTGGGAGAGCTAAAATCTCAGCTTTAATATCTTGAGGAGTAAATGGTGCTACCAACATTTCCTTGATCTCCAAACAGCAGCGAAACTTGGTTAGTCTTGTGATCTTAGATCTCTCTCGTCTGCTTAGAGTATTTGGTTGTCCACCCAACAATTCTGCGAAATAAGCAACACAATGATTCTGGATATCTTCACTCCTTTCTATCTTAATACCCCCTTCATCAATAAGATAGTGGATCTGGTTACCAGCTCTTCGAAGCACCATCATTCTATGCAAGCAGGCGGTATTCATATCTCCACTCTCAAGCCATGTAACTCTTGATTTTTGTCTTAGAAATCGTTCCTCTGCCAAAGCCAAAGTTACCCATTTTTTATGCGCTTTCTTCTCTTCATGAACTAGGCCTGGGGAGGGATTTGGAAGAATTCTTGTCTGACAGTCAGACAACCACTTGAGAGCTTCTGAAACTCGTTTTTCCAGGTCTGAATAGTGCATTTTATTAAGATCTTTCAAGACCCTCTTCGTTGCTTTAAGTTTTTTTGCTAGAGAGAACAAAGCTGTACCAGGAATGTAAAGACTCTCCCACTCAAGCTTTAGACATGTAAGAAAGTCTTGATGAAGAGTGATGAAATTTGAGCATTTGAATGGCCGATTTGATGGTGATTGGTGCCTTCCCAGCTGAACGCTTGCTGGGTAATGATCAGAAAATTCAGGGTCACCAAAATTTCCATACGAGATGGGAAACAATCTCAAACATTCATCATTGATTAGTATACGATCCAATTTCTTATCAATTGTATTATCCTCATGCTTATTCCACCATGTAAAATGATTACCTCTATAAGTCATGTCAAACAATCCCAGGCTAGTCAAACAATCACGAAAATATCTCATTCCTCTAGTGATTCTTGTATTATCTCCAGCCACATCTGAAAGACTAAGAGCTTGATTGAAGTCTCCAAGTGTGATACATGGTTTGTTCAAAGTTCTTGGATCGTTCACAATGTCATTCAGATCAGACCAAAGTTGACGTCTCCTATACTTGAAATTTTTCGCATAGACAAAGTTAACTAGATTTTCTTCTTTCAAAGTCACCAACTTGACAACACAACTGATCATTTGGCTTGACTTGAATATTACTGAGACAGATGTAGACTTGTCCCAGAAGACCCAGATCCTTCCTAACTCCGCGTGTTCGTAGTTGGTGACAAAACTCCTATCTGAAAAAGAAGATTTAATAATATGAGCCGACTTGTGCTGCTTCACACGCGTCTCAATTATACTACCAAAAGTGGCTTTATTAAGCCTCAACCATTTTCTTAAACCTCTGCGCTTTACCGGATCATTAAATCCTCTTACGTTCCAACAAAAAATGTCTACCATAAATACAATTAAGATGATTTGGGGCCTTTGCCCCGATGAGATTTTTCCTTGGTGATAAGTTTCTTCATGCTCTTCGTAATCACCGACTGGAACTCACCTTCCTCTTGTTCTGACACTTCCTCTTCGGAGCTTGTTTCAACTTCCGATTGGTCTTCTTCAGACTCAGAGCTACGACTTTCTTCTTCAGATTCTGATGAAGGTGAAGCATAGGCGACTTTTTTTCCTTCCTTCTTCTCCTTTAATCTCTTCTCAGTTTCTTTGCTGAGTTTATCCAATCCAATATCAATCACCAGTTTACTACCTGAGAGTACAGTTTCCACCGGCTGAGTTTTTTTGTTACCCGTATCTTTGGATAACTTCCCTTTTCTAACTAGATCACGAGAAGCCTTCTCCTCTAGCTTGTCGTCATCCTTTTTGCTTGTGCTGGAGACATTTTCCTTGATAACAATTCCCGTTTTCTTAGCCCTCTTCTTTCTTTTGTTTTTTGGAGCCTTTGTTTCAATTCCTAGGGGAGCAGTCTTTTTCTTTGGACAATCCTCAGTTTTGTGGACTATGGACTTACAATCAATGCAGGTTACTGGAGCTGAGGGACACCTTTTGAGACTATGTCCAACCGCTTTGCAGTTCTCACACGTTGGAGGGAGCCAGGGGCTGGACACCTCGATTCTGCATATCTCGCCTGTTGAAAACTGGGCATTCACTGCCTCCGGAAGTGGTTTTGTTAGGTTTATGATTGTGTAGACTCTTGCTACCTCCACGTTAGTCATATTAGCTATAGAAGGGTGCAAGAACAACGGTTTCCTTAACATTCCACTATGTGCTCTAGTCCCTCTTCAGAAAAGAATTGAGGTGGAACACCATGAAAGTCAAGCCAAACGGGAGCTGAGGTGAGAGTTGGAAGCTTTGGTTTTAGTCCAACTTCCCATTTAGCAACAAACATTGACTGATTCTCTATGTGCCACATTCCTTGGGCAAGAACACGTTTTCGCGTATCCGGATTTGGGATTCTGATAAGGAACGCCTTTTCTTTCAGTCTTGAGAGAGTGATGTCTCGAAGTTTATTGCTCCATATACCATTGGTGATTGCGTGGAGAGCTCCTGGGGAAGGAGCGTTCTCATGAAATTGGGCGATGATGAACTTATCCCGTTTACTCTGGTTCCTGAGAATAACTTCATCAGGGATTTTAACACATAACTCTCCCGAGTCAAGTGTGAAAGTTTCTCCTTTTTTCTTCATTTTTGAGCCCGAAGTCTTCACAAGATTAGCCCAAGATGAGTTTTCAGCAGAGTCTCCATCAGATGTGGAACCAAATTCAGTTGAAATTGCTACAGTTTCAGCGACCTTGGTGGGACCAGATCTAGCCGAATTTGGAGCAGAATTTGATTCAGCTGCTTCTTCTATTTGGGGACCCTGAACAGAGTTTGGGTTCTTCTTCAATGAGACAGCTTCAGATTGCTTGGATCTGGAAGATCCAGGCAGTGAGTGATGCTCTGTAGAGGTTTTAGGCTCCGTGGAGGATCTCTGTTTCTCAAAAGATGAGGAATTTTCTGAATTCTGAGTCTTAGGAGAGGATTTGCTAAAGGCGGGAGGATCTTTAGAGGTTGGGGAATTTCTCAGAGGTGGAGGAAGCGGGGACTTGAGGGGAGAGGAAAACTTCTTTTTCTTCTTCATCGGAACTTCTTTCACTTTTAATCAATATTGCAAAGTCTAGATTGTGAAGTTGAGAAAATTTTTCCTCCACCTCGTCCTGCCAACTACATTACATACTCAATTATTGTGTACGTATTAGGTATGCTTTAAGGCATTTGATGTAATCTATGTGTAGATTTTAGTGTTTTAAATATTCGGCTCTTCACAAGATTTAAGAGTTTAAAAATGCTCTTAGAACGAAATAAAACACATATTTTGTTGTAAACTAGAGAGAATTATGGGGGAATTTCGTGTGTTGTATTATCGATAATGAGGTTCCAATAGAACCTTTATATAGGAATCAATACAAGAGAAAAAAGGTAAATCCTATTCGGAATAGGAAAAGTATAAACCGTCTTAAGTCTCATCGGATATGGGCCTGATGGGCCAGAACTAGAGTTTGACAATCCACAATGATTTATAACACTCCCCCTTGGATGTCATAACTCTAAGAGCTCGTAATACGCTTTGGATGTTGCCTCATTAAAACCTTTCTCGGAAAACCCAGTTGGGACAAAACCGAGATAAGGAAAAAGAGTATAACACGCATTACTCCCTCCGTTAACATCATCGAATGTCTTTCAATCTTCGCATTCCAATCTGATGTATTAGCTTCTTGAATGTCGAGTTTGGTAGAGACTTTGTAAATAGATCTGCTGAATTTTCACTTGAACGAACTTGTAGAACTTGTACTTCTCCATCTTTTTGTAGATCATGCGTGAAGAAGAATTTTGGCAAAATATGTTTCGTCCTGTCTCCCTTAATATATCCATCTTTGAGTTGTGCTATGCATGCTGCATTATCCTCGTACAATATGGTTGGTTCCTCCTTTCCTTCGGTCATTCCACAATCCACTTTAATATGTTGAGTCATTGATCTCAACCAAACACATTCACGGCTAGCTTCATGCATCGCCAAGATTTCTGCATGGTTGGACGATGTAGCAACAAGAGTTTGCTTCATGGATCGCCAAGATATAGCCGTACCACCGTGAGTAAAAACATATCCCGTTTGGGATTTAGCATTGTGTGGATCCGAGAGGTAACCTGCATCCGCAAAACCAATCAAACCATCTTTGTTATGGTTAGTATAAAATAATCCCAAATCTTTCGTTCTTTGTAGGTAACGAAGTATATGTTTAATCCCATTCCAGTGCCTTTGGGTCAGACATGAGCTAAATCTTGATAATAAATTCACGGCAAAACATATATCTGCCTAGTGTGGCTCGCCAAATACATCAAAGCTCCTATGGCACTTAGATATGGCACTTCGGGACCAAGGACGTCTTCACCATCCTTCTTTGGACCGAATGGATCTTTATCCAAGTCAAGGGATCTCACAACCATGGGGCTAGACAATGGGTGAGATTGGTCCATGTTAAATCTCTTGAGTACTTTCTCTGTATATGCCATTTGATGCACAAGGATTCCATTATTCATGTACTCAAGTTGTAACCCCAAACAAAATCTTGTTTTTCCTAAATCTTTCACCTCGAATTCTTTCTTTAGATATTCGATTGTTTGGGAAATTTCCACCGAGGTTCCTAGGATATTCGGTCGTCTACATACACCGCGATGATTACAAACCCCTTAGTAAATTTCTTTATGAATACACACGGATTTATGGGGTTGTTCTTATAGCCCTCTTTGACTAGATATTCACTTAGTCTATTATACCACATTCGACCTAATTGTTTCAATCCATAAAGACTTTTGTTCAACTTTATACAATGTTGTTCTCGAGAACTTTCTTTATCTTTGAGCTCAATTCCCCCTCGGGACTTTCATATATATTTCATTATCCATAGGACTTATATAAGTATGCGGTTACAACATCCATTAACCGCATATCCAAATTTTCTCTTATGGCCAGACTTATTAGGAATCTAAATGTTGTAGCATCCACCACAGGGGAGTATGTCTCCTCATAATCTATTCCTGGTCTTTGCGTGAATCCTTGTGCAACAAGCCGTGCTTTATGTCTCACGATTTCATTATTTTCATTCCTTTTCCTCACAAAGACCCATTTGTGTCCAACTGGTTTAATATCAAGAGGTGTCCGGATTATAAGACCAAATACATTCCTCTTCCTTAATGAATTTAACTCCACGTTTATAGATTCTTTCCATTTAATCCAATCTTTTCTCTGAGTGCACTTTAATATTGACGTGGGTTCTAGATCCTCGCTTATATCCATAATGTCAAGTGCTACCTTGTATGCAAATATTTCATCAATGTCGACATTCTTTCTATTCCATTGTTTTCCAGACATGACATAATTTATTGAGATCTCATTATTGTCAAGAACTTCAGGACCTTAAAGCTCGGCGTCCCGAGTATCAATGTTTGGTTCCATGTAATTTTCTTTACCAGTCTGTTATTATCTCCTCCTAATGTTGGATAGTTGGATTCGTCAAAGTGACAATCCGCATACCTGGCCTTAAATAGATTACCCGTGGTTGGCTCAAGGTACTTAACTATGGTGGGGGAATCATATCCAACATATATCCCCATCCTCCTTTGAGGTCCCATCTTACTTCTCTATGGTGGAGCAATTGGTACATATATGGTACATCCAAATGTCTTAAGATGGGATATGTCTGGCTCATGACCCGTTAGCAATTGTGATGGGAAATATTTGTGTTCACTAGATGGCCTGATGCGAATTAGTTCAGCTGCATGTAAAACTGCATGTCCCCAAGCTGAGACCGGGAGTTTTGATCTCATTAGTAATGGCCTCGCAATTAGTTGAATGCGTTTGATAAATGATTCGGCCAATCCATTGTGTATGTACATGTGCCACAGAATGTTCTACACTTATCCCCATGGACATACAATAATCATTAAACGCTTGGGACGTGAATTCACCAGCATTATCTAGACGTATAGTCTTTAAAGGAAAATTTGGAAAGTGTGCTCTTAGACGAATTATTTGAGCAAGTAATCTCGCAAATGCCAAATTTCGAGTTGATAATAGATATACGTGTGACCATCTCGTGGATGCATCAATAAGTACCATAAAATATCTAAACGTCCCACAAGGTGGGTGAATTGGTCCACAAATGTCACCTTGTATTTTTTCTCGAAAATTCAATGTTTCCTTATTCACTTTTACTGGTGATGGCCTGACTATGAGTTTTCCTAGTGAACATGCTTCACACGTGAGATTCTTTGGGATAACTCTTCTTTCTTTCAATGTGTGCCCATTTGTATTTAATAACAATTTTCGCATCATGTTAGAACCGGGATGGGCCAAGCCGGTTATGCCATAGAGTGAAATTTTCGGAAAACACTTTGTTTACCGTGGCATTTGCTTCTATCATATTTATCTTAGCACAATAAAGGCCTGTAGATATGGCAGGTATGGTTTCTAGGATTTTCTTATGGCCATTGGCGAGTTCAAATATCATAAAGAATTCTTTATTCCCTTCGCCCTTAGTTTCAATATGCAAATCATTCATTCGAATGTCTTTAAAACTCAATAGGCTCCTCTTTGAGCTCAGTGAGTATAGTGTATCACTTATTTCTAGATGTGTACCCTTAGGTAATAATATGTTTGCTTGACCATATCCTTCTATTAAATTAGTCATACCCGCTATGGTACATATATTGGCACTTTTGAGTGTGAGATTTATGAAATATCTTTGTCTCTTAGAATCGTGTGGCTTGATCCACTATCCACCACGAAAATATCCTTGTCATCACTCATTCTTCAAAATCAATAATCATATTTTAGAGACTTAAAACAATATCCTTTCATTAAATCAAATAAATCCAAAATAATAGCAATAACAAATAAATTCAAGAACATAAATCCAAGCAAATAAAAACACCAAAACCAAATATAGAAACTAAATGTCGAGATCAACTTTATTCTTTTAGACAATCTGAAGTCTCATATTGCATTAGATCATCTTACTCATGATCAAAATCATTTTCATGATCTTGATGGACCAAATTTGCTTCTGGACTCTTCCCTTTAATACTCTCTTGATAGAGGTCAATCAAATACTTGGGAGTTCTACATGTTTTGGCCCAATGATTCCCCATTCCACACCGATGGCATCCATGCTTGTTGGCCAAGTTTTATGGCTGAGAAAAATTGCCACGGCCTCTTCCACGGCCTTGATTAAAGTTGGATTGATACCCTCGGCCTCCTTGTCCTCTCGCCATAGGGACTGTAGCTGCGGCCACGTCCTCCTTGCCATCTTCCACGTCCACGGCCTCGGCCTCTACCTCGGCCATTAAACTCTTTATGGACATGGTTTGTTTTTTTCTTTTCTTCAGCGGCCGTAAAGGCTTCAGGGAGTGGAGTTGATCCGGGAGGTCTCATTTCACTATTTCTTATCAATAACTCATTGTTTTGCTCAGCTAGCAATAAATAAGAGATCAAACTTGCATATATCTCGAAACCCTTTCCACGATATTGTTGTTGTAACAATACGTTACTTGTGTGGAATGTAGAGTATGTCTTTTCAAGCATCTCTTCTTCAGTTATTTTCTCACCACACAACTTCAATTTAGAGACAATCTTAAATAGGGCCGAGTTATACTCATCCACGGATTTAAAATCCTGGAACCTTAGATTCCTCCATTCATACATTGCCTTTGGTAACATCACCGTTCTATGGTGATCATATCTTGTTTTCAACTCGTTCCAAATGTCAAGAGGATTTTCAATTGTCAAGTATTGATCTTTGAGACTCTCAGCAAGATGATGGCGAATTATCATAATTGCCATGTATCGATTTCTTTCATTCTCATTATTATTCTCAACGATATATTCGCCAAGTCCTTTAGACTTTAGAGTGATCTTAATATCCAATACCCATTGTAGATAGTTATCTCCCGAGAGAGTAAGGGCAGCAAATTCTAAGTTTTGGATATTCGACATCTGAAATTATGCATCATATTCTCTTAAGTATCACAAAATTTTAATATTCATGCATGGTGTAAAACAATTTACGTGATAATATTCTAGCAACCTAGCATGCTCAAAATATAAGTTCAAATTATCATGCAAGGTTCTCATGCAGCTTAAATATTTATATATTGATCAGATTTTAATTTGTGACAATTATTATCATGCAACCGATTTAACAAAATAGCAAGGTTATATAAAATAAATTCATGCGATAATAATCTAGCAAAATTATATGATCGAATTTTCATGCAAGATCTTAACATATCTATGTGCTTTGATCAGATTTTAATTTATGATAATTAATCATGCAATCAAATTTATCAATCAAACAAACAATCATATGTGGATCAATTAGGGTTTATACATATATGTGCAATATCCATATTAATTAGGGTTTCATAATTATTTAACCAAATTCATAACCTCATCGTGAATATCAACAAACAAATAATAATTAATCACACAAGAATATCCGTGTCTTGCGACACTCCAGCAATCATACAATTAATATTGAACATGAAAAATCGAACATGCTATATAATTAGGGTTTTTATCGGAACAACCGGATCATACATCCGAACACATGACTTCCGGTTAGCTGGAACAACCGAGCATCGGAACATATATCCGAATATAGATCATCTTTTAGGGTTTTGGAGATTTCCTAATTTAATTAGGGTTTACCGATTTCATGGTTATATATGTTCTAGGGTTTTAGAACTTACCTTAGAGATTCGGTTTGAAGTGAAAATCAAGAAATACACTCAATCAATCTTTTCACAACCCCGTTACCATGTATTGGGGGAACCGAGTCTCAGAGTGAAGTAAGATTGACTGGTTTCAAGAGATCTTCTTTGCTTTACTTTGATCCGGTTGCTTTGTGATCGGCGGCGAGATTAGGGTTTTAGATGCGGCGGCTGCTAGCTAGGGTTTTAGAGACTATCATGCTGATAACGTGTTGTAAACTAGAGAGAATTATGGGGGAATTTCGTGTGTTGTATTATCGATAATGAGGTTCCAATACAACCTTTATATAGGAATCAATACAAGAGATAAAAGGTAAATCCTATTCGGAATAGGAAAAGTATAAACCGTCTTAAGTCTCATCAGATATGGGGCTGATGGGCCAGAACTAGAGTTTGACAATGCACAATGATTTATAACATTTTTCTATTACAGATCTAAAATTTATGGATTTCTTTGAAAACGGATCCTAAATTTTCAAAGCCTAATCAACTATGGCCCAAAACCCAAATTGTTTTTACTTAGAAAATGGCTTCTAATCATGTTTTTTTTTTTCCCGAACTACTATATATCACGATTCGAGTATACTTGACACTCCTAATTATTTAAGAATTTTTTTTGCCAACGTTAAAGCAAACTAACCAGAGAAAAAAATACAACCTCACCTATAAAATTAATCGATAGAATAAAAAGACAAATTAAATAAGACATGTTGAAGGAAATCATAATGATAGGGAATTAAGGAGTCAACTGTACAATTGAAGTAGAATGCATGGGTAAAAAGAAAAAAAAAGGAAGAAGATGCAAGAGTAGTTCTCAACTAGAGTGATGGTCAACAATGTAAGCATAAAGGAGTTGATTCCAAACATCAGGAACTCCAGGCAAACACCAATGTATACAATCCGAATAACTATTTGGATTCAAGATTTCATTTTCCTTCAATGGTTCCCATTGTTTTCTGTAGATCGAAGGATGGCCTTCTTTTCTATACTCCGATAATTGCGTAATGTTTATCATCTGCATGTTCAATCCTCGATCCTTTAGCCTGTCAAGCACATTTTCTAAGACTCTCATCATCTTTGGATCTGACCCTTTTCCATTATATCCTTCTTTATCTATTGGACTAGTTTCTCCATAACAGCTCTGATTAACTTTTCCTCCCCATTCTTCAGCCCTACACAAATGTATTCTTTTTCTTGTTATCTTGTATCATAAATTGTAGAACCAAATAATATCAATACAAAAAAAAAAAATCTTATCAAGAAAATAAAATAAAACTAATAAATCAATATGACAATCTCATTTTGTCATAAAGTTGTGCCGATCATATGCATCATTCTAAGTTCTATTAAACTTATCATCCCATTATATTATTTACAGTCAAGATAATAATTCAAAGAGAGAAACCAAATATAATAATAAGTATTAAGTACTATGGAAAGCAAACGTAAAAACAAGGGCCTTTCTAGTTATATTCGTATCTACCATGAAACAAAGTTTAACTAGAGAATTCTAACAAAAAAAAGTTCAACTATAAAAGTTGTATTCTCACTTTTAAAACAAAATGATACATTGGGAGAAATTACATATTTACAAAAAAAAAAAAAAAAAAAAAGAGTTAAGACTGAAGATACGAATCTTAAAAACCAAAAAAAGAAGAAGATAAAATGGCATTAATTATTATAGTTAGTGAAAAGAGTTAGCGAATGGTACCTTTCATGGGTGGGAGACATGGACATGAAGAAAAGTTTGGTAAGATTGGAATTAACGTGAACCTCCAACCACTGAGACAATGTTTGCAAAGCCATTTCATAAACTCTCACCATCTCCACTTCTTTGTATATTCCATCTAACTTCTCAAACGACCCCCACCTTTTTATTTATTTTATATATTACCCATCTTTTGAGATATGTATACAGATAGAGAATAACTGAATTTAACCATAATTAGTTAAGAAACTTACAGTGACTTGATATGAGGCCTTCTCCACCATAAATAAGAGTTGAGAACAATGATATCAGATTCCGTCCAATGCCTCGCATGTTTTTCTATTGATTGGATCCGAACTATCCGTTCGGGTAACGTATGGTTGGTTGGATCGTCCGAGTTGGATTCCACTAGTAAAGGAGCCCAATAGAAATCTATGGTCGCATTGTATTCCTAGTGTTTATCAACAACAAAAAAACGTTTTAGAGTATTTGAAAATCCGGTGTAGTTTTATATTAAACGAAAATGCACACCATCAGTTTCTATACATATATATATATATATATATATTATTTAACAATCAACAAATTCATAAAACCAATTAATTGAGTGTAAAATTTTTGGAGGACTTACGAGGGATTTGAAGGTGATGAGGTTAGAGCCATTGTTGTGCATATACATCAACTTTGGGTTTGTTATGACAGAGCTAACCATACACACCATTGATACCCATTGGCCTCTGTTCAAGGAGTCTCCTACGTATACCATCCTCTTATTTCTTAATCTCTCCAACAACTTCGTCCCATTAAACCTTTTTAACATGTAGATTATATAATGCTTATTATTGCCCAAAAATAAACTTGTAAATTAAGATTTAATAGAGGATAATGAATCATGTCATGTGGTATATTGGTAAATCTTTTAGCCACTATTTGTCAATTTTAATTCTTTCTATTCCAAGCAGTAACAGGCTAACAGCCGTGAGGGATGAGTTGGCAAAAAAATAAAAATAAGGGCCCAAATTAGGCCCAATCACTTGTAAATTCACTCTGTTTGTTGAGGAATACAAATTGCATTACCAAAAAAAAAAAACAAAAAAAAAGGAATAATCTTATCTATTTTCTATCTAGTTCTCATAAATTGACTGATATAGAAGTATAACAACCGTTTATGTCAATTCTTTTTGCTAAATTAAAACAAAAGTTTCTCTTGTTAACGGGAAAGTGTATAATCAGCAGAATATAATTCAACATGTTTCTACTAAATGCCATAAATAAAGAAAGATATCAACTATGAAGTGAAAACGAAAAAGAAGGAAAAAAAACCTGGGGAGATCGCACGTGTGAGGTTGCCACCTCCAGAATTTGTAACTCAAATCTTTTCTCCCAAACTTCTCACAAGCCAACTGGTCAGACATGAACTTGCAATCTTCTTCTTTATAAAGAGGGTTTGACTCGTTATCAAATACCCATTTCCCTTCGAACAAATTACAGTCTCTGCCACTGCCGCTGCCGTATGAAACACCCTCGCTTTGAGGATTTTCCTTTGGCAAACCGTTTCGGGACAAATACACGGCAGTGAATATTACTCCGGCCACAAGCACGGCCGCGATAGTATGAAAGCTAGCTCTGATGCCTAGCATCAACAGTTGTCGCTTTGCCATTAGTTATGTGTTTGTTATTGTTGTTATGATGTTTGTTTTTGGGTTATATTGATGTGTCTTTCTCTAACTTGCCTTTTAACTTCAACCTTCTTGAAGTTATTTTGTAGTTTGGTGGCCAATCATAATTCAATAGCTGTCTATGAATATCTTTTTCCTATATATATATATGATCTGAATCATTTTGCTTGACATAATTCTATATTTTGTGTTGATAATTTGCCAAGCAATGTCCACTCGCAAAAAATAATAATTTTCAAGTTGATCACAGAGAAGAAAATCCTTTCCTAAATTTCCAAGACAGAAATTTGAGAGTTTACTTTGAATACTTATTGTGGTTTTGGTCTTTGGATCATATACATAGTGGGATTCGTCTAATATTTAGGGAAATTAAGTTACCATATAAGAAATGGAGCTAGAAAACTTTGTATTGTCACGACTCAAGTGTTTTGTGATTGTCCCTATTGTAGTTTTCAATTAAGTCATGGATATATTTCACGTATCTATCTATATCTTCAACGAATTTCATAAATAGCTATGGATATAACTTTTTATCGCATATATTTGGTGGGTCATACAAAAATAAGCTAGTTCTTTTAGTTATTTTCTTAAGACAAATACATTCTTTTGGTGTGGTTTTCATCTCCTTTGGTTTTCAAGTGAAGGCGACCATCGATCTACGGAGAGTACCCCTTGGCCTTCGTCATAATAGTAAACTGAGAAAAGATGTGGCCCAAGGGGTCATTATGATATTTCCGTGCGATAGTTTGGTCATGTTTGTTTGCTTTTTGTTGACAAAATACAAGAATATGGTTAGAGATGGTCAAATAATATAAATAAAATGTAAAGGTAAGGTTAAGTTGTTGACGTTTCCACATTCATACTATTCGTTGTCTTCAAGTTACCTCAAAATTCAATAGGCGTTGCTTCGTTTATATATATATATAAACTACATTTTGTATGATTGTGAACTTTAACATTTCGGGACATAAATTTATGTTCTTTATACAAAATTTTATATAGAAATTCTCGAAAATAGATTAGACTCCTTTTAAAAGAAAAGCTAGGGAAAAGAGGAAAATTTTCTAATCCATAGTAATGGATGATTTATAATGAAGGATCTCATTTTTGATTAGTATTTCTACAAATGCACTTCAAAATAGATGGTGAGACTCGGTCGAGAATTGAGATTAACAAACTATATTAATCTAAAGGATTTAGGCAGATTTTGAGAGACATATTTTGAAAAATAATCGTGATATTATCTTAAAGATCTAAAACGTTCCTTTAGGACCTTGTAAATGATTTTTACAACAAAATAAATAATAAGTACAAATGATAAGCTACCTTAAACCCGACCCAAAAATAGTATCAATACCGTACGCCGTAACGCCGATATAGGTGGGTCGCTTAGAAACATCTCCCGAACCCCATCACAAAACAAGATGCTATAGCTATAAAGTACTAATCTTTTGCAACTTGTGAATTATATTCATACATTTTTTTATTTGTCAATTATTTATATTCGATTTTCTTAGTTAGTTTCCTTCGTTCAAATGAGCGGAAACTTGGGCAGAGGTCCAATCAAATTACAGGAACCGGTGGCGTGAAGGATCTCAAAAGCAATTTTTTATTTATAAAAGCAAAATTTTTATTTTTTATAATTTAAAAAAAAAAAACTCAATTTGCAAATTACAATTAATATGTTCTGCCCAACTTGCGAAATATTGCAGCTACCCCACTCCCACTTGCACCGCCAACTCTTTCCCATTCATTACATTTTTACACCTTTCGTGGCCACATTAAGAATGTATCTTATGATGAGTAAGCTATGTTATATTTGTCAATATTGGACGACCACAAAAAATAGTAGATGAAAGTATGAAACCATATTTGCTATAACGTATTCATTTGGGTCTATGAAACCATATTTGCTATAACGTATTCATTTGGGTCTATGAAACCATATTTGCTATAACGTATTCATTTGGGTCAGTTGAACTTTTATAGTTTTCCATGGTTACAGAATAATGGCGAATTTTTTCACAAACATAAAAGTAGAACAAACTGAAGACTTTTAGATTTGAGAAATACTTTCATTTCATACGAGATATGTTTTACCAATCAATCAAATATCTTTTTTTTTTTTGTGGATAGAAATGTAGAAACCTCTCAAATGTGTAAAAATCACCTTTGTTTTTTATATATATTCTACGAGATCACTTGGAAACGAAACATATCGTAACTCTCGTGATGTAAAAGGACATGCAACTTGCGCTTCTTCCTATTCTATATTGTTTTATTATTACTATTAGAAAATTAATATTATATCCTTTGGATTGGGAAGAAGCATAAAGAAAGGAGGTGGAAATAAACAAGTTGCAACTTGCATTTCCTTTTTTATAAGCGGCAAAAAAGAACAGCTTGGCTTGTTGGGCTATCATTCAAAGCATCGTCCACTTGCAAATTCTTATTTCTTTAATTTCATCAACATGTTCATATTCTGTATACATTTATGTGTTTTGTTCATTTTACCCATGACCTTTAAGCCTAGAAATTTCAATCTTTTCCACTACTAATATTTATTTTTAATCAAATGTATGACTAAGAAAATTTTCAGAATCTTGGTATTTTCTAGCAAAATGTTTTGTTGTTGTAAACTTTTTTAAAACTATTGCACAGTTTTCCAAATTTTGTAGAAATAAAAATTTGAATCTCTATAAACTTTAATCATTATGAAATAATACGTAAGTAAAAAGGTGAAAGAACTATTTACATCCTCAAGGAAAGGAAGACATAATACTATGCACAAAATTAAAGATACCTTCAAGAAAAATCATCGAATTTTCTCAAAAGCTGTTTATACGTAATTCATTTACACACATTACATAAGTTGTAGTGTCGAAATGAAGATGACCAACAACTAAATGTTACTAGTTATAATCTTTAGTAGACATACGTATCGAGCTTTTCATTTAAGCATTTTATGAGGAAACTATATAAAACAATATTGAAACTTGAAAATCATACTTTCTCTAGTTGAACGGAGAACACAACAATTTCTCCTAATTGAAATTATTATCCTTGGGTAGTGAAAGGGCTATCCGAACCGCTTCTTTATGGATATAAAATACAAAAAAAGAAAAGTAAATAACAATAAAAGATTATGGATGAATGAGATTAATTCACTACTGTATTTTTTTTTCACACATAAGCCGGAAAAACATAGATCACACGACGGCTAAAAATCTAGAAAACGACGTCGGATCTAACGAAACTACTCGACGACAAGACTCATCACAGGGACAACTTCTTGCTCTCCGCCGCAGAATTCTCAGCTATTTTCGCAAGAGATTGGAGATTGCATCGTACGATAACGTCAACGAAGTCGCATGTCTCTTCCTTTGTATTCCCCGGAGGCACATCAACCACGTAAGACTCCACAACGACGGTCCCGGAGATCGGAGAAGGGTGTAAAGTCGTGACGGATCGGTAGTTAGAGAGCCGGTGGTCTCCACCGACGACGCTAAAGCTGATGACGTGACGCTCATCATCGAGGATGTCTAAACGCTCGGTGGAGCTCCCGGCGGGGAGACCGGAGACGACATGAACTTGACGGAGGCTACCAACGTTTCCACCGTCTCCGCCGATGACGCTACAGCTTTTAAGGAAGTGTTTATAGGCTTGTGGGTTGTCGAAGCGGCGTACGACGGACCATACGGTGGAGATAGAAGCGGAGATCTCTTGGATAACGGCGGAGCAACACTGGTTAGGACCTACCTCGTGTGTGTGGAAACGAGCGGCCGTGGAATCGCGTGAGAGAGAAGGAAAACGTTTTTGAAACGAAGCGATCATCATCGGAACTTGAACGGAATCTCCGTCGGATACGGCGGAGGAAGGACGGTGAACGGCGATCATGTTGATCTGAGTAATGATAACTTCTCTTTTACAAATCTTGATCGATTCTTGATCTCTCTTCTCTCTCTTTTTGAGGAGGTTTTAGGGTTAGAAAAAACGGAGGATTGAGGAGGAAGGTGTTGAGGGCGGAGAAGTATTTGTGTATATAAAAAAGATGCAAATCAACTTTACAGCGACTAAAGAAAAGTTGGGCCGTACCTTTCGATTTGAGAGAGATAGAGTTTTTAATGCAGAGTTCATGTGAGTGGTGATAACGAAAAAACCCGCAAGTTGCTTGTTGTTAAATTACGTATTTACCCCTGACTTGATTGTTGACTTGACTGTTCTGTACGTATATAAAATGACAAGTGACCATAGTTCTCGTATATTTAATCACACTAGTTTTTTTAAAATCAACTAATTAGACTTTTAGCTGTTTTTTACCCGAAGTTTTTCTGCACTTCTTTAGTTAGGGATGACCAAGATATGTAGGACAAGATTTTGTTCTCAAATCTGATTTGGATTCAAATAATGGATTATTAAATTGGTTGAAACCATATTCAATTGTGGATATAATTAAATATGGTTTTATTTGTTATTTGAAAAAAACACATAATTCTTTTAATTTGAAAGTTCTTTTATTTGTTATTTTAAACTTTAAAGCAGATCGATATACAAGATTTGAACATTCAGAATTCATAGACTTGATTTAAGATATGCCGATCAATATTGATGAACAGTAAGTATAAGGAACAAGTATTGTCTTGGTTTGATATGATACTGATGTATAAAGCAAAAGTTTGTCATCCATTTTAGTATTGGACATCATGAGGATGGTATGCATTTTTACATCATGTGATGCACATAACACGGAGAGAGTTAGTCAAAATGTTTGCTAATTGGAGATGATTGAGATGTGTCTAGAGCAACTTATCATATGGTTCATGCGACCACGATATCTGAGATTTGCTTTGTATACAATCAATCAATCTTTACAAGTTTTATCCTTTTCAGTTTTCACTATCATTTCAACAAACTATGAGAATGAATGTACACATTTCAGTTTTCTAATCTATATAAAGTAACATTTTTTGTTTAATCATTTTCAAATCTTCAAGGTGTCAAGAAATTTAATGATGCGCTCGAAAATTCGATATGACACATGTTTGAACCCCATGTTATTTCTTTCGTTTTACTGATTTTGAAATTTATTTTGTAATTCACGTCTATTTGAATTTATGTGTTTTTGGTTGGTAGTGGTTTTGCAGATATTTTGTTGGAGGATGAAGATATTTTCTTGGAAAATCTTATAGTATTATTTTAAAATAAAAATTTGAGATTGTGAATAACAATAAACATACTTACATACATGGTTAAGGTGTTGTTAATTATGTTGACTGTTTCTTTAATAACAAACATTTCAAAGAACACGGTAAAGGACTCAAGGGTAAAACTTCGTGTCGTTTTGTTTATTGAAAAATAAACGTTGCGCCGTTTTATAGTTCCTTAACAGAAACCATAGACGAACGATTGATTCTTCCTCATACGCAGCAAAGTAGAAGAACGTCAACGAGAGGGAACAATAGTCTTCTCTTTCAATTTTCGACGGATTAAGTTTAACGCAGAAGAGGAGAGATGGATCAGATACTGAACAAGGTTGGCTCTTATTGGTTAGGGCAAAAGGCAAACAAAGAGTTTAACTCTGTCGGTGACGATTTCAATGTAATCCTTCCAAATTCCTTTCTTTTTCAGTGTTTTAGTTTCTTATTTGATTGTTTTTGATTTCAGAGGAAACTCATCGGCCTTTGATTTAGGGTTTATGATTTTGGAGACTCTTTAGTCCTTCTAAGTTCTAATGGTTGGACCATTTGCTTATGAACTGGGTTTTATTGTAACTAGCTTGTGTTAATGTTTCGGAGTTTTAATGGAACTTTCAATGGTTTTCATAACTCTTAGCTTAATTGAATCCTTCATTAAAGTTGAGCTCTTTTGGGTGGAAGAAGATTCTTGAGGTGCTAAAGAAAGAATGATTGGATACATATTTGATATAGAGCTTAATTTCCATTTTAGCACTTCAATGTTGCAATTTGTATTTATGGTAAAATATCGTGAAAAAGTTTATTGCTTTCGAGCTTCTGAGACACAAATTGTCCTGAGTCTGATGATATTTGGATTCAAATTTTGCAGTCATTGTCTAGCAGTATTGAAGGAGGTACCAAGTGGTTGGTCAACAAAATCAAAGGTTTTTTTTTTATTTCTTTCAGTTCTGTTTTTCATAAATTTCTGATCTTTTGTTGTTACTCTACATGCCTGAGGTTGTTCTTAACTCTGGAGATATTGATCTTTCTCAAGAGCTCTTATTTGACTAGTAATAGTGGCATTACCCACTTTCCGCTATGCGATTTTCAACTGTTTCTACTATTCAATGTGGTATTAGATATTGAATGTAAAGATCCCAACTGGTGAGAGTCATGTAGATTAGGCGTTTCTTCAATGGTTGTTTCAGCCTCCAGTTCTTGTAGTATCTGTTAATTAAAACTATGAGAACCTGATAGTCCTGTTTTTTTCTGTGTTTATTGTTTATAATTGAATTATCGACAATTGAATGCTGCATTGTTCATGTTCTGGATAGGAAAAATGCAGAAGCCATTGCCTGAATTGCTGAAGGAATTTGGTTTACCGGTTGGGATCTTTCCACAGGATGCTACAAACTATGAGTTCAACGAAGAGACGGGTAAGTTAACTGTCTTCATCCCTGAGACCTGCGAGGTTGGGTACAGGGATTCATCAGTCCTGCGGTTTTCAACTACGGTAACGGGTTACCTTGAGAAAGGGAAGCTAGCAGAAGTGGAAGGCTTGAAAACAAAGGTGATGATTTGGGTGAAAGTGACTTGTATCTCGGCTGACGCATCAAAGGTATATTTCACGGCCGGAATGAAGAAAAGCAGGAGCAGAGATGCTTATGAGGTGACAAGGCCTGGTGTTGGTGTTGATAAATTCTAACTTATGGATCAATTATTGTTCAATAAAAAATACTTTTCATTTAAGTTTTTGTGTGTAGGCTTTAAGCCTTTAACTCCTTGTGTCAAACTAAATCTGATGAAGCAAATATTTGCTTCTTAATGTATAAGAAGTTGTATTTGGTACTTTTTTACAATAGATATAAATAATTAAACAGCAGCAAATAATAGTTTGAAAGTAGGATTTAGAAGCTTCATAAGTGGACCAGCAAATAGCAGCAGCAGGAATATGAAACAACATCCTTGGAACCCATCCACTCATTAGCCCTCAATACCCATCTCTCTTCACTACACACTCATCACTTTCCCTATCGAATCTGTCGCAACCGTAAACTCCCTGCCATAACCAACTGCTCACTTTCACTTTTAGCTGAGGTTTGGATATAAAAACAGAACCAGAAGACCAAGTATTGGAAACTACTTACTTGACAACGTCGAGTGGAGTGGTAAGAACCGCGGCTAAAGCTTCTGCAGCAGCACCAGCTGTCGCGGGTACCATAACCTTTCCATCGTCAGCCTTCTCAGGTGATACCTCAAAGAGAGCTCGCTTAGCTGTCTCATAGGTCGTGAAGTGGACGGCCGTGAAATGATGAGTGTGGTTTCTATAGCTCTATAGGAGTAAAAACGTCCATGTATACGGGTTGTGAATATATTGAAGTAATTATATCCAATGAGAATCTCTTTCTTTTCTTGGGGACATGAAAGAAAGATACTGAAGAGTGAGTGTGACTGCGAAAATAGAAGGAGAGACAAGATTCTCAATATTTGTAGTGTTCAAGAATATAGAAATCTTTAATGATATTAACATTGCTCAAATGTTGAGAATGAGAAATCTCTTTTGATTTGAATTTTTTTGGAACCTGGAAATATTGCTTTTATAGTTTACTTCAATTATTGTTTGTTAGAAAAATTACCAAAACGGTTGGAAGTTAATTCCTAAAAAACAGAGCTCATAATTATCCCAATATATTCTTTTTTCATTCCTCACGTTAATCCACAAAGATTAAAAGTCTGAAAACAAAAGGAACTCTATAGGCATAAAACGTCTGAAAGCAAAGGAAACATAGTTTTTCTGAAACCGAAGGAACAGTTTAAGCGGCTTGTTGAGAAGAAAGCCTCTTCCTAGCTTCCTCAATGATGGTAAGCTTAATACCTTTTCCCTTTGGAAGTGACACCCATGGCTTTGTTCCTTTTCCAATGGTGAACACATTCCCTAACCTCGTTGCAAATTCATGGCCCGTTGAGTCTTGAATGTGAATGGTCTCAAAGCTTCCCTTATGTTTCTCACGGTTCTTGATCACACCAACACGCCCTCTGTTTCTTCCTCCAGTCACCATCACAACATTGCCCACATCAAACTTGATAAACTCTACAATCTTGTTCTCCTCCAGGTCGAGCTTGATGGTGTCATTAGGCTTGATAAGCGGGTCGGGGTAACGGATGGTGCGACCATCGTAGGTGTTCAGGTACGGAATACCCTTTTGACCAAACTGGATAGATCTCACTTTGCACAGCTTGAACTGCACCAGCAAAAGAATGAAACTTGTAGGAACATACAATTTTAACACAACTGCAATTCTATCAAGTAAATGGCAATATAACCACACCTTTGCTTCTTCATCCTTGATGGAGTGGAGACGGAAACGTCCCTTGGTATCATAGAGAAGACGGAAGTTTTCATTCGTTTTTGGGATAGACACAACATCTGTGAAGAATAAGATTGCCTCTTAATTCACTGATCATAGAATCACACAAACAAAAGTGTACGAAAACAAAAAAATTTTAGACTTTTAGCCTGACTAACCCATGAAACCAGCAGGGTAAGTCTTGTCAGTCCTAACTTTCCCATCAACTTGAATATGCCTTTGCATCAAGATTGAAATGACTTCACGATATGTCAAAGCATACTTCAATCTATTACGGATGATAAGAACAAGAGGAAGACACTCCCTTGACTTGTGTGGTCCAGATGATGGCTTAGGAGCCTGCCAAGAGAGAGCTTTATAAGCATTAAGAAACACATATGGAATGAAATGAAATGAAGATTCAAAGTAAATGACTTACAAAGGCACCACCAAGTTTGTCAAGCATCCAATGCTTAGGGGCATTAAGCCTCTTCAAATGCTTCTTCAATCCTCTTGCCTAGAGAATAATATGATAAATATAAAAATTAAACCACATTCCTCAAAACACTATCTTCATAAAACAAAATATCAAATGCTACAAAATTAACAAAGCAACAAACTTAGAAATACTAACAACAAATTCCAGAACTAAATCAGAAAATCTCAAGAGGAAAACATTTACCATTGTTCTTCAAGGAAGAAGTAATACTGAGCTCGACTTCAATAGATAGAAGCAAAAAGATTACAACTTGGTGATAACTACGCATAGCACAATAAGTAAAACAATCTCCTGATTTCCCAAATTTAAGCCTAAGTTTCCCTAAATCTAGAATAAAGAGACACACACATTGGCTTCACTTAAGCATAAATCACAGATTGAAACAAACAAAAGAACAAATGGAAGATAGCTTGAGAATATGAGAGGCAAAGGAGACGAACCATGTTTACAGACGAATCTCCGAATGCGTTAACGTGATTCCTCCGGCGGCTTAAGCAGCCGTTCTCTCTGCACTCACCTTATTATCTACGAATGTGATGAGCTATAAAGTAAAGCCCTAATTTTTTTGAACTAAACTTTTTTAATGTCCAAACTCAAATTGGGCCGAGACTTGTAAAGTTTGGGAAAAAAGGGTCCAGCTAAATACCAAAAAATAAAAAGACTTGTATCGTGAATCCTGACGAAGAGAAGATTTGCAAAGACAAGACATTCCAAAACCTTCCACTATTCTAGTAGATCTGCAGAATCTTTGCCTATGTCTGTTCTTCTCGATCTGCCATCTACATCGTAAGGTGAGTTTGTAGCTCTCAAGGAGATCCTAGTTGTCAAAGTATGGTATCTTTAGTATTTCTAAGTTCTAGTGCTTGTTTTTGTGAACAAGTGTATGCTTGGATCGTTTGCTTATAAACTGGGTTTTATTGTAACTAGTTTGTGTTAATATTTTGATGCAAGTTTTCGTAACTCGTAGTTTAACTTAAATTTGAGCACTTTTTAGGTGCTATAGAGAGAATGATGCGCTCGAAAATTCAATATGAAGACATGTTTGAGCCTCTTGTCATTTCTTTCGTTTTACTGAATTTGAAATTTTATAATTCACGTCTCTAAGTTTGAATTTATGTGTGTTTTTGGTTGGTAGTGGGTTTTGCTTTTTGTTGGAGGACGAAGATATTTTCTTCGAAAATCTTAACTTACTTTTACAAGAAAATTTTGATAACAATAACATAGATGATTATGGTATTGTTATTTAAGTTGGACTGTTTCTTTAATGACAAACATTTCAAAGAACACGGTGACTCAAGGGTAAAACTTCGTGTCGTTTGGTTTAATGAACGTTGGACGTTATGCTGTTTTTAGTTGCTTAGTGGTAAAATACACGACCATAAAACAAAAACCATAGACTAACGATTTGATTCTTCGAAGTAGAAGAAAGTCAACCAGAGGGAACCATAGTCTTCTCTTTCGATGGATCAGATACTGAACAAGGTCGGTTCTTATTGGTTAGGACGAAAGGCAAAGAAAGAGTTCAACTCTGTCGGTGACGATTTCAATGTAATCCTTCTAAATTCCTTTATTTCAGAGGAAACTCATCGGCCTTTGATTTTGAAGACTCTTTAGTCCTTGTAAGTTCTAATGCTTGGATCATTTGCTTATGAACTGGGTTTTATTATAACTACTGACAAGTTTGTGTTAATAGTTTGGAGTTTTAATGCAAGTTTCAGTGGTTTTTAAGCGACGTAGCAGATATATAAAGGGGATTGATTTTAGATAAAAGATACAACAGTCCAACGGCAACATAGAATTAAAATGTATATCTTTCCTAGTTTAGTTTGTCTTTTGAGAAACCAAAATTGGTCTATTATTTCTGTTTTCTTGCTTATTTTTTTTTTGTTTTTTTGGTCAAATCTGTTTTCTTGCTTATAAGATTCATTAATTAAAACTTGATTTCTATTATCTTTATCTCTCACATCTCAATACATTTCTTTCATCTCTCATTCTTTCTTTCTGTTTCCGAATCTTCAATGGCTCATTACTTAGGATCATTTTCGGATCAGAAACCAACTGTTAGGATCATTTTCGGATCGAATTGACCGCTCAACCTCTCCACACGATGCCACGTGTCCTGCTTCTCCTTTTTTAAAAAAGTATATTTTAGTTTGTTGTATACAAATAACTATTTATTTAATTAAATAAAATGTGCAATAGAGAGACAACATGTTTAAATTTGGGCCAATTTGCTTAACGGTAGAGATTAATACAATTAAGACAGCGTAAACAATAGTATTTCCTAGTTAAGTCTGTTTCGATAAAACAAAATTTGTCTATTTGTCTGTTTTCTTCCTTGTAAGTTAGATTCATTTATGAACAATTATTTGATTTCTACGCTTACATGCAATTTTTTTATTTCTTATCATTCTCTTGCTATTCTGCTCTTGTTCGTTTTCTTTCTATTCTCATCTTTTTTCATCCCTCATTCTCTCTTATTTGTTTGTCAAGCTTCAGTGACACATTTCTTAACTTCATTTTCGGATCAGAAACCAATAGTTAGGACTTAGGATCATTAGTTTTGTAATTGTTGTTGTAGGTTTAGGTTTAGGTGCGTTGTTGCAGGGGCGGAGGCAATGTAGTGTTAGGGGATCAGTTGACCCCTATAAATTTTAAAAATTCTACTATACTTTCTTAAGAGTAATTATAATGACTCTAATGCATTACAGTTTTTGATCCCATACAAAATTAATTTAACTACTTGAGAAAAAAATTGTAATTGAAACAATAGAAGCCCAAATACAAAGTTGGGCTCATTAGAATTTAAACCCAATTATAATGTAATAAAATTAAAAATCCATGACTTGATTTTTTTAAAAATCATCCTTTTAAAAAACCCACAAAATCTAATTCTTCTTCTGCATTTGTTAATCTTTGTGGACCGTAACTAAAAACTCCAAATATCAAATTTTGTTGATTTTCAGGTAAATATTTCATTTTGTTCCTTATGTGTAGATTATTTCTAGACAAAACTACTAATATTATTTTAATATAATGTATATTATTTTATATTAATTTTTTTTACTCCTACAATAAAAATTTATAGTTCCCCACTGCAAAAAAGGATTATCGATGCCAAATTGCATAATAAGAGGATTAACCATTATAGGCTATTCAAGATTAGATGTAAGATTAAACATCTTATATTTTTGAAAAGATTTGACGCCAACGTTGTAACTCTAATGATATAATTTTTTCATAAACGAGTTCTCATTTATCCAGAAGCATATATTTAGTAATGTAGATGTATCAGCAAATACAAACATATATATATATATATATACAGATATGTGTGGACGTGTAGAAGCAAGCATAAGGAGTATGGAAATTAAGTGTAAAGAAGAAAGGAGTGGCGACGAGAAGCTTGTGAAGGATCGATGGAAGCCTCTCTACACGTGGGGGGAATGAAAAAGCTCTTTTTTTTCAACTTCATCAATGCTTACAATTTCCTCTCAACAACTTTTTTTTTTAGCTTGCATAAATCACGTACATATATATGCTTATACAAATATTTATATACTATTTAACAAAAAAAGAAACTAATATTTATATATGTATACACATAAGAATACTACAATACATATACACACAAAAAAAATCATAACAGAATATTAAGTAGTTATTTTTGGAATTGTATTACTAATTAAAGATTAGATTACTCTCGTCAATTTGTAACCGCTAATTAATTCTTCAGTGAAATTTTATCGCAGTTTGTACCCGAATCTATAGTAGATGTACAATTGGAAAAACTACGATATTATTTAGGATGCCCCAAAAATTTATGATTGAAATTTGTTGTAGAAACAATACAATTTGCATAAATAAATTTACTATTTTAATATGAAAAGAAGACGTCAGATATGTTAATAAGTCTAACTACTCTTGTGAGTAGTCATGTTTTTGATATTTGATAAATTAGACGAGAGTAAAAACACAAAGGTGTTTAGAAAGAATTATTATTAGACTCTATCCGAATAATGTTTATATGATACATCGATTTATATAGATGTTAAACTAAATTTAGTTTTCTAATTAATGAAAACACAAATGTAAATAATATATTTAGTGATAATGTTAAACTTCATAAACTAAGAGGGGTGTATTGAACTGATCATTTAAAGAGATTTGAGTTTAAATGACAAATTATGTGTAATTGAAACATGAATTTTAAAATTTTTTAAAAAATTCAATGTTATTGGATTAATAATTTTAAAATGTATAATCAAATCTACTGTTATTAAAAAATATCTTAAAAATTATATTTTAAAGTTTCAGCTGAGATTTGAGATGATTTCTTAGTTAAAAATACAAAAATCATAATCTCATGATTTTAGATGATATTTTAGAGAATTTAATAACAAATTTTCTAATTCACCAAAATTCAACCAAATCAACTCAAATCTCATTAAAACTCAAATCTCTCCAAATTATTTATCCAATACACCCTCTTAAGTATTGACATTTATCAACAATCTTCTAGATCTTTCTTGATTTCGGTTTGGTCAATCTCGATTCGGTTTGGATCGATCTCATCGATCTCCCAACAATATTTCAAACGGAATTCGAATATTAATACATATTACATCTAAAATTAGATTGAAATTTTCATCAGAAAATAAATAAATTATATTGGAATCGCGTGAAAACTACTATTTATCTTATTTTCTTAGAACTGGAAAGCTTGAGATAGAGCTCAAATTAATTTGCGAAATTTGCGAAAGAAGTGGCTTTTATATCAAAGTACTTAGAGTGGTTTACCATGACTAAAATCAAAATTAGAGATTTAACATTCCCACATTGGTCTTTGAATCCACTGTTAAAAAAGATTCACTTACTAAACCACAATACATTGGTTAAACAACTGTAAATTTGTAAGTAAAAACAAACCATAAATCAAAGTTATCCGGTCTAAACTTTTCTAACTAGATTTTTAATACATCTTTTTGGAAGAACGATGTAAAAAAACAGCCCAACTAACAACGCTATTCATCGCTTCACGGGGTCGGATGTGTATCAAACCAAGCAAGGACCACTTTATACATAAATTAATTCTCTGATACGAAGCTACAAAAATACATATTCGAGATGTTTTGGGGTAAGAGAGGAGCAATGCCCCGTGATTCCCGTTGAGAAAAAATTAAAAAAAAGGTTTGCGTGATGGGGTCTACATCAGAGACAGCTGAGCAGTCACACGCCTTGTAATCATAATTTATTCGTCTATCTACTACTCTTACTCTTCAACATTTTCCATTTATCATTAACTTCCATGCAAAACCCTAAACCTAATCATCTCATCAACCAATTTTTAAGAAAGATATATCTGTATCTACCCCATAAGCCTTACTTTCTACATGCTGAAAGAGTATGCCAAAAGATTTAAAGAAACTTATTTATTATTCATATATCTTCTCTAGATATAACTAAGTTTAGATGAAAGTTTCTCGATCATTGTTCTTCAACAGTAACTCTCTTTTTTTCTGGATAAATTTTTAACTCATATTGGAACATAGAATGCATGGTGTCCAAAAATAAAAATAAGAATGCATGGGATGCAGTTGATCGCTATGTGACTACAAATCAATAAAATTTAAATCCATTACTGAATCTTATAAATCGTTGAGGATTGAAAAAACTTAATTTAAAATCAAAGGTTAAAAAAAGAAGAAGACAATGATCTCGATCATCAATGACCTTGGACATTAATGGAAAAAAGTCTTTATTCAAGTTCTTGAAAGTTTAAATCATGATTCCGACAAAACTACTCTAAGGTATATAATATTTTTGTAAATTCGATTTAGTATTAAATTATTTTATTCTGGAAACTGCATCACAGTATCAAACTTTTTTAATTCTTCCTGTTTTGTTTGTTTCTAAACTCAAATACCATCCTAATAATTATACTAATGTCAATGTCATTCATAGAGTCTTGGTCTCGATGTTTGAATATTAATTTATATCTATATGATCTATCTTTGTAATTAATCTAAAGGTTAGTTCGACGAATCAAAGCAACTTAAGACTAGTAAGAATAGGCTTTATAGCCTAATTTCAATCACTCTTATCGTTTGTTAGCCTTGGTGACACAATAATTAAGTGTTACTTGTAAATTTTTGGTATGTTATAGGCAAAAATATCAATTAATCTCTTTTAAAATATTAATTTTCCCTCCATGATTAATAGTTAATACATACTAATATGCATACATATAACATTTAAATTAATAATATGCATATATATATATATATATATATATAGAGCTGTCTATAGAAGAAAAAGGCCAAAATCAATTAGCTGGGAACAGAAAAGAAACACTTTTTAACATCTGCAACAAGATTTAGGTGAGGGCTTGTCTATATGCCCCGGGAAGAGAGAGAGAGAGAATTTGAAGTGTATATCTTGATCTAGGGTTTCCCATAGACAAATACCAAATCTCCATGCTTTGAAGTAGGCATAAGTCATCTTGTCTTATATCTCTTTCATGTCAAACCAAAGGATTAATCTATCCACTTTTCCAAAACTTGTTTCTAGCTAAGCCTAGAGAGCCTCCACATATTTTCCCCTTTACATTTACTTTCTATTTTTCTTCTGAAATCATAAAATAAGAAGAAAAAATGATTCCAAGTATGGAGGTAGGCGAGAAGACTACCAGAGAAGAAAAGAAGGAGGAAGAGGAAGAAGAAGGTGAAGGTGAAGAGAGTAAGGTTTCGAGCAATAGTACAGTGGAAGAGAACGATAAGAAGACAAAAGTTAGACCTTATGTGAGATCTAAAGTCCCTCGACTCCGTTGGACTCCTGATCTTCATCTTCGCTTTGTCCGGGCGGTCGAGAGGCTTGGAGGTCAAGAAAGTACGTCCTTAGCTAATAACTTCATTCTTCATCACCTATTCCACACATATATACAAAACTTAATCAATTCCTTATAGTCTTTGTTAGATTAAGTTTTAGTCAAAATACCATGTAACTTTTTTTTCTTAAATTTATGATCATCTTGTGTTTGGCTATGTATAGGAGCAACTCCAAAGTTGGTTCGTCAGATGATGAACATCAAAGGGCTTAGTATTGCTCATGTCAAGAGCCATTTACAGGTACTTTATCTATACATACACCCTTATATTCTACATACATCTAGGGTCTATACCTATGTGTTGTATTATCGTTTTTTGTTTCAAAGAATCTGCGAGACTAAAATTTTATCAAAAAAGAAATCTGCAAAATTAATTAGACAAAAGTATCTCACTCAATTGTGTATTTGGGAATTTTAGATGTACAGAAGCAAGAAGATTGATGATCAAGGTCAAGGTATTAATTTTTTTATATCCATGTTAATCAGTTTATCAACTTTTTTTTTCTATATAACAATCAGTTTTCAAGTTATATGTCAATAAAGTAGGTTTTGATTTGTTGGCAGCAATAGCTGATCAAAAACATCTCTTCGAGACCTCCACAGATCGAAATATTTATAAACTAAGTCAGCTACCAATGTTCCGAGGCTATAATCATAACCATGATTCTCCATTAAGGTTGATAGTTTTTTGAGTGTAAATTTTAGATTTGATGTGTTCCTTTATTTCATTGATATTCCATTTTATCTTTACTTTGAAACGAAATTATTAATCTTCCATTTTTTTTTTTTTTTTTTTTTGTAGATATGGAAGTAAAATTTCAAATGCTTCATTGTGGAACTCTAGCTCTCATGGAACAGACCGGAGTTTGATAGACCAAATTAGGCACGGTTTAATTGGCGGCTCATCGGTTAGCAATAACATCCGTGGAAGTGACTACTGGACTAACAACAAATCTTACCAAAACATCTACTCTTCTTCAGTTTTCAGACACAATCATCAAGAACGGACCAATTCAGTCACATTCAACAGCATTCAAGGACACTCAAGAACGTTTGAAAAGTTCCAGATCGGTATTGAAGAGAGTACTACTAATCATGCTTATTGTAACAAGACAACGGGCAAAAGAAACGCAAGTACGAGCATCGATCTTGATCTTGATCTCTCTCTTAAGCTAAAACAACCCGAAAAGACAGTTTTGGAAGATACAGAAACAGCAGCAACAACAACGGATCAAACATTGTCCTTGTCGCTATGTTCGGGGTCGTCTTCATGGAAAAAGAGCCGACTGATCAAGAAAGATGAAGAGGATCGTACGGTTAAGATTGGTCAGACAAGTACTCTGGATCTGACTCTATGAATTATAGTAAAGAATGGGACAAATTCTAAGTGAGATCTTGAGGTACTTATCCGATATTTTAATACTCAGTGTCGTTGTTGTTAATTATTTCTGTATTTTCCTATTGTTAGATAGGAAACAAAAGGGTCTGATTATATTAACTGTCTTGAGTTTGTTTGATACTGCCAATTTGTATCATCATATATATAAACAAATGTTACTAGCTAGATAGTGATTCGATCTTTTCTGTCTCCTTCTCATAATATCATGCAATATATATATATATATATAATTGTGTATATATATACATATTATTATAAATTTTCATCGAGTAAACTTATATATCATCCGGTGCCACCTTCACTTGTACTATATGAGTTTTTTTTTTTTTCACCTAAATAGTACAAAATTTCTAGTTTTTTAATTATTTAAATAACATATGGAAACTTTTGTTATCCAAGTAACTCATAGTTTTTAAGTTTTTAATATTTTCCAAAAATCCATCTTCACTCATTTTTCACCCTTCAAAAAATATTTTAGTAATATTCTTGTTTTCCACCAATGAATAGCCAAAATTTTGCTGATTTTCAGAAAATAAGATAAATAAGCAACTCCCATTCATTTAATGTTTTAGTCTACTGCAGACTTCGTCTAAATTAAACTCTATTGGCACACTTTGAACAACAAAATCAATATAGTTAAGATACAAAAAAGGAAAGAAAGTGGAAAGTCTGATAGTATTTGTATTATGAATCTTGCTAGTCGACATCTTAGCAACTATTCCCCCTAAATTTCTAAACATATTATGAATTATTATTTTCATGCTCTAATAATTAACAGTTTAACAAATCTAATCCCATAATTTGTGAGTTCGCATAACAAATCACAACCACTTATTTAAATTAAATTTTGGTAGTAGATTTTTTTAATATTTTTTTTATCTTTTCATTTATATTATTTACCAGTAAAAATATTTTAGAGTAACTAAGACTTCTGCATCTGTGAGAGAATAACGTAAAATTTTAGTTGCGCATTAATAATTGTAGTAATCCCTTGAATCTTAATATAATGTATGTGGAGAAATAATTATGAGTTATTTTATTAGTGTTGTTGCTTAAAACTGGGCTCATTCTTTCTTTTCTTTTTTGCCGGCAATTGGGCTCATTCAAATCCGTTAAAAAAATTATGAAATATCCATGATCCAAAATGAAATCTCTTCTAAAAATAGTAAAAATATATATAGTTGATGGAAATTTTCAAACTGAATAATTATCGAATAATTATGGTAAATAGAACTCACTTTGGATACTTTCCAAATATTATGATACAAAAATGAGTATAACAGAGGTAGTTAATAATCCATGGGTCTGATTAGTTGACAGTGTTAAAGTAAAAAAAAAAAAAGAAATAAGGAAAGTAATTTTTTTCTGAATCAGCTTGTTTTCACTAATCAAAATAAAAGAATAATAAGAAAAGGTGATTATAACTTTCCTATAAAAAATTGAATATAACTAATTACATTAAAATTCAGTTTTTGTGTACTCTATTTTTTTTTTTTTTAAATTACCCTAATTTCTGCTCCTGCCCACCAACCACACCTGTGTATTGTATACGTGTTTTTTTTTGTTGGTAAAAAAAAAACTGATTTTGTATTGTATATGTGTTTATTTTTAGTATTTGATAGGGAACTTATTCGAACTGCTTAAAATTGGTTGCTCAATGACCTGGTAAAAATTTTAGCTCAATCAATCTGTTCAAAGAGAATTGATATAATTCTATATTCAATAGATTATTGCATAGTTTAATCCTATAATATGGTGGTACTTATTATAGGTAGTATCCATATAAAATTGACGTCGTTGATAGTAGAACATTGATACTATTTTTTTTTTGTTAATAAGAACGTTGATACTGTTGTTTATAAATGAAGAATCTATATAACTTCGACGTGCCAAATACAACGTTCGACCCTGTAGTATCAAATTTGAATTTTTCGACATTAAACAAAAGGATCTCCGGATGTTTGATTAGACGCAGTTTCAATATTCAAAGAAACAAAGGAATCATTGTTTCTTAAACATTCGATGTGTTACCTGGTCAACTTTTTTCAGTACTAAACATGGCCGCACGATCAAAATTGACGAACGAAAGTTTCCAAAATTTGGAATCGTATGTCGGTATGTATAGTCTTCTACAGTTCTACTTTTAACTACTCAAATTTCTTTTTTTTTGGTAGGGGAGAGAATCCACAGGTCCACATCAGGATCTAAACAAATTTCTGAAACTATATGAATTTCAAAATAACTAAAGAGAAAATGCATAAAGTGAAAGTCTCTAGTGGTAGAGGGGTGTAAAGTTTAAACATATAGTTTTTTCAGAAATTTACAGTTGTCTATTCACTTAAGAAAAAACTTTACAGTTGATATTCATGTACCTCTTAATTATGTCATTTTAACTTTTTAGTATAGATATTCAAAACATATAAAAAGGCACTTGAAAACTATATTTGTTAATTTAATTACCATGAGATTATTTAATCTTATATAAAACGTTATCTTTTTTCTTATTTCAATGGATTACAATTTAAAACTGGAGTAATCACAATTTTGTTTCAATATAATTTGCAACTATTCTATTGCTTATTTCTTTCAAAGATAAAATAAAATAAAAATAAAAATAAAGGTCTCAAATGTTACTAGAAATCTTTTAAGATATCCTAGAAATAATTAATATGCTTTCTTGTCACCCATTCAAAAAATCTTAAATTAGTTATTCAAATCTATCCCAAAGCAATTTACATTTTGTAACGCGAGAAATGTGTAAGCGTATAAGTAGACAAAGAACGAAGCTTCTTTGAAATATCAAGACTTATAATTGAAAAGAAGAATGAGAAACACATCCATCGAATCTTCGAAGACTTTTCTCCTTCAAAAATTTTTCAAACAAAACACCAAAACTCCACTTGTGACTTGTCTATTTCATATTTACACACATTATTATAATTAAATATCTTCACAGTTCACACACACCTTCAAAACAAATTCGTAACCATTGACTATAAACATTAGAAATCCCCAAAAAAAGTCGTCACCATCATCACCTCCGGTAAAGAGAGAGAGAGAGAGAGAGAGAGAGAGATAGAAAGAAATGGCTGGAGCTTATGGTACGAGCTTACCAGATGTTCCTGAATGGCTTAACAAAGGAGACAACGCGTGGCAGCTCACGGCGGCGACTCTGGTTGGTTTACAGAGTATGCCAGGTCTTGTTATCCTCTACGCCTCCATCGTTAAGAAGAAATGGGCTGTGAATTCTGCTTTTATGGCTCTTTACGCCTTCGCCGCCGTTCTTCTCTGTTGGGTCCTTCTCTGTTACAAAATGGCTTTCGGAGATGAGCTTTTACCGTTTTGGGGTAAAGGTGGTCCCGCCTTCGACCAAGGATACCTTAAGGACCAAGCAAAGGTCTTGAATTTGGTTATGCACACAAAGTGTTCGATAAAATGTCTCAGTAAGATTTTAATTTGACTTTTTTTTTCTTTTTTTCTTGTTTTCTTTACAGATCCCAGAAATCCTTAGGCATTTTAAGAACGCGAAGGAGCCGTTATTTCCGATGGCGACGTTGGTGTATTTTCAGTTCACTTTCGCGGCGATAACGACGATACTTGTGGCCGGATCGGTTTTGGGAAGGATGAATATTAAAGCGTGGATGGCGTTTGTGCCATTGTGGTTGATCTTTAGCTACACAGTCGGAGCTTATAGTATATGGGGCGGTGGGTTTTTACATCGTTGGGGAGTTATTGATTACTCCGGTGGTTATGTTATTCATCTCTCCTCCGGTGTTGCCGGCTTCGTCGCCGCTTACTGGGTACGTCATCTCAAAAAAGTTTCCATTTTTGTTTTCGTCACCAAAACGAATTCAGATTTTTACTTTATTACGAATACTTTAGGTTCATTGCTTAGTATTTTATTATTCTTACTGTTTGCTACTTGATATTAGTTGGAAGATTTGAGGTTAGTTTATTTAGTTAGGTCGATTCATCTGGAATTAAATTCTCAGGCTAATATTTTGGTTTGGGTTACTAGAATTATAAAAACAAAATTGACGTTAACCATTGAAGAATAATGTTTTAGTTGATGTTTGTTGAAAATGCTAAGATTAAATTAATGTCCGGTAGAAGACAAGGTCGTAGACTCGAAAGATTTCTAAATGATTATGTAAGTAAGAACAATAGTCATATTCGATGTAGACTGGTCCTCAATTGACGATTTTTGTTTTGCTTTCTTTTTCGGAATTATTACGTGTTTAAGGTTCTTAGTTTATAGATCAGTTTAATGATTGATTTCGGTCCACTATCAAAAACAAATTAATTTGTAAGTCATAGATAAATTAAATAAAATCATTTTAGGATTTGACAACACGATCTTGATGTATGTAGCATAAGCAACTCAGATAATTTAATTAGAGAAGATTAATCATTTCTGAATAAGCATCTTTATTTGTATAATACTGAACTCAATTCAACTATAAATAATTCGTTTTTGCCTAATGGTAAATTCACAAAAATAATTGAGATTGAAATTTGACAGATTGATAAAGCCTAGAGCGATATTGTTCCCTTTTATTTTTCCAAACTAATTAATTTGTTTTCTTAGCGTTCTGGTTTTATCGCACATAGAAACCACGTGGTAAAAGTCAAGTCAATTCCATGTGAAGACGACATAATATTCTTAATAATAAAAATACAACTATGCAAAATATTTTTTTATAATAAAAATGGTTAGATAAAAAGTGAACACTAGTTTGTCTAGTTGAGACGATATATAGTCGTACAATGTTGAAATCAATGTGATTCAAAGTTGATTAAAATTAAATGCAACTCGTGGATATGTTATTACTCTAGGTAGGACCAAGGCCTAAGGCTGACAGAGAAAGATTCCCACCGAACAACGTTCTATTAATGCTCGCCGGAGCTGGACTTCTATGGATGGGATGGTCCGGTTTTAACGGTGGAGCCCCGTACGCCGCCAACTTAACCGCCTCAATCGCGGTGCTCAACACCAACCTCTCAGCCGCTACAAGCCTCCTCGTATGGACCACACTCGATGTCATTTTCTTTGGGAAACCTTCTGTCATCGGAGCCATTCAAGGCATGGTCACAGGTCTCGCCGGCGTCACTCCCGGAGCAGGTCTCAGTATTTGTTTTCTCCAGTATATTATTGCACGATTATTTTATTATTATACTGACAAAACTCAATATTAAAATATAACAGGACTGATCCAAACATGGGCAGCGATAATAGTTGGAGTAGTCTCAGGAACCGTTCCATGGGCCTCTATGATGATCATTCACAAGAAATCCGCTCTCCTCCAACAGGTAAATTATCTTCACTCTTAAAACTTCTTTTTTTTCAATATATATATACATATATATATAACAATTATGTAGTATGGACTAAGATAAAAGATCCTATATCATGATGTCTTTAAAATTTTATCAAATGAAATATGAACAACATACAAACAAAATACCTATGAAATAATTGTCGGCATTAAAATGCTTAAAATGATTCTTTATTTTCTTAACAAAAATGATTAGATTTATGATATTTTACTCTTTAAAATGAAAAGGATGACATGCAAGTATATCACTAACTTTTTAACAAAAAAAAAAGAAATTTATAGCCAACAGTAAATAAATGATAATATTAATCATTTGATGTTATACTAAGTAAATCAATGTATCGATCTTCTTATGTAAAATATTTCAATTGTAGAGTGAATGTATTATTAGTAATAAAATAACAACTTCTGAAAAAAGTTATATATTTTGATTGGATAAAATAAAACAGGTGGATGATACATTAGCAGTATTCTACACGCACGCAGTGGCAGGATTACTAGGTGGAGTAATGACAGGTTTATTCGCACAACCTGATCTTTGCGCCTTGATACTTCCTGTTCCAAAAACCAACGGAGCTTTCTACGGCGGCAATGGTGGCAAACAGCTTTTAAAACAGTTGGCCGGAGCTGCCTTCATTGCTGTCTGGAACGTAGTGTCAACAACTCTCATACTCCTTGCTATTAAGATCTTCATACCATTGAGAATGGCTGAGGAAGAACTTGGGATTGGAGACGACGCTGCTCATGGAGAAGAAGCCTATGCTCTTTGGGGAGATGGAGAAAAGTTTGATGCCACAAGGCATGTACAACAGTTTGAGAGAGATCAAGAAGCTGCTCATCCTTCTTATGTTCATGGTGCTAGAGGTGTTACCATTGTTTTGTGAAAATATCTGTTTCTGATCAGTGTGCTTTAAAGACCCAACCTTTTTTTCAACACTGTAAACTATGATAAACTAGAGTTTCACTTTTATAAGCAAAACATATAAAAAAAATTGGACAGACAAAAACAAAAAGTAGTGTCTGAAATAATTGAACACTAACGAAGAAATTATTTGTTTTGTTACAACTTTTTTAATTTTAGCAAAAAGGTTTAAACTTTTTAAAGACCCAACCTTTGCAAGTGGCGTGGTTTCACTCGTTGGGCCTCTATAAATATCAGCGCAACCTCAAGCTTCCACAATCGCCACTATAATCGAATTCGTGGTCTTACTAACTCTGACCTGCAACACACAAACACAGATTTTGATTATCATGGAACCCAATATTTACCAACTTGCCCTTGCGGCTCTCTTTGGAGCTTCCTTTGTTGCTGTTTCAGGGTTTTTCATGCATTTCAAGGCACTGAATCTAGTCCTTGAGCGTGGTAAGGAGCGTAAAGAGAACCCTGATGGAGACGAGTCTCAAAATCAAACCTTGGTGAGGCGGCGGAGCCAAGTTCGTAGGAAAGGGAATGACCAATACGGTCGCAGCCCTGCTTCTCTTCCTGATGCTACTCCCTTTACCGATGGCGGCGGCGGCGGCGGTAGTGCCAGTGGTGATGCTGGCCGCAGCAACGGTCACGTTTATGTTGATGAAATCCCTCCTGGTTTGCCTAGGCTTCATACTCCATCTGAAGGTATCAAACCTGTATTGATCAGATTAGATTTTGGATATAGGTTGAACAGTGATGTGAAAGCTTGATTTTTAGTGCTATTTGATTCGATTTGACATAATCTGATGACGCTGATAGGTTGTGATATTTTCTTCAGGGAGAGCTTCTGTACATGGAGCTAGTAGTATCAGGAAAACTGGAAGCTTTGTTAGACCAATATCTCCGAAATCCCCTGTTGCTTCTGCTAGTGCCTTTGAGAGTGTTGGAGAATCAGATGATGATGATGATAATTTGACAGATAGTGCTAATTTGGATGCTTCTTACTTGCAAGCTAATGGGGACATGGTGAGTTTCTTAATTAACACTTTTGAATCCTGTTTTGTGATTGAATGAGCAAGCAAAAGGCTATTGATGGTGTGGTTTTACAAGTAAGATGTTTTTTGCAGCCTGCAGATGCTAATGGAGAGCAAATATCTATGGCTGCTTCAAGCATGATTCGATCCCATAGTGTGTCTGGCGACCTACATGGAGTTCAGCCTGATCCTATTGCAGCTGACATTCTGCGTAAAGAGCCAGAGCAAGAAACCTTTGTCCGTCTTAATGTTCCTCTTGGTAAGAATGGTTACTAGTTTTTTTCTTTCTGTTATCTTGCCTGACTTCTGGTTCCTGTAGTCTTGGTGCTCTTGTCCTGTTAGGAAAAATCATGACATCTTTGTTTCATATGCCCCACTAGTTGAAAAGTTTCTGTTAGTGGCAAGGAATTAAGTGGGATTACAGATAATGCAATAACTATAGTCTTGAGTGAGACAAGCAAGTGTTCATTGAGGCTTTAGTCTATGTGGGACTGAGCCTTTGAGATCCTTAAACTATAGTTTAAGAATTATAGCTTGAAACAGTTAGATTTCAACACATTTCTTATTCAGATTTTCACATAATTTGTTTAGAGGTACCAACGTCCGATGAAGTTGAAGCCTATAAATGTCTGCAAGAATGTCTTGAACTGCGGAAGAGGTATGTCTTCCAAGAAACAGTTGCGCCATGGGAAAAAGAAGTAATATCTGATCCTAGTACCCCGAAGCCTAATCCAGAGCCATTTGCACACTATTCTCAGGGAAAATCTGATGTGAGCCTGTGCTCCTTACTTTTGTCATGGAACACCATGCATTGATGAAATTAACTTCCCTAATTTTGTTTTTACAGCATCATTTTGAGATGCAAGATGGGGTAGTCCATGTGTTTGAAAATAAAGATGGTAAGAGCACTAGTATTGAAATCCTAATAATTCTTTTTCCTGTATCCATAAAAGTTGATTTGGTTCTATTCCTTTGCTTTTCGAATAACTGACCCTTGTTCTGTTTCATTATTCCCAGCAAAAGAGGAGCTCTTCCCGGTAGCTGATGCTACAGCGTTTTTCACTGACTTGCATCATGTACTCAAAGTCATAGCTGCAGGAAACATTCGGACTTTGTGCCACCGCCGACTAGTGCTCCTAGAACAGGCAAGAGTTTTAGTTAGAGAATAATGAATGTTAATAAGCAAATTTCATGTGGTTAACAGTATGGCTTTTTTTTTTGTTTCAGAAATTTAATCTCCATTTGATGCTTAATGCGGATAAAGAATTTCTTGCTCAAAAAAGTGCACCACATCGTGATTTTTATAACGTTAGGAAAGTCGACACTCATGTTCATCATTCGGCTTGCATGAACCAGAAACACCTTTTAAGGTTTATCAAGTCAAAGCTCCGGAAAGAACCCGATGAGGTAATAATTGGAACCATATGTTTTAGGAAAGTATACAAATCAAAGAATTGATTTGCAATAATATAATTTCTTATTCCTCTATACAGGTTGTAATTTTCCGAGATGGGACATATTTGACCTTGAAAGAAGTTTTTGAGAGCCTAGATCTGACTGGGTAATTACGCTTCCAACTTCTAAGGATTACCAACTTAAGTCAATCTGAATTAGATGGCTGTAAGACTATTAGCGTACTCTCTTAGGAGCCATCTGGTTGTTGTGCAGATTATATGTATTATTTTTTCCCCATTTTTACCATGATGCTGAAGAGATAAAGCTTCTTCCCCTTGTTTGAAATTTTCACAGATATGACCTGAACGTCGACCTTTTAGATGTTCATGCGGACAAGAGTACCTTTCATCGTTTTGATAAGTTCAACCTTAAATATAATCCCTGTGGTCAAAGTAGGCTTAGGGAGATTTTCCTTAAACAGGATAATCTCATCCAAGGTAATTGAATTTCCTAGTCACTGTTACCTCCATTTTTAGTTCATTTGATCCATTAGTTATGCACTTCTGTATATACAAGAAGCTTACTTTGTTCTTTCTTCATATTACCTCACTATGTGATACTATACAGAAAATATGTTGAGGTTGTGATTTGAAAATAATGTTTTGACATTTCTTTTCTTTTGGTTTTAGGTCGTTTTCTTGGTGAGATAACAAAGCAAGTCTTCTCTGACCTTGAAGCTAGTAAATATCAGGTAAATTCCACATGAATCTGCAATACTTTTTTTTGGGGTCAACTGCAGTAGTCTTATGCATTAGTCTCAATGACCATATCAAACTTGCACTCTCTTTCTTATTTCTAACTTTGACTTTCATGGAATTCTTCTCAATTCTGTGTTAAAGAAATCTTCTTGCCAAAGCATATCCACTAATGCTCTGTTTTGTTTTTCCTACTTTGAACACTGCAGATGGCTGAATACAGAATATCAATATATGGCAGAAAAATGAGTGAGTGGGACCAACTGGCTAGTTGGATTGTGAACAATGATCTCTACAGTGAGAATGTTGTCTGGTTAATTCAGGTTGGCCATCTCTTTGATGCTTTTGTACTCCATGTCCAATCCATTAGTGTATGTTTTTTTCTCTCCTTGTGTTTGTGACATGACTGCTAACTGAGCTATACTTTCCTCGTTTTCTGTTTGTCTGCTCACTAGCTCCCACGTCTGTACAACATCTACAAAGACATGGGTATAGTGACATCTTTCCAGAATATCCTTGACAATATATTCATTCCTCTCTTTGAAGCCACGGTAGATCCTGATTCGCATCCCCAGCTCCATGTTTTTTTGAAGCAGGTTAGCATCCGTATCTGCAAAGAACCTCTACTCCGAATGTCTTTGAACTATTAAAGAGTTGGTTTAGCATTTTAACTGGTTGCTGTCTCTTGTTTGTATTGACTGTTTCTTTGGTTTTGTTGCTCGTTTCTGCTTGGTTTTTCAGGTTGTTGGATTTGATTTGGTTGATGATGAAAGCAAACCTGAAAGACGTCCCACAAAACACATGCCCACTCCAGCTCAATGGACTAATGCATTCAATCCTGCATTTTCGTACTATGTCTACTATTGTTATGCTAACCTCTATGTGTTAAATAAGGTACCATTCCTCCTAATCTTTTCTGTAACTAACTTGGTGTTATCAAAACTGTGTAATATGAAGTAACTGTTTTTCTTCAGCTTCGGGAGTCAAAGGGCATGCCTACCATCACGCTACGTCCACACTCTGGGGAGGTATTTTATTTCTTCCTTTGTTCTATGTAAACGGTTTTCACTTTCGGTTCAATGGATGTTTAAGATGTCTACAAATTTCAGGCTGGTGACATTGACCACTTGGCTGCTACATTTCTCATATGCCATAGCATCGCACATGGAATCAATCTGCGAAAGTCTCCTGTGCTTCAGTATCTTTACTACCTCGCCCAGGTTTGTGGAGACTACCAACTTGTATTACATATGTATTATTGTTTCTGTTCTAAGAATATCTGACTGGAAAATTTATTCCATGTCTTTTGACAGATTGGTCTGGCCATGTCTCCACTGAGCAACAACTCTTTGTTTCTAGATTACCATCGAAACCCATTTCCTGTGTTTTTCTTAAGAGGTCTCAATGTTTCCCTGTCTACGGATGATCCTCTTCAGATTCATTTAACTAAAGAACCACTTGTGGAAGAGTATAGCATAGCTGCATCAGTAAGTCATGGTGTTTCCTTAATTCAGTCATGTCACACATCATAGACCATGAAAGTTAATTATGTTTAGATAAGTCTTATTACCTTTGGATGATATATATGGATCTTTTGCGATTGCAAATACTAAGAGTGAAACTTCTCTCTATTCATCTTATTCTTATTTAGTTATAGTAATGTACTAATGGAAGATAATAACCGAATATTTCAGGTTTGGAAGCTGAGTGCGTGTGACCTGTGCGAGATAGCTCGTAACTCAGTGTACCAGTCAGGTTTCTCACATGCCCTGAAGGTACTTGTTATATCAAACAGAGCCTATATTATAAATGAACAAGATGTCTCTGCTTCTGATCTGCTTATAATACAAACTCTTTGACATTGTTTTAGTCACACTGGATTGGAAAAGACTACTACAAAAGAGGACCCGATGGAAACGACATTCACAAAACAAACGTGCCTCATATAAGGGTGGAGTTCCGTGACACGGTAGGGGACGAAATATATATTTGCTTTACACAGATTAATACTGTTTATAGGAAAACAAAGTAATTAATGAAGTTGATGCAGATCTGGAAAGAGGAGATGCAACAGGTATATCTTGGCAAGGCTATTATCTCAGATGAAATTGTTCCATAAAAACGGCAATCAGAAATAGCAATGTGTAAGAATCCAACACAACTCAATGATATAACCACTTCTGTTTCAACATTTTCTTATGATGACTCTTGCCTCTGAAATGATTGAATTTCAGGGGAACACAGAAAGCATCTAGAGAAGTATACGAAGGCAGGGACCTAGTGAGTAGGGTAATAATATAAGTGGCTATGTTGTGCCCTGAGTACAAGGAAGATTTGGCTGTCAAATCCTATTTGTTTTAAAGCTTCTATAAATCTTTTATCCCTTTTATTTATAAAGAGACATAAAGAGACCATAAGAGCTCTACTTCTAGTTGAGAATCTGTTTTTATTAGAATGGAAACGATGTTAACTATTGGTATTCAATACAAGTTATGGTTTTTTAATTTTCTACTTTTTCGATCTCAGCTTTTGAGTTACTATGCTCAAAAGTCTCATCTAAAATAAACTGGTTGGGGTATGGTTTTGATCTCGGTTCAGTTTCAATTTTTAGCAAATACATATTAAGTTGAATTCCTACTTTTTTTCATTTGTCAGCAAATACATTATGCAGACTTAAATATCTGTGGTGATAATGATATAGTGACGATACAAATCACTAAACTACATATTATGGTTAAATCCGATTTTCTTTTTTGATTGAACTCCAATTTGGTATTTCAGATATATCCAAGGTAAATCCATTTAAATTATAATGGAATATTTTTGAGTTCTACATTAGTTATTTTGTTCAGTTTATAATCAAAATCTGTATAATGGATTAAACACCCATAATTTTGGGTATGTCTAAGAACTAAAATGAGCCAGGTTGACAAATTTTCCTTTCGCATATTTTAACAACGAGAGAACTACATGTAAAGCAAAACAAGCCAGACATCATACAAAAAAATATGGAAAGTGTTAAAGAAGAAAATACAACAAAAAAGTTGGTCCCACTTTTATTAGTAATTTAAAGCCCGAGTAAATTTATGGCCTCAATATCAGCCCAATATAGGCCCATACAAATACAATTCAATATCAAATAAATAAATAAATTTCCGGCGATAACTCTCTCAGCTCCGACAAAAAATGGCAGCAATGAGTTTTTTCTCTTTGCACGCCTCAGCCTCTTCCCGAGTATTTCGTCCACAAGTTTCCCGAAATACCCCTGGACTTACTCTCTATTCACGCTTCACACCATCCTTCTCCTTTCCCTCACACTCCTTCACACTCCCTCACACAGCTCGCTCTCGTCGCCCCCTCTTAATCGCCTCCGCCGTCAAAACTCTGACGGAAACAGAACTGCTTCCAATCACAGAAGCTGATTCAATTCCCTCCGCTTCCGGCGTCTACGCTGTCTACGACAAAAACGACGAGCTTCAATTCGTCGGAATATCACGAAACATCGCCGCCAGTGTCTCTACACACCTCAAATCTGTCCCGGAGCTTTGTAGCTCCGTCAAGGTAAAGCTCATCTCCCAAATCGCCGTTATCCTGATCCAGAATTACATAAAACAAATTCCGATTTTGCTTAATCCAAATCCTCTATAGAGTAGCTTCTAACGAAGATTCAATATTTTCGCGGTTGACTTTTTTTTGTTTCAAAATTTTGAGCTAATGAAGTTTTTGGAATCTAGAATTTGAATTTGATAAAGAGAGTGATGTGATCCGGTTTAGTCTATAAACCAATTCTAATTTACATGGTTTATTAAACTGATCAAGTCTAAAATTCTTCAACTACACTTGACCACATTAGCAAGTTAGTTATTGTAGGAGATGAATCATATTGGCAAGTTTTGGTATTGTTGATACACATTTTGGTATAAATGATTCATGATTGGTTTGGTAGGTTGGTTTAGTAGAAGAACCGGATAAATCGGTTTTAACACAAGCTTGGAAATCATGGATAGAAGAACACATAAAAGTTACCGGAAAAGTTCCGCCGGGGAATAAGTCAGGGAACAACACATTTGTCAAACAAACTCCGAGGAAGAAATCTGATATCCGTCTCACTCCAGGTCGCCATGTCGAGCTTACGGTTCCATTAGAGGAACTTATTGATCGTTTAGTGAAAGAGAGCAAAGTTGTAGCTTTCATTAAGGGATCAAGAAGTGCTCCTTTATGTGGATTCTCACAGAGAGTGGTTGGGATTCTTGAAAGCCAAGGAATTGATTATGAAACTGTTGATGTTCTTGATGATGAGTTTAATCATGGGTTAAGAGAGACGTTGAAGAGTTATAGTAATTGGCCAACGTTTCCACAAGTGTTTGTGAAAGGAGAACTTTTAGGAGGTTGTGATATATTGACCTCTATGTATGAGAATGGCGAACTTGGGAACATGTTGAAGTAGTTTCATCTGATGTGTAACGTAAAAGATTCATAATTGAGAATCCTTATAAACGATTGGATTCTCTTCCTTAGTTTCAAACTCGTTTCATCTTTTTCGTATTTTATAAAGCTTACAGATTCTATATAGACCTTAGAGGTGGCTCTGTGCGGCCGGATTGAGACTTTCGTGGCCTGTGACTTCTCTTCTTGTTTACTAAGCAGTTAATATCGTAAGTCCTTTCATATGTGAAGATGGGTTAAAGGTCACAGAACGCTTGCAATATTTTATCAGATTCAAGAACAAAACATATGAATCACTAGTCACTCTTCAATATAAATATATTTAAATCAAAATGAAGAACACGAACATTCTTCTTTTTAAAGTTCATTTCATCTTTTATATAAAAAAAATTGGTAGAAAACTTTTTGAACTAAGTGGGTATTACAATCTTACACTCTAGTCTCCACATTTCTTTGTTTTATCTCTCCTTAGTTAACAAGGTAATCACTGTTTTTTCTTTTTTCTTTTCAAATTTCTATTATGACCATTTTCAAGTTTCTTTTTCACACGTCAAATGTTTTCTTACGTTTCTTCCAGATGTGGACACGTCTTGCGGATAAAAACATAATCCTTTGGGAGCTAGGTTACGCAGCAGTGGCTTTAGGCGTTAGTTCTAGGCTTACGTGCTTTAGCTTATTATAGCATTTTCAATGGTAGAACCACTCATGAAATTCTTATTAATATTTTAATTTTAAATTTTAAGAATCTCATGCTAAGAAACTCTAAAATAGTTCTTAAATAAAAAATTTTAGATCTCTCCTTTTCTCATGCTAAAAATTTCTCTAATATTTATCATTATTTGTTATTAGAAAATTTTAAAAACCCTTCCTCTTAGAACCTCTATTGGAAGTGTTCTTACATAATTATAGAATAATATGTGTCATGAAACAAAAAAAGAGGTGGAGGAAAAGAGTTTGTTGTCATGCTGTCGACTGAACATATTCTTATTCCAATATTACAAATCAACTCGCGTTTCAAAGAAACACATGCTTGAGAAAAAGGCGAACATATTCACGTACACACTAAATTCGCATCCACATTATTTCTTCAATTTTGTTTCATTAGACTAATTGAATTAAAATTCGTTGAAATGAAAAGCCAATCGAAAACTGAGTTAAAATAGTGGACTATTTGAGTAGTTTCTCGAGTCTTTAAGAGACAACTTGTGTCTTTTGATTTTGCACCAAAAGGTCAATGTCGGTGACAATGTCTTATTGTCCCTTTCAACGGGACGATCTATGATTCATTCATTCATTTATTACCCTAAAGCTAAGCGCGTGAATCTTTTATATACGCCACTTGAAATGTTTTTAGAGTTTTCGATAATCTTATGGGCCATGACGGTACAATTTGGGTGAAGTTACCATGTTGATATAAAAAAGGGAAAATAACGATGTTTTAGAAAATTTGATCCGGACGTGGGAGAAAGATAACTATGTCTGCCAATATCTTCAATTTCTTTGAGTCATCAATTCCAAACTATAATTCTTTTTCTCTTTCATTAACATATATTAAATGACTCGGCAAGCATTGAATATCCAATTATGATTCAAAAGTCTTATGAAAGACAATACTCTTTCAAATTGAGAGACGATCTACGCAGGCCGGAATATTACAAATAATTTAAAGTATGCCATTAATATCCTAAGTCTCCACAAATTAGGGATCCCATTAGAATGTGCTCAAAACCAGAATTTACTATTACAAAACAAAGATCCCAATGAAGTATTCCTAGAATAGCATGGATCTGAATTCAGTAAGGATCTCTTTCATAAGTTACTTGCGACAATTTATTTATATAAATTACAAATAATAATACAAAGTCTAACACAAACAAAAACAAATTTATGTGGATAAGGAACGCCACACGTATACACGTAGTGTCTTGCCATGTTAGATATGATTTAGAAACATCATCAAAAGAAAAAAGAAGAATTTATCTATTAAATAATACAAGTATATATAGATCATGGAAAATCAACCCGAACGGTCCCATCATAATTCATAGGATAACTTTCCATTCTTGAATCTAGCATGTTTCCCTCTACGGCTCTACATTCTCATCATAATTAATCCATAAAACTTTTACTATTTTCGTGTCTCCATTGCATGAAGATAATTCTTACTATTGATATTTCAAAAAATTCGGCAAGACCATACATTTGCAGATTAATTACTCTAAAATAAAGGATATGCGAGAAACACTTTAATTGCTCAACGTTCCATTTTACCAATATTCAACAATATCGCTAAACGAAATACTAACTAAAACCATTATAACACTAAGATTAAATGGTATGGAAATAATGTCTCACCAAAATAAATAAAAACAGGAAGAAAGAATGTGGGGTTAAACTATTTCTAAAGTCTCACTAGAATTCTAGAACTCAATTATGCCCTCACATCAATCAATATATGAGTATATCTCATATTATGATATAAATAAACAGCTTTTGTTGTATCGGTCCCTTGAGTTTTTCCATAGACATACCACCTCCAAAATAATTAAACCTACACCTCAAAAAAGCATAAGGAGAAGTTAACTTAGTTTCAAAAAAGCTGATGAATATTAGAGAGGACCATCTCTAGTAAGCTTAGCAAGCAATGCATTGATAAGTGAATCCCTCTTCTCTGCCCTCATCTCCTCCCTCGACCGCCGTTGCTCCTCTCTATCCCGCCACATCCGCTCCATTTCCACCCTCTCCTTCTCAAGCTCCTCCATCTTCCTTCTCCATTCTTCTTCCTTCTCTGCTCTCTCCTTCTCCCTTGCCTCCCATCCTTCTCTCCACTCGCTCTCCATCCGCGTTTGATATCTCATAAACTCTTCTAGCACTTCTCTTACACCATTATTGCTACTACTACCGCCTAACTTTCGCTTCTTCACAATGTTCTTTTTCGCGCTTGGGAATTTCGGTTCATTGCTGATATCTACTAACTCTTCATTCACATTCTCTTCTTCCTCATCTGAAGAAAACTCCCTCTTTCTCGCTATCCCGCTTGTTCCCCCTCCTCCTCCTTCGGATTCAGCCCATAGCATTCTCTGCATCCTACCGCTAAATATAATTTGCATATCATCATAGAAAGGGAATTGTTGTCTCGCTGTCTCTGCCTCCATTGTCTCACATCCCTAGAAGACATCAAGCAATACATCACCAATGAGATTATACGCATATACATCTACGCAACTTGGAAGAACTCTTTATCTTAATATATAGCTAACTATAAGATTAAGAATTTCTTGGTTACAAAAAGTATATTTATTTAATTTTGCGTATATCATATAGTTCCATGCACGACCCCCTAGTATAACTAGGGACTAGCTAGATCTTTAATCATAATAATTAATAACACATCAATGGAAAGAGGAAGAGAAAGAGAGAGGAGAGAATAGGGACCTTAAAACGAGTGACGAGGTTCTTCCACTTGCACTTGCACTGTTCAGGACTACGATGAAAACTTTTGTCTCTCATCTTGTTAGAGACAACTTCCCAAAGAAGCTTGTTCCGTTTTGTCTCCATGAAAGTCTGATCTAGCTCTCCTCTTATCCCTATCAACTCCTTAGTCTCTTCTATGCTCCACTGTGGAAACCTATCCCCAACCGCAGCCGGAGACGCTATTTCCGGCGTTTGCGACTGGGGATGATGATGAGGATGATGCTTGTTGAGGTATTGAAGCTGGTGAAGGTGATGCTGCTGATGCCCATCCATATCAAGAATCAAGAAATAATAACTTAAAAGAGAAACAAAATCACCTAACGATCTGTAAAGCAAAGATTATGTTTTAGAGATTGTGTGGAGCTTTCACTTTTTCAGATCGAAAATGAAAAGAAAAAAAAAAGCTACAATATTTTTTTCTTTTGGGTTTGTTAGTGTTTGTAATGTGAAACGTCGGGAGAAAGAAGTCTAATTTCTTTGATCGCAATTCTTTTCTTCTTCTTCAATCTCTCTTTTTCTGTCGCCATCTGTTTACGCGTTTACTTTTTTTATTTTCTCTCTTGGATTTTTCTAATATTACTACTTTATTTTCGTTTTCTTTTGACAAAATATTTAAAAGAAAAAAAGCTTTCGGTAAATGTGTCATCTCTAATAGTACAATTAGTACTATATATTAAAATTATTGATTTAAATGGCCTATAGAGCAAAGGATTAACGTCTTAGTAAAGTATTACACCTATTAATGATTTGACTGTTATCAGGAGGGAAGTGGAAACTTCTATCGTTTTCTTGTGATCACTTTAATTTGCCAATAGTATTATAGATTCAACCGTCGTTATATAATCAAATGAATTTATTTACGAGTTAAATTGGTAAATGGTAAGAATAATACTATGATACTGCACACAAACAGATTAGTTCGATGTATTCATTGCAATCAAAATTAAGGAAAAAAAATGTGAGTTCATAGAGCTCGACAAAATCATTATTTTATAACGTTCTGACTGCATATATATAACGTTCTCACGTCTCTTAGTCCACGGTCAGAAAAGGTTCTTAAGGCGAGGTACCGGAGTCGTTTTTAGATTTTTAGGGGTTAAATTAAAATAATTTATGATCCAATTTTTTTTAAAAAACTGTATAATAAAAGGGTCAAATTTTTATTGTTGATACATAGCCTCCAAATTTATTGTACCACCCATGTCCACAGTCAACTATATTTTAATCTCGTTTAACTATTTTTTATCGTCGCCAAATCATAAAAGAAATAATATTATTATTTTGTTCGTTTATAAATTTTCAACTTCGCACTTTATTGAATAAAAAGAAGACATATTCATGAATGTTATTTTTAGTATTTTTCACAAGTAATATGACTTTTAAACTTTAAAAATACTACAGATTTTTTCGAATGACTCCTAAATTTTTACAAAGTAATCTAAAATAATTTGTTTGAAATCTTTCATAAAAGACTTTTTGGTATCAATTAAATTTTAAAAAAAAAATTCTGGTAAATTAAATAAGGTGAATGTTATTAATATGATACTACTGAAGTGTAGAGTGCTTACTTCTTATCGGATTTTTTGAAAAAAAAAATAATTAGGGTATTTAAAGCCTTGACTGATTTTCATTCATATTAAACTGAGGAATTAAAATGATGTGACGATAATATTGCGTTGATGTTTCATCACCACTGAGAAATTTCGGTTTGTATGCTTTTTATAATAATACTGTGTGGTTCTTAATTCACGGCGACCAGTCATATCCTTAGCTTCACGCCCAAGTTTCTATTTACAACTTTATCTTTGCTTTTTCCTTCTCAACAAATCTCGATCTTTTTTATATAATAGCGAATAATTAAGTATGTAACTTTTCTACAATCTCTCATTTCCTAAATTCCTGCACGTGTACAAAATTGTTGGGGTTATTTCAATTCTTCATTCACGAAAATACGGATTATAATGTGACACGTGAAAATTTGCTTCCTAAAAGTTGAACAATCCGTTCTAAAACCATATATTGGTTTAATGGAACTTAATAATCTCCCACGGCTCTGTATTATTTTAAAATCGTTATAAGTTAATTTACATCATCTTTACCGGTTCGGTCTCAATTCTTTGAACCGGTGTACAGGTTTGTATGTCAAATTAATTATACTAGAAAACGCGGCAGGATTTCAATTTTAAAATACTGTAAAAATCAAAATTTAATAGAACATTCTATAAAAATAAATAAAGTTACATTTTGTTATATACATTAATTCTCTTTCTTTCTTCTTCATTTTTTTTTAGTTTAGTAATAACTTTCTTATGATCGGATTATTTAAATAATCTAAACTAATCACTATTATCTCAAAACAACATAATAATATTTTAACATTCTTATAAAAACATTTTAAAAAATTTAGTTTATTTATTTATCAACATACTTTCTTCTAGCCTTGTATTTATTATTTATTTATTTTGTTCATCCTAAATTAAAATTAAAATTTCTCATCATAGTGATAATTTTTTTTTAAAAATTATATATCAAATTGTTAATTTATTATAAAATATATTATTTCTTATTTCCAAGAAGACTATTTAAAACTTCATATTTTCTATTGAAAATAAATTATTCAATGTTTCCTATCATATATACTATTATTTTTAAATTTTATGCTCTTGTAATTCTTAGAAAATTATCATTATTCCAATTGATTCAAAAATTTTTTACTTGTAATTTTTTATAAGTAGTTTTCTGTTTCTAATCATCTCAATTGCTTATAATTATACTAAATATTAATTACATATCATTATCTTTTTATTGGTTTATTATTTTATTTTAGTCATATAATAACCTACATTATTTCTATTGTTTCAAATACTTAAATTATAATTTACATATTACATTTTGTGTTATTATTATTTAATTTATTTTTATTTTAAATGATATATTAGTTGATTATAAGTACTTATATAAATTTAAATTTAAAAATAACTATTTGTAGAGTCCATAATAAATATGATTAGTGATAATGTGGACACTTTTTATAAGAGAGAAAACTATATGATTCCAATCCCACGTATGATTCGATAATTACATATCCGTAGTTACAAAAATCGTCGGGCGGGCTGGATCCACTTTACGAAGCCTGAATAAGTAAAAACTGATTTATCTAAGGTTTAGTCATTGTGGGCAGCCCAAACCCATTCTACACAGTTTGGGCCAACTAGGCGATTTGAGTCACGTAAGAACAATTTTGGGTAACGTTCCAACATAGCTGCGCAAAGAATTTTGTATAGAATTTTGGTGTAGGGGAAATTTAAAGGTCAATACTGTTTACGAAAAATACAACATAGATTTTGTCTTCACATTTGCGTTTTAGCCGCGTAGATGTAAGCATATGTAGCTATTGCGTCTTTTTTTGTCTTTTATTTTCTTCAAATCAATCAACGAGTTAGACGTTCAATTTTTGTTAACGATCACACACATCAGATCACATCACGTTTCAGAATATTCAACATATTGGGCGGGATGGGCACACAATTCCTTTGTTAACATCACGATCTAGTATGTTGTCTTAACACATCCCTATCTAGTTATGTAATAATTTCTACCTAAATAGATATATACGATGAAATTGATTTTAAAATCAGAATAAAATATTTGGTATTAAAATATTTGAGATTCATCAACAACAAATATTGTACATTACGTGAATGAATTTCAATTGGATCAAATATGCGAATGTTGTTTGTTTAACAAATTTAATATTTGCGTTCACATGCCGAGTCAATAGCATAAAAAAAATCTAAATATTTTGAATGTAAACAAATATAGAGATCATTCAAATACTAAAATGTTTATATGTACATCTTACATCCATAGTTTTATGTAAAATATAAAATCACATTTTTTAATCAAATTTATGGAACTACATTTTGAAAAAACAAAACTTCAAAACCGCTTTTTAGCGTTAAAATAGCGGAAATGCGTTTTCGTATCAAAATAATAAAATCATACTTTTTTTTATTGAATCCGCCGGGACTGACGGGGCTCGAACCCGCAGATTCCGCCTTGACAGGGCGGTGCTCTGACCAATTGAACTACAATCCCATGGAAATCAAACCATAATTTTGAAATCATGTTTTGGCGTCACAACCGTATGATCCTATAATAATGCATCAAATTTAAACTCATGAAACTATTCCGTTTTGACGCAAAAGGTACACGAAATCACGTTCCGCTGAGTTGTAGCATTGATGATTCAACTGATTTGAAACTTTTAACACGTAATATGTAGTTTATTGACCCTATAACACAAAACATTCAGCCGATTTTAATTAAGACATGTGATACATAAGCACGATATACATTGCGTATTCTTCACTGCCCCGTTATAATCAATAATATTTCAAAGAAAGAAATTTGTTCCCAACAACTAAACATATGGTTGAAGTAGTGTTAAATTTTCTCTCTTGAAAATGCAGTTTTTATTGAACAAAAGAGGTTATTTCTTTCCAACGAAAAGAAAAAAGAGAGCTTATTACTTTACAAGTGCCTGTACTCATTGTGAGCACTTGAGATATATGATTAACTATGTCAAATGTTTACTTTTCAATCAATAAGATTAAAATAAGCTCAATCTGCTAAAATACATTATCTACAATTAGTTTTGGTATATTTCATATTTTAATTAATTTTAAATTATATATATTAGCTATGTATTTGTGATTAAAATTTTCTACTAAAATAATATTTATTTTTAAACAAACTGAAACAATACTTAATTAGATTAAATTGGAGAGAGTAATAACTAATAACTAACACGGTGTGTTGGATTTGAGATGCAATATACCATTTTAATTTGTTAACTAGATAGTAACCCGCGCTGTGCAGTGCCGGGAAATGTATACTTCGTAATTCGTTAGTTTATATAATCATATATATTATTATAAGTATTGTAAATTAGATATGAGAAGAGTGGTTTTCCAGCTTTGTTTCCGATCATCATATTCACTTACTTTATTAGACCAGTCAACACTATTTCATAAATAGTCCTACAAAATTTTTATAAATATTAGTATATACAGTTGTATTTTGCATAGACCATAACAATGAAGAGAGAGGGCAGAGAAACTCACTTAGGAAGGGGGTTTCAATCTATTGTGTTAAGGCTATGTATGTGTAGTAGCCACCGTTTCAATTGATGTAAAAGGGGGATTTAGAATTATCAGCAAAACCTATACGTAAAAAAAAGAGGAACATTTTAATTTGTGTGAAAGATAATAATATGTTAAACCTTTTAACAAACAATATTTGCAGAAGTCGAGAGATGGAACCGCTGTTTCAAACAAAATTAAAATCAAACCGAACAAAATTAGAATCAAACCGTAACACTAAGGATTGCATATTTTGGATTTGTTTATTGTATTTAAAAAACATACCTCGGTAGAATTGTCAATGGATTCTACAAAAATTGAACGTGCTATCAGATTATTAGAAATGAATAGAGTCAAACTGTAAGTGAATCGTAGCTATGCAAATTAAATACAAACATTTCTTCAGTTTTTGATAAAATAAAATAATAGAAGATTAACATTAAAAATAAAAATACAACCTTGGCAAGATGATGCATTGTGTACTCGAGAATTCCTCTTTATATAGTGAATGAGGTGAGTAATTTAGCTTGCAGAGTAAGCTGATTGATTTGAATATAGAATATTCTAATTAAATCTACCAAATAATTCGTTTATTGATTCTTATGATTTCATAAGAAAATTTTTTAATTAGTAACAAATCAATAGTTTCCAAATATATATATACCGGTTGGCTAAATCTTAGATAATCTGTTTTACAATTTTGAATTTAGATATTCTTTTGCAATAAATCAGTTGAGAAAATCAATTGAGTTTATATACTTGAATATATCTTAATTAAAACTAAATTAATGAAAAATATAAAGTTTGGTAAACTCTTACTCTTATAATCCGGAATAAATATGTAAATCTTTCAAACTTGAATTTTGAATTTTATAAATATAAATCCATTTATCTTTTTAATTAAAGATCTAATAAATAAATATATTGTGTTAATTAGATTATGTAAACAATATAATAGTATAAATTTGTACATGCTATTTCTTCTAATAAAGTGTAGTATAAATATAAATAAATTCATGTCTGTTTTAAGAAATTTAAATCATTACATATGTGGGAAAAAATACATAACTTTATTGTAAATATAATTTGATTATTATTTTTTTAAACATATGATCATATTAAAATGAGGGGGATTAGTATTAACAAAAAAAAAATTCAAAACATTGTATTATATATGCATAAAGAAAAAAGAAATGTATAAAGGTTATATATAATAGTAAATTATTGCAATGTAAAATTAACAATAAATATTAATAACTTTAAGTAAATTATTTTCATATGAAGAAACATATCATTATTAACAAAGTTTATTATAAATAATAATTTTTCTGATAAACGTATTCATATTAAATATTTAAGAAAATAATTCTATTTTTTTTAAAAAGAAAATGTTATTTTATGAGTAACTAAATATATAACTATTATGATCATTAATAAGATTTAAAACTAATTTATATTAAAATTATTTAGACTAATTTACCCTTAATAACTGATTAAATATTTGCTAGCAAATTTTTTATTTTTTAATGGTAGTTTTCGTAATATACCACATGAATTCTGGTTAAAGTGTTTATAAAGTTTCTCAAATAATAATAGGAAGATGTACCTATTGCTACAATAGAAAGCAGAACTTTTATTTGGTTTGATCATTAACATATGAATAAAATAAAATATAACTTTTTATTAGTTTGTTCATTAGAGTGTAATTTTACCGGCCGTGAAGCTTGTATCCATAAGTTTTAAATAGTTGGGACAAAACTACAACAGGACAACTGAGCTGTGCGTGGGCCATTTAGTGTATTGGGGTTCGACATGAGTTTCTTAATATATGTTAAGACTTATTTATCGGAAGCATTGCTCATCACCGAATTAGACCCGGACACTAGCTAGAGCTGATAAAAAATAAACTACGGGACACAGACAAACCAACTACGTACACATAATGATAAAGCTATTAGTTTTTTGATCTGTTAATTTCCCATAAGCTCTTAATTTACAAATGAGTTGCAAACCGTCGCACGTTCGCCATCTCCCTCACTTTTGGTCTCTTATCTCCCTCACTTTAAAAGTCATTAAAGACAAAAACAAAAACAAAACAGTACCATCGACATATATCTACAACTCTAAAAAAACGTGTCTAATTTTTATCACCCAACTAGCTTAACATGCAAAGTTTGCTAGACCTTAAAATTCAATTAAAAAGGAGTAGAATAAAAGAATATCGTATCATTAATTGTTTCACGTTTCATTTCGGTAAAAAAAAAGATCCATATTTATACCCCCACACGACCTCGCTTCTTCCACCATCTAAAACTTTCATTCTTCCATTATATCTCTATCTCATTGAGTGTCTTTTTTCTTAGTTACAAAACAATTCACAAAAGAAAAAAAATGGCTGCATGCTGGCCTGAGCCGATTGTTTCCGTACAAGCCTTGTCCCAAACCGGCATGCCCACCGTACCAAACCGGTATGTGAAACCTACTCATCAAAGACCGATCTTTCACTCCGACCAATCCGATGGTGAGATGGAAATCCCCGTGCTAGACATGAGCGACGTGTGGGGGAAACCGGAAGGGCTGAGACGCGTGAGGAGCGCGTGTGAAGAGTGGGGTTTCTTCCAAATGGTGAACCACGGTGTGAACCACGCGCTGATGGAGAGTGTGAGAGGAGCTTGGCGAGAGTTCTTCGAGCTTCCGTTAGAAGAGAAACGAAAGTACGCAAACTCACCGGATACATACGAAGGATATGGAAGCCGACTTGGGGTTGTGAAAGATGCTAAGTTAGATTGGAGTGATTATTTCTTCCTCAATTACTTACCTTCTTCCATAAGAAACCCTTCCAAGTGGCCATCTCAACCTCCTAAGATCAGGTATATACATATACATTCGTGTAATTTTTATCATATGATATAAGTTAAATATATATATATATATATAAACAAACGTCAACGATATGTTTTTTCTTTTCTTTTATTTATGTCTAATGTCTATATATGATTTAGGTGTGTATGTTAGATATATGTTCTATTTCTAAGTGTATATGTTTCTAACGAAACCCTTTACTAAAAAAGACATTTTACCAATTGAATGTTTTGCATGGGGACACGTTGCTTGTGTTTTTTTTAGTTTTTAGGTATTCAAGCATCTGAATTATGTGGAGGTACAGCTTGCATATACGTACACACATGGTCGTTTGGTCTAAATGTTTATTCGGCACGTGTCTCATATGTGTGAACACGTTATTACATGTCGTCATACCCATGTAAAACGTGACTTTTTAATAACGATATATACATATATGTATGCACATTGACTGACAAAGAAAATACCCATTATGTAAACATTGGGGGTTATTTTTTTATATTCTAGATCTTTTACCGATGGTTAGTTAACAGAAATTAGGAGTAAAAACGGATCTCACAAATAGTTTGTTCTATACGCAACCGATTGAATTAATATTGAGAATATAAATGTTTAAATTAACCAATTAAATATATTTTCCGTTTGTCTATCTAGCTATATCTTTTATTTATACAGATCATAGTACTAAACGTTTCTAGGACAAACTTATGTGCAGAGAACTGATCGAAGAGTACGGCGAAGAAGTGAGAAAACTGTGCGAGAGGCTGGTGGAGACATTGTCAGAGAGTTTAGGTTTAGAACCAAACCATCTCATGAAAGCCTTAGGAGGAGAAGAACAAGTCGGGGGGTCTCTGAGGACAAACTACTACCCAAAATGCCCTCAGCCACATCTCACTTTAGGTCTCTCTTCCCATTCAGACCCTGGTGGCATTACCATTCTCCTCCCGGACGAGAAGGTCGCAGGCCTCCAGGTCCGTCGTAGTGCCGGCTGGGTCACCGTTAAATCCGTCCCCAATGCATTGATTGTTAACATGGGAGATCAGATTCAGGTATCTTGTTTCTTACTTTCTTGAACTTAGTTTTCTCTCTACATACGTTTTTGAAAAAATGTTATAATGACGATAATCATCTTAGTATTGTGTGATAATTGATTTACTTTCTTGAAAAGGATTAAGATGCCAAGACTAACCAATAATATGTTGGAACAAATTGTAGATACTTAGCAATGGAATTTTCAAAAGCGTGGAGCATCAGGTGATCGTTAATTCTGGTATGGATCGAGTCTCTCTGGCATTCTTTTACAACCCGAGGAGTGATATCCCGATTGGACCAGTTAAACAACTATTAACCGAAAACCGACCTGCTCTTTATAAACCGATCAGGTTCGACGAGTACCGTCTTCTGATTAGGCAAAAGGGCCCTTGTGGAAAAAACCAGGTCGATTCACTGTTAGCAAGTAGAAATGATGGTAAGTGATATATATATATATATATATATCCAAAATATTATCAGTTACGCCTATGTACTTATATATTCGTACCTAAATAAAATGTAAGCTGTTAAATTGCAGTATGTAAGAAATAAAAACACTAATAAATTTGTTTTCTTTTTGAAATGTGAAATTTATAGATAACTAAAGAGAAAATAAATCTTAGCATAAATGTGTAAACAAAGTAAAGTTGTGCACTAGTGGTTTTCTTGTGGTGTCTCTTTTGTAGATAAAATATGTTTTTAATTTAACGGTGGTGGCCGAGCGAAAAGACGACAATTTGTCTCAAACCGTAAATTCGCAAAAACTATGGCTTGAAATTGGAAATGCTATTTGTTAGTTAGCGGGATCATATAGGCCTAGTACTGATGTGCGGTCTCTATCAGTATGGTACCAAAAATCTCGGTCCCTCAGATTTATATATTTAACATAGTATGCAATGCATATGTCCCATAAGCTTGTCTACTTTAGTCGAATTATGGTCCGAATCATCCAAAATCATCAAAAAGAAAAAACCGAACTGATATGCATTGCATGAGCACGAAGAGAGATGCTTTTTCCTCATACAAGATAAGAGTTTCTTACAAAAGCCACATAATAATATAAAATTTGCCAGAACATTTAATCCCATGAAATTATTACACCCAAATTTATTGGGAACTAATAATATTCTCTTACATTTTCATAAACCTTTTTTTATCAACTATAATAAGTTCCTAAAATTTGATTGGTTACTCAGAGCGGCTAGCAAACCTCTCAACCTTATCATCCAAATTAAGACCAACCATAGCTTCACCTAATCCACAACTCACCTCCGCCAGCACCGCCGCGTCTTTATAATTCGTAACGGCCCGAACAATCGCCTTAGCTCGCTTCACCGGATCTCCACTCTTGAAAACACCCGACCCAACAAACACTCCATCACATCCCAACTGCATCATCAACGCCGCATCCGCCGGCGTCGCCACACCTCCAGCAGCGAATTGAACCACCGGTAACCTCCCAAGCTGCTTCGTCTGCACAACCAAATCGTATGGCGCAGCGATCTTCTTCGCGAAAGTAAAAACCTCATCATCATCCATGTTTCGAAGCAAGCGTATAGCTCCATTAACACTCCTCACATGCCTCACAGCTTCAACAACGTTCCCTGTTCCAGCTTCTCCTTTAGTCCTAATCATAGCAGCTCCTTCACGGATCCGTCGTAAAGCTTCACCGAGATTCCTACATCCACAAACGAACGGGATTTTGAAATTGTGCTTGTTGATGTGATTGTCCTCGTCGGCGAGAGTGAGAACTTCGCTCTCGTCGATGTAATCAACTCCGATTGATTCTAGGATCTGAGCTTCAACGAAATGACCAATTCTTGCCTTAGCCATCACCGGAATCGTAACGGCTGATTTTATATCCTTAATCATTTGAGGATCGCTCATCCTAGCAACGCCGCCTTGAGCTCTGATATCGGCGGGAACACGTTCAAGAGCCATCACGGCGCAAGCACCGGCTTCTTCAGCGATTCGAGCTTGATCAGCGTTGACGACGTCCATGATTACACCGCCTCGGAGCATCTGAGCGAGACCGACCTTGACGGAGAATGGAGTCTGCTTCGTCTCCGTCATAGATCCTTCTCCGTAAACCGCCACAACTCCGGTTCCTGCCATTTTTCTAGGGTTTTTGAGAGGCGGTGGAGGAGAGTGTGTGTTATATATGAAGATAGTGAGAGCGCGAACTGAAATTTGTTAGTAGCTTGTGAGCTGTCTGATTAAGAGAAGATAGTCAAAGTAAGTGCATCGGACGGTTGTAGATGAAGGAGATTGTGGATATTGGTGAAGCTGAGTGTAGAGAGGAGAAACAATGTATGGAAACTTTGACCACAAGATTTGTTTCTCTTTAAAGTCCCAAAGAGATTATGTTGTTGACGTGGAAGCTCTGTTCCCTATATCATCGTGTATGTCGAAGAACCACTAGAATTACTTTGGATATATTTGGGTTTTTTTTTTGTTTGGGTGAAAAAAGATATTAGAGGTGTATTATATAAGATATTTTGAAAACTTTTGTTTAAAAATAAAAATGTTTTACATGTTATTCATTTATTTTTTAAAACAGTAAGAAAATGTACGTACTTAATATTTCATATGATTTTATTGATCATTATACTCTTACGTAAACTAGCATATTCATTGTACAATTTTCATTCTAATTAAAACTTACGAATTTACATTTAGATTTATAAACCTTTTTAAAAATACAAAATTAATGTTTTTGTTAACAGCATACTCCAATAACAACATTAACACAAACGTAATTCTATTCATGGTAGTATGGTACTTTTCATCCATAATCTCTAATGACTCATTATATATGTACACAAGATCAATTCGTTCATGGTCTTTACGGAAAAGCGAAGAAGTTGGCAAATAACCACCACATAACACACGCATTTTCATTTCTAGATTTTGAAAATCTAAAGGTAGGAAAGAAAAAAGAAGAAGATAAGAAGATAAGAAGTTAAGAACCATGGAAGAAATCAATAAAGAATACAAATAACGAGAAGTTGGGTCACCAAAGAAGATAACAAGAGAAAGAAACAAAAAAATTTGTGCATTGGAGAGGAGAAATAATGCATAGAAATAATTCTTATTTTATTAAATGTCTATAGATTTCAACATTACATCCGATAGTTATATTGGTTCTTTAGGCTATATAGATTCGCTTCACTCTCATATCCCTTCGACAAATCGGACAACTCCCATCAGCTTCTTCCATCCTGCAACACAACGTTTAATATATTTTAATTATTAATCCCAGTCGATAAACACATCAAGGGACATATTAGTGGACAAAAACTTACTTTGTTCCGCATTGATAACAAGACACGCAATGGCCACAGGGGAGGAAAAAGCAATCTCTTGGAGCATCACAACAAAATGGCACAGAGACCTCTATTGCTTTTACTTGCTTCACCTTCATTTCCCATAAACTCTTCCAAGTCAGCATAATCGTCTGCAAAAGATTCATTACACGAGCCCATGCTTGAACCATATTCATCTTTGTTTGCAAGAAGACCTCTTCTTGCTGAATCACTTTCTGGTACATGTCTCTCTCCAACACAACACTCTAAACTTTTCCACAAATGTATAGCTACCAGCATGTAACAAATCACCATTACTGCATATGAAAAAACACTACACTTAACTGATTCCATTTTTTTTATATATATATAGAGAAACTTTCAAATGCTTGAAATGTTTACCTGTGCCGATTACATATCCAACCCATCTAGGTTGATATGAGAGCATGATATGCCATTCATCTTCTATGGATACTCCCTGAGCCTAGAAGCAGTGAGACAACATTCAGCTAAGAGTATTAACAATATATTTGTTGGTGTTTCGTATTAAGAATGTATACCTGACTCGGTGCTGGTGTTGTCACGACAACAGAACTTCCAACAAGAGACAAAGCATCGAATGTGCACTCGCCGTTGCTGAAGGTACAGTTGTAGAATGACTGTTTAGTATCATACAAGACAGCCCTCACATCAATATCTAGTTCCACCTGAACAAATATAATGTAAAGTAAAACAGTGGACGATGCAGAAACACAACAGAAACCAAAACTTAAATCCAACAATTATTACCTTTATGTCATTGCTCTTCAAGTTAGCCACAGAAACATAATAACCTGAAGACTTACTTATCTCCAATTCAATCACACCACTCCCTGTGAAGGACTTTAATTAACTCATGATAATCATTGTAACCATTAATGCATTTTAAGTTGGAACTTCCATTTGAGTCTTTGACTAACCCTGAATTAGATTCCATGACCAAGCGGTATTATATGCAGGTTTGTTCAACAACCACTGAGAGGTGCCTTGGATTCCTATGAATTAAGAGCCTTGACATAATCAGTTTATATCCATAAAAAGCAACACTTGCAAACAAAAAACTCACTCACATTAGGACTTCTATCAGCTCTATTTCCTCTTATTTTCCTTTTCTAATATATATATATATAACGGGTTCTATTTAAAGAAGGGAGCTTGGTCATCCCTATAGGATCTCCTTTCATTCCAACCTTATTGAATCAATTTCATGCAATTTATTTTTTTGATAACTCGGGTGATCCGGTTCAATGGACACCATGAGCTCCGAGTCAGGTCGCGGGGACTTTGCTCCCCAGCTGATTCTCGGGTCAACATGCCATGAGCTCTGACTAATCCCGAGACCCGGAAAGCCATGTGAATACTCCGGTGGCCAAGTGGAAATGATAGAGAGTTGTTTGTTAGTCGAGATGTGAACTCAACAATGACAAAGCAAACAAAATGTACATACAGGCAATTTCATGCAATTCTAATGGTATTTTGGTCCGTATGAGGCTACACAAAGAGTGGGAAAAGTTGCATACAAACTGAAGGTACCGGTTCACAGCAACATGTTCCATATTTCTCAACTTAACAATATTAACCCAACAGGCAAGTAATAGAAAATGACGAAACTAAAAGATCTTTACTAACCTTCATCGACCACAAGCTGAACTGAAGAACCTTGTGGTTTAACGTTATATGAAATATTCAAAGTTGTTCCTTTGTTCAGATAGTATGGCCATCCCTAAGACACAAGTGAAATTCACTTCAATAAATTGTCTAAAAGAGAATTCAATGATAACCAAAGCTAGAATATATTCTGACAAAAAAATAGGTAAAGATTGAATCTTTGATATTATTGTGTCAATGAGAAGTACAAAAGAAATAGACAATATACAACAAACTGGTCCCCATGAAAGTCAAAAAGCAGCCATATATATATATTAAAGAAAATAGTAAGGAGAATCTTAAACCTTGTTAGATTTCCGTGACACAGAAAACACCCGAGATTCGGACCAATTAGCAAACGCATCAAGATGCGGAGATTTAGAGAAGCCATAAAGCTTCAGACCAGGTTTTGAAACCAGTTCTTTCACCTGACCAAAAAAAAAAAAATTCTCAATACAAAACCTAAACAGGAGGAGACAGAGAGTGAGAGGGAATAAAAAAACTAGTCAACCATTATGCTTTCCGCAAACATTGAACTCGATTCCACGAGTATTGAGGAATTAGGTCCAAGGCAGAGAGTTTTTGGTCCGTAAGGACCCAGCATAAGAAACATCGACCCTGAGTCAGATTTCAACAATCCAATCAATTCATACAGTCAAAAAAATAAAAATCAAAAGACTTTCAAAGCAGTCGAAATCAAAATCGTAAATTGGGGGAAACGTTGAGAAACAAACCAAACAAACAGATGATAAGAGCCAGTCCAAAGCAATTCACAATGAGCTCCGAAACACAGCTCTCTCGCCTGAGTCCCCGATTGAGAATAGCGTTATCTTCTTCTTCGTAATGTGATGGCGGAGAAGAAGATGAGAAGGATGAGATCGTCGAAACCATAACTTGCGCGGATAGCTCAACGTCGGTAGATGAGTCCATTACGCCGATTCTGTAGAGAAAAGAGAGAGAAAAAAACTGGAGTGAGTTAAGGAGGGTGATGAGAACTCAAGAAAATAAGTAAGGATAAACCTGAGAATCTGTGTTAGGTTGCAGATTATAAAATATGAAGATAAGATAAGATCTTTATATAACGGTTACTGATTGACAGTGGTATTCCGGCGAGTCTCCGGTGAGTCTTGTTCTTTCTCATTAGTCTCAAAGTTGAGGGTAATTTTGTCCTTTCGGAGTTATGTTTTTGTTTTAGAAAATCTGTCTTTTCCCAATTTTGAAAGATTTTATTTTATAAAATATCTAATTTAACCCTTTGGTCAAAGTTAAATGGGCTGTTAAGCTAATTCGTTAAAAATAGTTAATTGGGAAAGATTTTATTTTATAAAATATCTAATTTATCCTTTGGTCAAAGTTAAATGAGCTGTTAAGCTAATTCATTAAAAATAGTCTTATTTAACCAAGTAATTTCAATATATTTATGTAAACTTGTGTATTTAATATGTGTTACTTTTGATAATTAACTTATATTTTTTTATAATAACTGCAATAATTTTTAAACTGAAAAAACATACTAGATAGGGACAGAAGAAAAAAACCAATACTAGGCAACCTTAGACCAAATTAAAACAATGCAGTGGAAAGCAAAATGGATTGTATGAGAACAAGGTGAATAATGAAATTATAGTAAAATTTTAAATTTGTAGGGGATAGTCATAATCGCTCAAGGTGTATAACAAAATTGTTTTTGGTTCCGGGTGATCGAAAATCTAATTTATATTGCCTTGCTTTGCTACCGGGCTTCTAGCTGCCCTTGCTCCACCCCTTAATTCAGTAGAACATTTGTTTTCCTCCACTCATTTCATGGATTCAGTTCAAAAAGCTCGACAAACTCCTTGTTGATTCTGAACTTCCTTTACGAAGGAACCATACTTTTGACTACCAATCCTAGACGTTTAGGTCTACATGGATCGGAGTTCGACTAGCCATTTTTTAAGAGAGTGCACTTACAGATTTCAGAAATAGAAAATTCCCACTTTTCATATAAATAAAATTCTTAGATATGTCCTCAATATTGAAAGTTATTAGTCACTCGTTTAATACAAAATACGTCCTAAAAATTATATAATCTTCGCCTCAAATTTGTTTTTCTTCTTGTTTACATTTTAAGATTTTTTAAAAGTTTACCCACATTAACAAAAATAAAAACCAAGATTTACCGAACGTTGCCATAACGCGTAAATTAAAAAAATTGACTATTTAATTAATATAAAATCTATATCTCAACCGAACACGAGGATACTATTCATAAGTAGGTTTAGCCAATCGGGTATTCGGTTCAGTTTTGAGTATAGGATTTTAGGTTCCATATAGGTACCAAAAAACATGATGATAAACATAATATATAGATAAGTAAAAAAAAAGTTTAAAGAACAAAATTTAATACAAAGGCTAATTTATTTAAAATATAATATTTTCTACTTATCGTAATAAGTACTCTCTCCGTTCTTTATTAATCTTATTTATAGAAAAAAAAATTGTTTCAAAAAATATAATTTTTAAGTTTTCTATGTATTTTGTATTAGTTACCAATGATAGATTATAAAGTTAAAAAAATAATTAAATACTATTGGTTTAGAATTATGGAAAATTGTTCATTACAAAAAATGATGTATTTCTAACTAGTTTTTTAATATGTGGAAAAATGGTAGAAATAAGATTAATTAAGAACATAGAGAGTAATATTTTAAAAAATAAAAGTTTTGTTTCGCTTTATTTGATGTTTTCAATTTTTATTGTGCATAGGCCGAAAGAGATTTGTGCGATTCACTCATATTCCCAACTCGCCACAATACCATCTCATTTTTATCCACCCCGGATTAATATTCAACTACAAAGCTACGATTCTGACTTAATTGTTCATGTATTTTGATCACATTTTAGAATATGAGTCAACAAACAATGATGAACTATATTGCCTACCCTATGGTGTTATCTCAAAAAAAATGGTCAATGGACAAACGAGTTTTGTTAATATCAAATTATTATTATTTTATTAATGGTCTATAGATTCAACATTGAGAGTTATATCATTCATTCATCTTACATTGCATAGGTTCTCTTCACCTTCTTCATTTTCTTTCGACAAACCGGACAACTTCCAGCAGCTTCTGCCATCCTGAAAATGTTGCAATCACAACGTTTGATTATCTTAGATCAATCCCAATACGATAAACACTTAAGCTTCGAGGGACATATTAGTCGACACAAACTTACCTTGTTCCGCATTGATAACAGGAGATGCAATGGTCACATGGGATGAAAAAGCAATCTATTGGAGCATCCCAACAAATGGCACAGAGATGTTTATTGATATTTCTGGCTTCACCTTCATTTCCATTAAACTCTTGAAAATCAGCATCATCGTTTGCCAAAGATTCATTACACGAACCCATACTTGGACCATCATCATCTGTGTTTGCAAATATAGGTGTTCTCGCTGAATCATTGAAACTTAGATATCTCTTTTCAACAAAACAATGTAACCTTTGACAAAATTGTATCACCACCAGCGCGAAGCAAATCACAAGAACTGCAAATGCAAAAGTACTACATGATACTAGATCCAATTTTAAGTTGACTTTGAAGCGATTGAAAAATGTTTACCTATGCTGGTAAGATACGCTATCCACCTAGGTTGATAAGAGAATCTGATATACCATCCGTCTTCTTCGATTGATGCTCCCTGAGCCCAAGAGACAGTGAGATTAGCATTCATACAGCTGGAAGTAATAATATAAATTCTATTGGTGTTTCGTTTACATACCTGACTCGGTGTTGGTGAAGTTAAGACAACAGAATTTCCAACAAGAGACATAGCATTGATTGTGCACTCGCCATTGCTAAAGATACAGTTGTATAATGACTTTTTAGTATCATACAAGACAGCCCTCGCATCAATATCCAATTCCACCTGAACAAATATCATTTAAATTAATAACACAACAGAAACCAAAACTGAATCCAAAGTCATTACTTGATCCAACAATTATTACATTTATGTCCTTACTCTTCAAGTTAGCCACAGCAAGATAATAACTTGAAAACTTATTTATCTTCGTTTTGATCGTACCACTCCCTGTGAAGAACTTTTATTAACTCAAATGATAATAATAGTAACCAATGCTTCTATTTGAGTCACTAATGACTAACCCTGAATTATATTCCAAGACCAAACGGTTTTACGAAATGCCGGGTCGTTCAATGACTCAGAGATGCCTTGCTTTCCTATGAATTGAGAGTCTTGACATAATCAGTTCATATCCTTAAAAGCCAACACTTTCAAAAAGAAAATTCACTCACACTAAGACTTCTATCTCCTCTTATTTTTTTCTTTTCTTAGTTGGGTTTTTGCTTTTCGTTTTAGTATATAATATATAGGGTAAGGGATGAACTCTCGATTGTGGGAAATGGGTTGAGGAATGTTAGTGGTTTTGACTAGGGATTTTATCGGTTTCTTGTTGCTATAGAAGAGCTTTTGAGTTTTCTTTTGTGTTCATGATTTTTTACTCTTATCACATTATACTAACATGCAAGCATAGAAAATGACAAAACTACGAAAGACCAAAAAAATATTATCATAACAAAATATTTACTAACCTTCGTCGATCAAAAACTGAACTGAAGAGCCTTGTGGTTTAACACTAAATGAAATATTTAAAGTAGTTCCTTTGTTCAGATAGTACGTAATGCCACACCTGAGAGAAGTAAAACCGGTTCAATAAATTGTCTAAAAGAGTTTCAATAAATTTGGCATCACAAAAGAAGCACAATAAAAAGATAGACTAAATACAATAAAGGTCCCCAGTTAAGTTAAAAAGTTATGTATATTTTAAAGTAAAAAACAGTCTTGAAGAATCTTAACATGCCTTGTAAGAATCATGTGACAAGGTTGATAATCGAGATTCAGACCAGTTCACATAAACGTCAAGTGGAGGAGGGCTAATAAACCCAAATAGCTGAAGTCCTAATTTTGGATCTTCTAATTCCATCACCTAATAATAATTAGAAGAATAAAAAAAAATTTCATTACATAGCAACATCGAAGACAGAACCAACATGGGCAGAAAGAGAGAAATACGTCAACCTTTATGCTTTTGACAAAAATAGAGTTTTGCTCCACTAGAATGGACGTGTTGGGTCCAATCCTAACAAAACATTGTCCGTAAACACCGATCATCATAAGTATAAATAAACCTTCCAATATTCATAAAAAACTAGTCAGATTTTCAATATTCCAAACATTCATAGTCCCAAAAATAAATAAAAATAAAAAGCATACTAAATCAAAATCGTAATTAGAACTAAGTTCAGAAACAAACCTAAGTACCATATAAGAAGAACCATAGCCAAGCAATGCATGTTAGTCTCTGAAATGCCTCCACGGCGATCAGATTCAATTCCCTGGTTAACCAAGATCGGGGCTGAGAATTCGACGTCCGCTGATGAGGTAGGAGGAGCTGAATCCATCTCAAGTAAAAAATTCTAGAGAGAGAGAGAATAGAAAAAACAAGGCATGAGGGTCAAGGGTGAGAATTGATGAAGAAACCCTATAAATGAGGAGATAAAACCTGAAAATTTTGTGAGCAAGTGAACCCATGACATTTAAGGCAACTTATTAATGTAACGGTTACAGTTTGCAAGTGGTTTATCGGTGAGTTTACATTTTTTTCTCACCGGCGTTGAAGATAATACTTTTAAAAGTTTATTTCACAGAAATACCTAATCTATCCTTTTGGCCAAAGTTAATTAACTTTCAAGGTTTAACTCATTATTAATACATTTAAATAAAAATACATTGACTTAACTTTTTTTCAATTTTTTTCCAAAATTGTGTATTAACATTTGGTTGCTTAATAAATAGCTTCTAAATTTTTTAATTAAAATAACAACCGCAATAATGATATATAAGTCTAAGAACCAATCCTAGGGTCATTAAAAAAAAAACCCAATACGAGTCAACCTCAGACCAAAATTAAAGTAATGCAATAATAAAAGCAAATGGTCATGGATTGTATGAGAACAAGAATCACGATTATGGAAGTAATTAATTCTGTGTCAAGACTTTAGTAAGTTTTCATGAAATTTCGTAGGGTAATTTGATAAGTAGCCCAATTTAACCTTAGGCAGATAGATTATGTTTTTGAAAAACTCATAAATTAGCCATTCAAGATTTTTTTTTTCCTAAAAAGATAAGAAAACTAGTTTTTTGGAAGGTTTTACCAATTTTCAAAGAGAATCCAAAAATCATCTTACATGAGTTTTTCACTTTTCTCTAAAGATTTTCTTCTTTTGACCAGATTTTTGTTTTGTTTTCTATTTTTTTTTTAAAATTTAAAAACCATAAAGGCATAAACTAATATTCAAAAATAAATAAATCAAAAACTATAATCTAAAAACCACTATAAACCCCATGAACATTCATGGGCCTTAGTTGACAAAAACAATCACCAAAAACTTTGGTCGATCGGTAATTATTTGCCACGTGAAACTTCAAAGAATTGTAAAAAATTTCATAAATTTCTAAAAGATTTTGAAAATGTTAACATCTTATAGATAATTTCACAAGTTAAAACAAATTACGTGTTTACACGCATAAATGATGTGTACTTTTTTCATTTGAAAAATAATCCTTCTTTGGAGACTTTTAAGTTCTTTAGAATCTTTCACAGTTTTGTAGTAAATATTAACTATTACGTATTTTCGAAACTTTATCGCGTTTACTTTATATAAATCTTATTCATTTAACTCTATTTACTATTTACTACTCACAAGCTACCATAATAGATAAGTATAGGCGAAAATTTAAAAAGACAAGGTTAAAGGCAGTGTTAATTTTATCAAAAATATGACATGAATATTAGATCCTAGCCAAGCCGGAAGGAAGCGTGAGTAGTTGTAGACTGAAGAGGATAACATAGTGATTGTTGCAATTACTTGTGATCTACATGTTCGATCCCATTTCGGAATTTGAGTCAACAAACTATTATTATCATTTGTCAAGGGGCGAATCGAAATAATATCAAATTATCATTTTCTTATAGATTCAACATTATCTCGGAGGGTTATTACATTGTCTCATCTTATACTTTATAAATTTGCTTCACCTTTTTTACTGCCCTTCGACATATTGGACAACTCCCACCGGCTTCTTCAATCCTGTAAATGTTGAAATCACAAAGATTAATATATTTAGATCAATCTCAATACGATAAACACATAAGCTTTGAGGGACGTATTAATGGAAAAAAACTTACTTTGTTCCACATTGATAACAAGACACGCAATGGCCACATGGGAGGAAAAAACAATCTCTTGGAGCATCACAACAAATGGCACAGAGACCTCTAGTGCTTTTACTTGTTTCACCTTCATTTCCCATAAACTCTTCCAAGTCAGCATCATCTTCTGCAAAAGATTCATTACACGAACCCATGCTTGAACTATCGTCATCTTTATTCGCAAGTAGTCGTGTTCTAGGTTGTAACCTTTCCGAGAAATGTATAGCTACGAGCGTGAAGCAAAGCACCATAACTGCATTTCATTGATTCCAATTTTTTTATATACAGACAGGCAAACTTTCCAATGCTCAAATCTAATTATGAATTTGACTTTTGAAACGATTGAAATGTTTACCTGAGATGATAAAATATGAAATCCATCTATGTTGATATGAGAACTGGATATACCATTCATCTTCTATGGATACTCCCTGAGCCTTGAGACGAACATTCATTAAGTTAAGAGTAATAACAATATTAACAATCTTGTTGGTGTTTCGTATTAAGAATACATACCTGACTCGGTGCTGGTGAAGTTACAACAACATAATTTCCAAGAAGAGACAAAGCATCGAATGTGCACTCCCCGTTGCTGAAGGTACAGTTGTAGAATGAATGTTTAGTGTCATACAAGACAGCCCTCACATCAATATCCAATTCCACCTGAACAAACATCATCTCAAGTTAAAGACGATGATCAGACACGCAACAGAAACCAATACTCATGATACTTGATCTGTAATTACTACCTCTACGTCCTTCCTTTGCAAGTTAGCCACAGCAAGATAATAACTTGAAGACTTCTTAATCTCCAATTCAATGATACCACTCCCTGTGAAGGACTTATATTAACTCATGATAGTCATTGTAACCAATGCATTTTAAGTCACTAACCTTGAATTAGATTCCATGACCAATAGGTGTCACGATATGCAGGGTCGTTCAACAGCGACTGAGAGACTTCTTGGATTCCTATGAATTGAGAGTCTTGACATAATCAGTTTATATCCTTAAAAGGCAAAACTTTCTAACCAAAAAAAAACTCACTCACATTAAGACTTCAATCTCCTCTGTTTCCTCTTATTTTATTCAATGCTATTTTCTTTTTCTAGTATATATTTAACTCTATCACAGCCTCATTAACAATATTAACCCAACAGGCAAGTAATAGAAAATGACAAAACTAAAAGATATATTTACTAACCTTCATCGACCACAAGCTGAACTGCAGAACCTTGTGGTTTAACATTATATGAAATATTCAAAGTTGTTCCTTTGTTCGATAATATGGCCATCCCTGAGACAAAGGAAATAAGTTAAGTAAATTATCTAAAAGAGTTCAATTGAATCTTTTATTTCAAAATTTTAAATGGGGATACACAAAAAAAAAACAATACTTAGAAGCTTAAACCTGCCTTGTACGAATTTGAGATAGTAAACATGCGGGATTCAGACCAATTGACGTAAATATCAAGAGTGGGAGATTTAGAGAACCCAAATAGCATAAGACCAGATTTTGATTTTTCTATTTCTTTCACCTAACAAAAAAAAAACATTTTCTATAAATTAGCACAGCCTCTGATAAAGAAAATAAGACAGATTTACCAAACAAAAAAAAAAGTCAACCTGGAGAGATTGGATGAAAATGGAGCTCGGTTCAACTAGAATGGACGAGTGTGGTCCGAGCCAGACATTTTTTGGTCCGTAAAGAATCTCAATCACATAAAACGACGCTGTAGTCATCGAGAATTATTCAGATTTCAATCGTCGAAACGATTCATATTATCAAAAAAAAATCAAAAATCCTAAATTGGGAATTAAGTTTAGAATTTAACCAAAGAGCCAGACAACAAGAAGCGTTCTGAAGAAGTTGATTATGCTCATCTCTAAACATTCACCCCAGTTGAAAATTTCACGATCCGATTCAGTTCTCTGGTTAACCAAAAACGGCGCTGATTGTTCAACGTCCGGCGATGAGGAAGGAGGAGCTGAAGCCATCTCGAAAATTCTAGAGAGAAAGAACAAAAAACAAAACAAGGAATGAGTGAAGGATGGTTAGAATCGATGAAGAAACCGAATATATAAGAAGGAGATAAAAACCTGCTGAGAATGTGTGAGGAAGTGAAGCCATGAAGATATGGCAAGACAATTAATCTTAAGTGTTACTGTGTTGAATGTGGTTTTACCGGCGATTCTTCCTTTTTTTTTTCTCTCCGGCGTTGAAAGGTAGAGAAGGCAATGCAATAAAGGTGTTGACTCTTTTGAAAACGTACGTAATAAAAAAAACAAAAGTGAGGGTATCTTTGTAAATGTAGTAAGGAAAACATATATTCTTTCTTCATGTGATTGATTTGTCGTCTCAGAGTTATGTTTTTGTTTTAGAAAAAATATATGTCGTGTTATAAATTTTATAAATTCTCAGAGTTATGTTTTTGCATTTTGTTTTGCATATCTGAAGCACACTAGTGAGAACAAAGTGCTCTGATACGAATACCCAATGACCTAATGATTAAAAAGAAGAAGCTTTTGATAAAATGCTAAATTAGCAATATGGATATCCAAATGCAAACAAAGGGGAAACTAGTAACACCATCAATGAAGAAGATTAATCTCTAAATATGAGTTTTCTACAATCGGGCTGTACCAGGTGGTGGCTCCAACTGCTCGTTTCTGGCTAACTCTAGGTCACAAAGGTTTATGGAGTCTGGAACATCAAAATTAAATGGAAACTCAACAGGTAATGACTTCCAATGAAGACTCGGTTTCCAATCCGCTTCTCTCACTACCTTCAATATCTCCTTCACGACGATTTCGCTTGCCTTTGCTGTGAAATGAATCCCATCTCTATCAAGTAAAACAATCCAAGAAATTAGTTTGATGAAGAATCATTTGTAGAATTAATGTACCATCATAAAAGGTTCAGTATAGCTCACGTGAAGCAGGTGTTCAACCAATCATCTTGTTGCTGTATCGCGGTCCAAAGATCGATACCTTTCACATTGATCTCTTTACATAGGTTTAACAATGCTTCTGCATATGGACTGCACAGGTCATTACGCCGGCCTCTTATTGCATCTCTATGGACATGAGTTACACAGTTAGATATTAATCAAACTTCCAAAAATCAATACCAAGAGAGACTTATAAACCGGTTCTCTAAGACATGTACCCAAAAACTAGTTGGATTTGTTTCTCATTCATTGGAGGCGGAGTGAGGAAAATGACACGGGTCTTGTCCGAAAGGCTCTGTTAAGAAGCAGATAATACAAAAATACCATGACTTAGCAATACTAAAGAAGGAAGTAAGAACCAAAAAGTAACAAACTTTTTAAAGGGCCTTTACCAAAAGATGCTCCCCAATTTTCCTCATGTTATCAATGAATTCAGATAAAGGAACATGAGGACCTTGGCCTGAAGGATGAGGATGCGTTGAATCATTCCCACCAAAATAGACAATCACCAAAGAAGGTTGTATTACAGCGTTCTAAAACAGTACAAAAACAAAACCAGACGTCAAGAAAAACTAAGTCTCTTTTGAAAGAATTGGTGTCAGTCTCAATAAAGTTAATACCTTTGGGAAGACATGGTCTAGGACCTTCAAAGCAAATCTTGAATTCCAACCAGCATAACCACGAAGGATGATGTCAGCCTATGAAAATGCATCAAACACACAAAAAGGCACAAACTTTATCCTCAATCATTAGGTTGTTGACACTGCAAACAGTGCTCCACTAAATGGCAATTGCATTACAAAGTAGTGGGTTTATTGTAGATTGTTTCACTAACAGTCAGTCAAATCAGAAGACGGATCATCATTATTTCAGAACTACATGTCGAAATTTCAAGGAATTGTGAAAGAGGGAAAAATTTGGAATTTTGGGAAGGGGAAGAGAGAATTACAAACCGTACGAGAGTAGATGTCAGCGAGTGTGGCTCCCCAGCCACCATCGCTGAAGCTGAATTGAACAATTGAAGAACCGAAAAGGACGATTTGAGGTCTTCCTGGTCCAACCATGGCTTTTTCTGATGATCGATTTGAGCTCTGCTTCGTTTAATTGCTCCGAGTTAAAAAAAAAATATTATTATTAATTAATTAATCAGCCCATGCAAAAGGTTTATGCTTTTATGATGGTCAGATCCCACTACTGATAATTGCATACACATGGACCAAAATTCCTTAATAATTCTTAAAATAACATTGAATAAATTCCTTTGTGAAAACCAAAAAAAAAAAAACAATATTTTGAAAGTCGAACCGGTTTTCACTGGTTTACTGGGAGAGTTTAGGATTGATTGCGGTTGGTAACATCTGAAATTAGAAAAATAGATCAAAAGAACCGTTTTATAACATTACAAAGTTCTCAATCTTGACTAAAATAATCTTAAAATATTATTTAAATTATCTATGTATATGAAATCCCGATCAGATAAATTTATACTACACTACACACGTCTCCAAATACATGTCAATCAGACTTATCGACGAGGTTTGTCATGCTTCCTAGGTTGAAGTGGTTCAACCGCTCTAATAGGTTTAAAAATCATGGTTACTAGTTCAAAAATGGAGAGAAATATCTATTCTTCAAATCAAAATCACTATACCCGAATGTCGACCATAAATAGGTATGCAAAAAAAAAGTAATATGAGTGGGATATTATTCTATTGTTTGTTTCATATGAAAATTACACATCATCAAGCTCAAGAATATTTTCTTTCAGACTTTGGATGTGGGAATTTGTATAGAACGCAGTTTGAAATTTTATATTATCGTTAAGCTCAGTTTTTCACGCTAAGTTAAGATTCGTAGCCTCAAAAAGCTGTGAACTATGAATCTATCTAGAGTCTAGAACTCTTCGATTACCCAATTTCTACAAGAACAAAGCTTCACTGCAGGCTATCAAGCTTTTCAAGAAGAAGAGACTGGATTTCTGTGATATGTAAATTATGGCATGGCATGCTGCTTTTGTTTTCATCACTGTTTCTTCTTCTTCAAAAACGCATCTCATTGTAAAAAGTTTTTATATTACAAAAAAAAAAAAAAAGTTATGGCATGCTGCTTGTGTTTGTTGTGTGTTGTGCACGTGTGTAAAGAAGAGAAGATAACAAGTATTTCAAGAAGAAGAGTGTTTGAATAAAAAAGAATATTCTTCAACTTGAATTTACACGGTCCTAAGATTGTGAAACCGGTAATAAATTCAAATCCAATAACCGTTGTATCTTGTATGTTGTAGACGACAACAAGTAAACAAACAATAATAATTACTATTCCGTTATATTTGCTGGTTTAACTGTCATTTATATTTAAATATTTGTGGGTTTAGTTGTCATTTAAGAGTAAGATTATTTGGTAGGTTATATAGATTCAGAAGCTGGTACGCATAAGCGAAAGCATTTAGAAGTGTATAAGCGACTTTTTGAAAAAACTAAGAAGCGGATACATGTTAGAAGCATATACATATATACATATATATAATTAAACATTATAATATGCTAAAAATTATTATGAATAACCTAAACCTTATATATATATAATTAAACATCTAATGTATTAAAAATTTACTATGAATAACATAAATTCAGTGCCTCAATTTTACATAATTCAACTAAAAATCATTTTAAAACATCCGTTTCAAATTCTATATTGGCAAAAGAAAGATCATACTCAAATTTTTTTAAAATAGTCTTATTTAACTAATCAAATTAGTCACTTTCAACATTTTTCATATGATTAAAATAACTTTTAGAAGTAAGATTTGTTGTAGATAAAAGATGAAATGATATACACAATCACAAATACACTATATTAGTTCTCTTTTTAAAAATAAAAAACATATAAAAAATATCTATCAAAATAGAAGCGTAAACTTTCAAAATAGAAGTAAAAACTTCTAACATAATTTTGAAAGGATATTTTTGAAAGCGTCATACAAGCGAACTTCCGAAAGCCTCTGAGAGTTTTTGATTTCAACTCCGATTTCGAAGCGGGCTTCCATGCTACCTAGATTATCTCGGAGAAGATATGATTGTGTATCACTCTTAAGTCTTCTATTCCGTACATATTGAGGGATCCACTCGTCAAATGGTCCGTTTTTTTTTTTTGTCGTCATCAAATGGTCTGTCTGTGACGCACAAGGATAGGCTTTGATTCCATTTAGTTTAGAAATCTTATAAAACTAACACAAAAATTCTCAGAATTTGTTATCCAAGACAACAACACCTATCACATGGATGTGAGAAGTGCATAGACGTATATAAAGAAGGCAGCTTCCGGGAAGTTTCCTTTAACGTTGATTGCATTTTTCATCTTTTGGCATATTCATCATTGTGACCCCAACACCTTTCGTCCATTGTTGCCCATACGTATATCAGATTGAACCAAAACAAGAAATTAGTGCAACTTCCAAAATCAATAAAAGATTTGTGGGGCATTTTCAGAAATAATAACAATGTGTTGTATTCGGACAAGACAAGTGAGTCTTTCAGCTGTGTGTTGCGTCTTTATATACCCAACTTGGGTTCCATAATTCTTTGATCTTCAGCAGCATACGCTTGAGAGACTATAACTTCGATAAATAATAATATTTTGATCGACCTATATATTCAGACACTATCATTTTTCAATGGATGGGGACTACATAAATAGAGTACTTGTGATATTAGTTGTATAATGTAGTTTTCTGGGACTAGTGGCGCTATAATCTAAGATTCTCTAGGCCACCGAGTTAGGTAGAAAATTATTTATCGCAACCGATGGGGATATATATCATATATATATATATATATATATATATATATATTCAAGAGTCATTTACTCCACGAGTTCTTTCCAAAATCTTCTAACTACCTTCAAGTGGTTTGGATTGGATGATAGTGTGGTAGTAAAGTCATCAAAATGTGTTGGAGGAATTTTTCTATCCCTATCTCGCTATATATCTCGGTTCTAAGGTTCTCTTTAAATACCCATATTCGTTAATAACTATTAAGATAAAAAATATAAATTTTGTGAAGTAGTTCCTTTCTAAACATCCGATAAGGCTGGAACATACAAAGAAATATTACGAAATATGTCCTAAATATGTATATACATCTACTCCTGGAAGCTGCAGAGCCATACGTTTATACACTCGCTGGAAGCTACAGAGCCATACGTGTATACATTCGCTGGAAGCTATCTATATTTTATATATATATATATATATATATGTAAATGTTTATTTATTTTGAAATTAAACTCGGTTAAACTGATCAAATCGGGTTGATTTGTGACTACAAAGTTTTTGGATCACCATCAAACTGATCAAACCGGGTTGATTTGTGATCTCCAAAGTTTAAGGAAAGGAGGGAGTACACACAATATATAGATATATATATATATATACTCTCTCATTTCCTTAAAATTGATTTTCTACCTTGTTGAAGAACAATAAAATGTAAATTTCATAATGGAAGAAAAAATTTAATGAATGAAACGATATGACAATAAGATTAAAGCATTCATAAGGCAATTCGTAGAGATTCCAAAAAAAAAGAAAAAAATATTTAGTGGATCATCTGGGAAACAATAAGAATCGTTATAGCCTTTGAATAAAGGGTGGTTAAATCCTTTCTCAATTCTCATCAGTATATGGTATGTTATATCCCTGTAAAATGAGAGTAGGTGGTGTGCTCTTGATTCACAATGATTGAGAATGTTTAATATAAAAAATGTCGCATGTTTAATTATTGAAGGGCAAAAAAATACGTGTAAAAAGCGTTAAAAGTTAAACCAGCATGCTTCTATGTTTTTATATGCTCGTTGGATTCATTAGGTTCAGCATCTTCAATAGTTCTTTCGAAGCATTAAACTCATCTTCTAATTTCTCAATGGTTTCAAATGACTTACAGACTGAGCCAGATATAAATTGATTCGTCCACCTCTATTTCCGAGGTCTAGTTTTAATAGTAATAAAATTTTAGATGAAAATGAAATAACAACAGGTAAAAGTTAATTTCATAAATACAAGAGAACAAAAGGCACCAGCCACTTCCCGCCTTTTATGCCTTGGAGTTACCTCCTCGTGAAGCAAAAAGGGCACATGGCTAACTAAACTATAAGCTTCGTATGCGTACTACACGACACAAATTGGGCCCTTAGGATCTCCCCAAAGAACACTGTCAAAGCACGTGTTATAGTGATGCTAAATCAAACCGTGCTTTACCAATTTTCAGAGATTTTTTTTCTTGGTTTATCATTTTAGATTATTCATGTCAAACAAAACCGGATTGGCAAATGCATCACAAATCGACATGTTCAATTTGCCGGTTCTATCCGGTTTTTAAAAACAGTGTGTAGTACGGAAAAGTTGGTCTCAAACTTCGTGAAATTAATTGCGTACCATGTTTTGTCATTCATTTAGAATTTCTTATATTTTATTTTAATTTTATTTAAAATATAGATTTTTAATAAATGAAAATATGTTTAAAATGAAAAAATCTAAGATAATTCAATAGTATTTTTTGAGAATCCTAATCAATAAAGATTTTTAAGTCATTTATGTTTAGAATATTATTTTACATTAATTCCCAAAAAGCCAGATGTTTGAGCCATGTATCTGTATCTACCATATCTAATTTTGTTCATATATATATATATATATATATATATATATTTAAATATATCAATGGGAAACTTCGAGGAAGTTGCCTTGTGGAATGAAAAAAAAAAAAAACTAATCAGTATTTAAATAGAATCAAACGCCACTTAAGAATCAGTCACCAACAGCAAAACATTTCTTACTCATATTCTTACATATTTTTGAGTAAGTGGCGAAATGGCGGGAATCGTGCCGGAACAATGGTCAGCGGCGGAGAACGGATACGCAAACGTGACGGCGAAAGGATCAAGCAGAGAACTAAGACATGGAAGAACAGCTCACAACATGTCTTCTTCTTCGTTGAGGAAGAAATCAGACCTCCGAATTATCCAGAAGGTTCCGTACAAATGTCTCAAAGATTTTCTTGCCAATCTCCAAGAAGTCATTCTCGGCACAAAGCTTGCCATTCTTTTCCCCGCCATACCTGCCGCCATTATCGGAACTTATTGTGGCTTCAGTCAGGTATACATACATATATATGATTTGTATACATTTCCTCTGTTTAACAACATACCATATCACATCTATGTATTGATAATTATAAGTTTCGGGATAAAATATGAAGTGTCAGTTTAATTTTATACATAAAACTGACAAAAGCATCACACAACAAATCTTTACTTTCCCATAAAAAAATTTCAAGCGTTATTCATTTGGGAAAATCCCATAAAAAACCTTGAACTATTAACATTTTTCCAACTAAAACCTTCAACTTTTTCTGTTTCCATATTAAACCTCCAAGTCAATAATTTTGCTATAATAAACCTTCAAGTCAATAAAACTCAGCACAATAGAGAGTTGACTAAAAGTCAACCAAAAATCATTTAACACCGTTAACCTCTGTTAATTATTTGCTAACTCTGTTTATTTTTTTATAATTTTTATTTACCATTTTTTATTTACATATAAAAAATAGATTTTTTATCCTTAAAAAAAAAGTATTTTATCCTTAAAAACTGGTAAATAAAAATAAAAAGTATTTTCTTATATGTAAAAAAAATGGTAAATAAAATACTTTTTTAAGGATAAAATACTTTTTTAAAGGATAAAAAATATTTTCTTATATGTAAATAAAAAATGCTAAATAAAAGTATTTTCTTATATGTAAATACAAATGGCAAAATAAAATACTTTTTTAAGGATAAAATACTTTTATTTTTATTTTTATTTACCAGTTTTTAAGGATAAAATATTTTTTTTTAAAGGAAAAATCTATTTTCTTATATGTAAATAAAAAATGGTAAATAAAAGTATTTTCTTATATGTAAATAAAAATGGTAAATAAAATACTTTTTTAAGGATAAAATACTTTTTATTTTTATTTTTATTTATCAGTTTTTAAGGATAAAATATATTTTTTTAAAAGGTAAAATCTATTTTCTTATATGTAAATTAAAAATGGTAAATAAAAATTATAAAAAAAATAAATAGAGTTAGCAAATAATTAACAGAAGTTAACGGTGTTAAATGATTTTTTTGTTGACTTTTAGTCAACTCTCCATTGTCTTCATTTGATATTATTAAAAATTATTGATTTTAGGTTTAATTGAAAAATAATTTTGGAAAAATGTTAATAGTTTGAAGTTTTTTATGGGATTTTTCCTATTCATTTTAAAGATATTTTGGTATTAAATGCGTCTGTCTAATTAAATTATTGCTCACCATTAGCTTAGATTTTCAATCATTGATGTTTTAGTATTGATATAATATATGTTTTGGTCTATTTTGCTACGTAATTTTTCACTTTTTTAAATCGTGAATATTACAGCCGTTGATATTTGGACTAAGCTTGCTAGGACTCACACCTTTGGCTGAGCGAGTCAGTTTTCTGACAGAGTAAGTATTCATCCTTATCTTATTCGATCCATTTTACATTCTTTATTATTTGAATTCTTCACCTTATGAAATTTTCTTTTCGATAAAGACAAGATTTAGCCAACTGTAGATTAATGATACGGATATGTATCTATCCATACGTAGATTTAATATCACTATCTTTCGTTTTCAAAATATCATTTTTGTTTCGTTGCTCCATGATTTGTATCAAGAACCTAAATGTGCGCCTTACTCTTTTTTGCAACAAGTGTTCAATTTTGTCAGTACTTGCTTTGCTTTAACTTTGAGTCGGGTTATTATGAATATCACGTCAGTTAGGTCCAATCCCACCATATTTTATACTTTGTAACAAAATAAATGGACCAATATTCCTTTGAGATTAAAAAAATTAAAAAAAATTCCTTTGAGATTCGTGGATCCATGATTGGGTATCAATGACCGCACATGACAGGATAGTACAAAACTTTATCAAGTACTAGTACATTGGGATGATCTAGAACCATATGATATTCGCTTTTAATAATTTTATTTTCTTAATATATAGTTCATAAATACATTATTTTTTGTGTGGTAATTAACTCTATTTTCATATATCTCGTGTATCCCGTGCAGGCAACTAGCTTTCTACACCGGTCCTACATGTAACGTCTTCTTAACCTACTAGCCGTTTTATCTTTAATTTCAGTCTACTTATTTTATCAGTAAACAACTCAGTTATTTTGTATGTATTTGAACCGCAGTGGGTGGTCTATTGAACGCAACTTGTGGAAACGCGACTGAATTGATAATCGCGATTCTGGCATTGACCAATCACAAGGTGACAGTTGTGAAATATTCGCTGCTAGGTTCCATTTTGTCTAACCTTTTGTTAGTACTCGGGACTTCACTCTTCTGCGGCGGAATCGCTAATATCCAGAGGGAGCAGCGGTTCGACCGGGTATGGTTTCTTTATTCACTCCGGTTCAACATAACGAGCAAACATTAAAAAATATCAATAAATGGATAGAGATTATTTAGACATTTTGATATATAAAACACCGAATATATCAAGACCAATATATTTTGTTTGAGTTAAGATAACTAAACCGGGAATGGAATAGGTTTGGCACGGCTAATATTCAAGTTTTAGCATCATAAAAAATTACATGGTAGTATTATGATAGTAATATATAGGATTAATCAGGTTAACCAAATTTTTGTGTGGTCATTAATTATTGCAGAAACAAGCCGATGTGAACTTCTTCTTACTCCTAATGGGATTATTGTGTCACTTACTGCCAATGTTGTTCGGATACGTAGCAAGCGGAGAGACTTCGGCTGCTCTTGTTTCTGACATGTCACTGAATCTATCACGAGCCAGCAGTATTGTTATGTTGATTGCTTACATCGCATATCTCGTTTTCCAGCTTTGGACTCATCGCCAATTGTTTGACGCACAAGATGAGGTACTAAAAATATATGTACATAGTACACACAAGATAACAGAAGAAGTCAAATGTCCGTGATAATATGATTGTGTTCTAATGGATCTTTAAAACGAAATTTGATATAGGAAGATGAGTATGATGACAATGTCGCTGATGAAGAAACTCCGGTTATTGGATTTTGGAGCGGATTTGCTTGGTTGGTTGGGATGACACTTGTCATCGCATTGCTATCTGAGTATGTTGTGGCCACAATTGAGGTAACTTTTGTTATGTGTTAGAAATGCCATGTCACATAGGGCCTAAAACAATATATATATATATATATATATATAAAAGATACGAGTAAACTTACTTATTTTCAATTGGTTTTAAGTTGGAAGTTTAACGAACTTAATATTATGCCAACTTTAGAAACTTAATGATTATATATATATACGAAGAAACTTAGTTCGGGTTAATTAATATTGCTTCATCTTTGGTTAGGACGCATCGGAATCATGGAACCTATCAGTGAGTTTCATAAGCATCATATTGCTTCCTATTGTTGGAAATGCAGCTGAACATGCAGGAGCCATCATTTTCGCTTTTAAGAACAAGCTCGTGAGTTCCATTTTTTTCTTAACCAATATCCCTTTAAATCATTCGATTCAAGATCTATTTGTACATACACAACTTGTGTACTACAATGGCACAATGCATGAACTTATGTCAATGCAAATAATTTGCAGGACATATCTTTGGGAGTTGCTTTAGGCTCTGCGACTCAGATTGGCTTATTCGTAATTCCCTTGACCATTATCGTATCGTGGATTCTGGGAATTAATATGGATCTCAACTTTAATCTCCTCGAAACCGGTTCTCTTGCTCTTTCCATTATCATCGCAGCCTTCACATTACAGGTTAAGCATTTTTCTACACCTTACAAAATTATCAATCCATTAGAATGATCCAAAAATTAAATATATATTTGTTTTATCTTTTGTGGTTTCTTTAGGACGGGACTTCTCACTACATGAAGGGACTGGTCCTCTTACTTTGCTATATCATTATTGCCATCTGTTTCTTCGTCGACAAACTTCCTCAGAGTGAGTTAAATGCCACATTTCTATATGTATTAGTAGATTGACAATAGTAACATGACACAAAATTGTGGTGATTGTATATTTCAGAACAACCAAATGCTGTTCACCTGAGACATCAACCAATGAACAATGTTGTCACTGCAACAGGAGGAGGAGTTTTCTCATCTTAAATTTTAGACAAGTGGCCAATGTGTTGAAGCAACTTTCCAAACTGAGACTATTGAGAATTGAAAAAATACCCAATTTTCTTGATTCATTTATAAATATGAAAGGCTTGTCAGAGAGATTCCTGAGTTTATCTTGATGAAGATGAGTTTTAAGAAGTGTCTAAAGTATTCTTGTGGGTTTTCAAATGGACTGTCTTGGAATGCTTTATGACCAATGCTCTATCTCCTCCTTTTCCATTTTCTGAACTTTTGATATAAATTATGAATAAATGGATTATTAAATTTCTTTCTTTGGGCGTTTGATTTGTCATATGTTGACCGTAGAAAGAAAAATAATTGGACTTGCGAGATGTGATTAGAAAAAAAAAAAGCTTTTTTGAACTATCACTTAGCGGGACCATCAATTAGCTAAAAAGATAATCAAACTAGCACATACAGTAAAAACTTTTATAAATTAATAATACTAAAATCAAGATATTTTATAATATTTTATTAATTTATCGTATTTATTAATTTATACAAATAATATTTGAATCAAAATATCAATTTGAAATCGAAAAAAATTATTAATTTATCGAAATATTAATTTATTGAATATTAATTTATAGAGGTTTCATTGTATATTTAAGTAAAATTAGAAAGCAAAAGTATATTTAAGTAGAGAAGTTCTGCTTTTACAAATGCGGTCCCGTAAAAGTTGTATTCTGGATCCAGAGCAGAAGAAAGTGGTTGTTCGTGGATTGCAGTTTCAGGTTTCTAGGAAGGAGAAACCGGGTCTCGACCAAACCGTTCGCCACTTTGTTCTCAACTCTTCTCACCTCCTGGGCGAGTCAAAATTCGAAAGCTAAGTATGATTAAGAATATGTCAAAAAAAAAAAGTATGATTAAGATCAACCTCTAGTATTTCTCGTAACTGGTCAAAATCAGACCTTTGTGGGCTTTTAACATAAAAGCCCAATTTATCAGCTATTGGGCCACTTAGATGACAAATAATTGACCGCGGGTCTTAGGAAGTTTGAATCACACGATATACGAGGCTGCCTCATTGGTCAGTCCATTCAAATATCAAACGTCCGATCAGTCAATCGCCGTTGTGCATCCAACGGTTCAGATTTTAAGTCCAGTCACTGGGGCCTACGTTATTTACATCTATACCCTCTCCTCCAACGCTCCTCCTGAGAAGCAGAAGAACAGTGGCAATTTCGTGAATATACGACTCAATCAATATCTGTAAATTTCTTTTTTAGAAACTTCTCGCCATTATCATTCTTCTTCATCTGCATTTTGTTTATCTTGTGATCTCCATCGTTAACCTTCAGTTTCGTTTGTGTTTTTTTTTGGTGCTACGATCGTTCAACAATGATCCAGCAAAAAGTGATCTCGTTCTAAGTGTAACGAAGAGGTTTCGAGAAATGGAGAATGTGGTAGTAGCTCGAGATGGAGATGAAGAACTCTCTCTATTCCTGGAGATGCGAAGGCGCGAGAAGTTTCAAGGCGTTTCGTCTCTTCCAGAACCTGGTGAGTTACTGAATCTCTCTTTCCCCCATATTTGACTACAATTTCTCCCAATCTGAGCTCCTGGAGCATAAATCTAAGAAGCGGAATACGAAATTAAGCTGAATCTCTGCTATTGGATTCGTTTTGAGTAGTATTGAGTTGTTTGGCCAGCTCTTGTAGCTGATTTTGTGATATTTACTACGTTTTCTAAGCTCATGATGATTGGATCTAAGAGAAGTCTGATATATGTTTAATATTCATCGGTTAGCTAATTTTGTTGTGAATTTCATGAAAACTTGATCATGTTGATGGAATTTTTTTACAGGACGAAACGGTGTTGACAAGTCTAGCACAGAGAGGTTAGTGCTTACAACAACGAGATGTGTTCAGCTGCGTAGGAGCGCAGTTGAAAAATTCTTGGACTCCGAGAACGATAAATCGGATTACGAATGGTACTTGTTCAGTTCTTTGAGTGATTTTTCTTGTAGATGTTTGTGTACATGACATAATTCTGAGTTTTTAGGTCTCATCTAGTTGCTATTTGCTACTGTTAGATGGAATGTAGATGCCTCAGTCTATTAGAGTACTCCCTTTTCGTTGTGATTCCAGGTTACTTGCGGCTCCTGAGACGCTACAAGGGCAAGAGAACTCCATGGTTGAACTCAAGGAGCCTACAACAGCTAGGTCCACCGCTCTTAAACCGCGGGTGAGAACCGATTTTAAAACTCCCAATGATGCTTTTCAGGCAACCCCTTCCTTGATTTTTAATCTTAGCCATCTTTTAACTCCTAAGTAATATAGGTTCACACCATTGTGGGATTGTGGTCCATGTTTACATAACACTAATCATTCCTTATGTGTAGATATTTGCATATCCCTTTAATGATTGCTGCTGCTAATTTATGTTAAGCTTTTGTTTTAAGGTCGAAAACATCCCACAAGAACCTGTGACACGGAGCGTCAAGACTTTCAAGCCAATCTCAAGAACTTCTTTTAGCAAACAAGCCAACACTATTGCAGAACTAAAACCAAACAGTAAGCCGTCAAGACAAGCCACACCCACTTCACGAGCCACATTACCTGCCAAAAGAGAAACCAACTCTACTCGGAATGCAAATACAGATAATAGAACCTCTTCAACCAAATCAAATCCACGAGCATCTGTTCTTACCCGTTCATCTTCTGTGGGAAAGTCTGTTTCTAGTGCTAAATCTACATCTATAACAATCCCTGAGGTACCTGCTAGACCTGTTTCAACCTCAAGAAGCAGAGTCGTCTACAGTTCTGGTGAGAGATCAAAAGGACGGTTCAAGATTAGCAATGATGTGAATCCAGTGTTGATGGGGACTCAAATGGTGGAAAGAGTTGTGAACATGAGGAAACTTCCACCTCCAAAACAGGATGATAACATGAGCTCGGGCTTCGGGAGAACTCTCTCTAGGTCGTCTCTCGACATGGCCTTGAGGCACATGGTACACATCCTCATTCCTTAAACCATTGAAGCTACTTGTAAGGTTTTTCTCAGTTTTGGTTCTTAAATTTTCTCACAAAAATGTGCAGAACATAAGGCGTAGCATATCGAAGAATCTGAGGGTAACAATCAATGCTCCAACAAACTCTATGGACAAAAACGAGTCGTCGTGATGATTACCAGAACTTCATCAGCTTTACGAGTAAGGAATCTTTGGTGGAACAGTTTATGGAAACTACTTATATTTAGCAGATATAGTGATATAGATGCTACATTGGTGTATTGTGAACTTATTTCATTAAAGAATCGTTTCCTAGTAAAACCATTTGTTGGTTATATGATTTGAATATTCTAAGAATTAAGGAGAAACATAAGTCACCACTCATCATTGGAATCTTTATGTTCATGAGGAACCAAAAGTAAAAAACCATTTGTTGCAAGTATCATGCATAATTTTCTACATAAATCGATTAGAAATTAATCATTAAAGAGTTGGCAAAAAAAGAAAATCAACTGAATGAATCATTAAAGAGTTTGGCAAAAATAATTTAATTAGAATCCTAATTTAGTTTTTATATCAAATGGCTTTTTCAAAAAAAATTAACAATCTGTTTTTTTTTAATACAGCATTAATATAATTTCTATTAAACTTAGATCACTTATAAAACATACGAACATAAAGATATTTATGAGATGGGTGTATATATGTATGAACATATATTAGTGTTGATAAATATATATTTTAATAACATTATTAAAGAAATACTTTTTAACTTTAAGATATTTCATTCTTATATTTTTTTTTTACCACTAAAAATCTTCCACAAGAACAGCTAAACAAAAATATGGTACTCCTACAAGTTAGTGGTGTGCACATCATCAGCATATTCTACAAGTCTAATCATATGTTATCTGCATGACAACCAAACTCCCACGTAAGATTGACCAAACAATATTTAGATAATGTACATTTGTGTTTAGTTTAACAGCTTTGTTTAAAGCCAACAAAACATGAAGAACCTTAAATTACCCTAATCCCAAAACATTACCTAGAAAATGGAGAAGATGAATTCATCACATTCTTTAATTCTATCTCAACATTTTCCACTTTGTAAGAAAAACTACCTAGACCAAACCACATTAATCTATATTTATAAAATTCAACTACTTAGATTAAAGTTTTAAACCACATTAATTAACAAGAATAATGAAAATATAATTGAGGAAAAATAATTATTATTATATACCTCTCTTAGTCTCTTATCATCTGCATTAGCTTTAGACTCCATGTGAGTTTTTGACTTTCCCTCTCTGTTCTTAAAACATTTCTGAAACAATGGAGAAGGATAATACAAATAAGAAGAGTCTCTCGGAAACATTTGATATCCGCCAACTCAAGCACACAAATTCCCCGGTCTTCTCTACGGCCATTTTCGCAGTCATATTGTTGATCATTGCCGCGGGAACAATCCTCTCAAACATGTCTGTAGAATCAGCTTTCTTGTGGGCTGTACCGACCTATGAGGTAATACAAATGAACAGAGTGGAGCAAAAGTCAATGGCTCCTCCAAAGAACAGTACAAGCAGAGACAGGATCGCTTGGCTTCGATTACATCTCTCAGAATTCGAGGTTTTCAAGTCAACCAACCTTTCAGAGCAGTTTCATCAAAGGGTTCTTAAGTCTCTTGACGACAAATGTGAGGTTAGATTCTTCATGACATGGTTTTCACCAGTAGAGTTTTTCGGTAAAAGAGAACTTCTAGCTGTTGAAAGCGTTTTTAAATCTCATCCTCAAGGATGCTTAATGATAGCATCAAGATCATTAGATTCTCTTCAAGGTTATAACATCCTAAAACCATTACTTGATCGCGGTTACAAGGTTTTTGCAGCTACACCAGACATTTCATTGCTTCTTGAAAACACACCAGCCAAAGCTTGGTTTCAAGAAATGAAAAGCTGCAAAAGAGATCCAGGAAGGATACCGATATCTCAGAATCTTTCAAACCTTGCAAGGCTAGCGATTCTATACAAGTATGGAGGTGTGTACTTAGATACTGACTTCATCGTCACGAGAAGCTTTAAAGGGTTGAAGAATTCGATTGGAGCACAAACAGTGGTTGAAGGAGATTCAAAGAACTGGACAAGGTTGAACAATGCGGTTCTTATATTCGATAGAGATCATCCGCTTCTTTACAGTTTTATTGAGGAGTTTGCTTCGACTTTTGATGGGAATAAATGGGGACACAATGGTCCTTACTTGGTGACCAGAGTGGTGCAGAGAACACAAGAAACAATTGGGAATAGTTTTGAAGTATTGCCACCAGTAGCATTCTATCCATATAATTGGTTAGTCATTCAAAGACTGTTTCAGACGCCAAGGAGCAGCAATGAAACGACATTACTCAAAGCTGATCTGGTCAAGCTGAACGAAGAAAGCTATGGGTTGCATTTGTGGAACAAGATCACTAGAAAACTTAAGATTGGAAAGGGAAGTGTCATTGACATTGTAATTTCAGATCATTGTGTTGTTTGCAGAGGAATTCAGAGATGACAAGAAATAAAATTTATGTATTTTGTTAACTCTAATCTTGATTTTTCTAGGTTTGTGTCCAAATCATAAATGGTAAACACTTGTTCATTTCTTAATTTTTTTTTCTTTTTTTTTTGGAATTACCAGATGGTTCTGGGTCGAACCGTGTAATCCTCAAGACCCAAAATCACATAATATTAGCTTCGTTCTAAGCGTCACTCGATCATGGTACCTCTAAACTTTGTCTAGGATATTTTTCCAATTGAGCTAAGGACAATTGGTGTTCATTTCTTAGTCAAATGCGGAACACGATAGTTTTTTTTTCTACATGATGTTTGATACATAGACTCAACTGTCTTGCAACACACGTATCAAAAGCTCAAAGTTCAACACCAGAAGCCCTCGTTTTTTTTTCTTTTTTTTTTTTTTTTTTTTAATGAAATTTCGTTGTCTTGATGACAGTTCTAGCTTTGTGGTAGATGACAGTTAGAACTTAGAAACATAAGAATGAATTTGGAGGAATAAGAAGAAAATACACATCTGAATTTTTGAAAAATAATTTTGTACTTTAAATGGTTAAATTTTGAGGAATTAAGAGGAATATAATACATCTCTTCAAATGGATCACAAATGTATGTTAAAAGTATAAATTTTACCAACAAATACTCATAAAATATGAGAATGTTATACAAGTAAAATATGATTTAAAAAAAAAAGGAAACATCCATCCGCAAGTTTCCTTTTTCCATTATTGTTAGACAGACTAAAATACTAGACTTTGTAACCAATATAAAATTGGGTAAGGATTTCCAAATCATTGTTTACACGTGGCACCAAGGGATTGGCGAAGACTCAATTCCTCGCAATAAAAATTATACAATTACTTGCAAGACTTGCGGTTTTCTAGGTGTCCTAAACCGAAACGAACTTGGTTCTACAAATTTAATTCAATAACGGCAATAACCGAATCAACTCGAGTATATATATATATATATAAACTAACTATGATCTATATTCCATCTAACGTTAAGCTAACAAGGATACCTAGTATGAGTTCTAAGATGCGAGCAAGGAAGTTACCGATCTTCGCGATCTTCGTCGTTAGTGTTTTATTAATGTATCTCCTCTACATGGAATCTCCAAACTCTACTGTCTCTGACAATAAGCCACCGTTCAAACCAAACGTGCCTCTTCCCAAAACCAATAGCCCCATGATGAGGAGTAGTAGTAGAAGTATCGTCTCAGTCGTGGACTCAGATCAAGAAGAAGAGGAGTTAGATCTATTGGTACCTCCTCCTAAAGCTAGCAAGAAGGAGAGAATCGACTGGTTTAGAAAAAAGCTACCTAAGCTTGAGATACTAAAATCAACTAACAAGAGCAAGAGATTCCATGGAAGGGTTTTGGAGTTGTACAACAAGAATTGCTCTGCTCAATTCTTTATGGTTTGGCTTTCTCCAGCAAAATCTTTTGGACCAAGAGAGATGTTAGCTGTTGATACTCTCTTCACCACCAATCCTGGTGCTTGCTTGGCGATTTTGTCTAACTCCTTAGACTCTTCTAAAGGATACACTGTCCTAAAACCATTTCTTGATCGAGGTTTCAATCTTATTGCTGTAACCTTAGATATCCCGTTCCTTGTCAAGAACACTCCTGCTGAAGCTTGGCTAAAAAGGCTAAAGAGTGGCCACATGGATCCTGGTTCTATCCCTTTGTTCATGCATCTCTCTGATCTAACAAGACTTGCGGTGCTCTACAAGTACGGAGGAGTCTATCTAGACACAGATATCATCTTCCTCAACGATATAACAGGACTAAGAAACGCGATTGGAGCACAGAGTACGGATCCAGAAACCAAAACATGGACAAGACTTAACAACGCAGTGATGGTCTTCGACATATACCACCCACTAATGCGAGAATTCTTGCATGAATACTCCACAACTTTCGACGGAAGCAGATGGGGATACAACAGTCCTTACCTATCATCTAGAGTTATCAAGAGGTTAGGAAACAAACCTGAATACAACCTCACAATCTTTTCGCCCGACGCTTTCTATCCAGTGAATTGGATCAAAATCCCAAGACTTTACAAGAAACCTGAAACCACAAGAGAAGCAAAATGGGTAGAGAAGACTGTACAGGACATGAGCAAAGAGAGTTACATGATTCATCTATGGAACAAAGTCACAAGGAAGATAAAGATTGAAGAAGGAAGCGTTATGCAGAGTCTCATCTCCACTCACTGCACAGTCTGCGGAAACATCACAAATTCTCACACTTAAAGATCCAAACACAGAGACAAAAGATTCATTCATTCATTCATGTGTTTAAATCCATATAGATTCTCCTCCTTCTTTTTCTTTATAAAATCATTAGTTTTTACATAAAAATTTGAAATTGATTCATAAAGAAGCAAACTTTCATAGAAGGAAGATGTTTTAACAACAAAAGAGTCGTAGCATCAAAGCTTTCTAATCAAATTTAAAATTACAGTGAACAAGATTGTGAAGAATCTCAATTTCTAATTAGAAAAAAGAGACTCGTCAATGTCGATTTTGATCTTCTCGTCGTTCTCAAACTTATCTTTCCTCGGTGGTGCTGGAGGAACTGGTACTCTCTCTGGTCCTCTTCCTTTATTCTTGTTTCGTGGCCTCGCCTGCTCCACATTAAACCCAAAAATTCAAACCAAAAACTTCGAAATCGCAACTAAAATTACGAATCTAAAAGAGAAATTTTTATACTTACATTACCAAAAGAGTGATTAAAACGCTTTCCTTTAGCTGTTTTGCGGTCACCTCGACCACAGTACACTGGTGACACCGGAAAAAAATCACGCCGTTAACGAATTTAAGAGAGAGTATGTGCTCGGGGAGAGAAAGAGAAAGAGAGAGTACCGAGTGGAATTGAGCTGGATGATGAAGTGGAGAGTGAGAATTGTGGTGTGAAGCAAGAGAGAGAGACACCGACAGTTTCTGAATGAGATGATGATAAACGTGAAGAAGATAATGCGACGGTGGTGACTCGCGGAGGAGCTCCGAGTAGAAGCGACGCCATCGCCGTTGTTCTGTTTTCGAATTTGTTTTCGAGGAAGATGAGGTAGAGAAAGTGGAATGGTTTTAGGATAGGCTTTTAGATAATTGGTTTTTTTTTGCATATTTGGGCTTGAATTTTAATAATTATTTCAATTGGGCTTTATGTAAAGCCAAGTCCATTCTAAAACCCTACACGCTTGGCACGTGTTAACGACCTTCTTCTTCTTTCTTCTTCTTCTTTCTTCTTCTCTTTGTAGCTAATTTCTTCAGACATCAACCAATCTCAATTTGATCTTCGAATTTCACTAAGCCTAAACTCTTTGGTAAGTATTTAATCATCCCATTGATATTATCTTCTTAAAAGATTCGATTTTGATAATCTCATCTCTTTTTAATTATCTTATCACTTGGTATTTAAATCTGTATTGTTTTTTTCCTTTTATGCTGCACAGGATTATTACTAATCTCAATCTGAGAATTTTTGTCGCAATAAATCGGTATGCTCTCTTTTATCTGAAATCTTAACTCCTTTAGAATTCACTTGATCCAAATTCGTTTGATTTACTGCTGCACAGAGTGCTATAGATTCTGCTTCAGCTGTTTAATTGAGCAATCTTTTTGAGTTTTCCATGAAATCACAAAAGTTAAAATTTTGAAATTACCAGCTCAATCTGAATCACAGAAATCAACTAATTCAATTCTCAGAAATTGCTTTAGTTTAGTCGTCTCTAATGTTTTAGTAAAGTCTTAATCTTTCTCTTTGGAAGTGTACATTTCGGCATCTAAACCACTTGAAGGATGGAAAATAAAGAGGAATTCGATGAGGCTGAGATTGAGTATATGAGTTATGCTGGTGAGCATCACCTTCCATTGATTATGTCTTTAGTCGACCAAGAACTCAGTGAACCTTACTCCATCTTTACTTACCGGTACTTCGTCTACCTCTGGCCACAGCTATGCTTCATGGTATTTTGATACTCCGCTTTCGACTATCATCGTTGTTTACCTCTTGTACTATTCATGTTTTGATGGATTAATGCAAAGCTTTTTCTGAATAGGCATTTCACAAAGGTAAATGCATAGGAACTGTAGTCTGTAAGATGGGGGATCATCGGCAGACCTTAAGAGGGTATATCGCTATGTTGGTTGTGATTAAACCATATCGTGGCCGAGGCATAGGTAATGCTAATACTCCCTAACTTCTTATAGAATTAGATTTGATTGTGGGAGTAGTGATAACTGAAGTTCCTGTATTTTTTTTGTGTTTGATCCACTGCAAAGCCATGCCTCTCTTAAGTTTTCATTTTGGTTTACAGCCACGGAGCTTGTCACAAGATCGATAAAGGTGATGATGGAATCAGGCTGTGAAGAGGTATGCAGTTCTCTCTTTATTCTACTTTCCTGAGAACTTATATATTTGGTGGCGCGAGTGTGATATCCTTACCCGGTGGTAGAATTGTGTATAAGACATTATGAACCATCTTCTCTGAGAAGGTTATAAATCCGCACATGTCCTCAAGCATTGCCTTCTTTTTATCATACTAGAATTAAGAGGTGAGGTGATATAGCTGCATTTAATCACTGAAACTGTACCTGTTGTATCTAATTGTTTAGCAATATAACATAAAGATCACTGAGTTTGAAGGTTTGGTTTCACCTATAAGAGTAGTAGTTAATTGTATTCCTGAAAGTTTGGACCGTTTGATATTTTTATAGACCCCTTCATATTGTTTTATGTAACTGATGTTGCAGTTGGAAATCAGAAACCCCAGTCTCTCACTTAATATACATTTGTTATATAAGTCTTGTATGTAGTCCATGATTCCTTATAGACATATGCATTGGTAATTTGATGTTAGAAATCCCTGTCTCCCACTTACTAATTGTATATTCGACAAGTCATGTTGAGTTGTATCTGTGATCTCTTAACTGTTGAGTAGCAAGTCTAGATTGCAAAAAGAACCACTTGAGCGGCATTTTCTCTTCAGAGTTCCTTATATTCAAGTCTGATTACAAGACAAGAGAATGGTTGTGTGATTACGCATTCTAATTAATGAAAACATGTATGATTGAAGGTAACTCTGGAGGCAGAAGTGAGTAACAAAGGAGCATTGGCTCTATATGGGCGACTAGGGTTCATAAGAGCCAAACGGCTATACCACTATTACTTGAATGGAATGGATGCATTTCGCCTGAAGCTCTTGTTTCCTAAGCCTCATGTACCTCACATAGCATCTCGATATCAAACCCAACTTGAGCAAGAGAATCTTACTGTATTCCCTTCTGTTCCATCTGAGTGAGTCTCATGCACCTTTTCTTCGTCATCTTTAAGGCCAATGAACAAAGGTGTGTTTCTTCTTTGTATTTCAGATAGCGAACATGATCAGACAATGTTCTATTTCGTGTTCAGAAATATACAGTTCTTGTCCCTTATTCATCAAGTATCCAAACATTGTCTTAGATTGTTTTTGGGAGTCTAAATATCAAAATATCTCGCACTACCCGGGCATTTTGGAAGAAAGAATTATTTCAGTGAAACGGGTGAGAGAGACGGATGAGGCTACCTACCTGATCGTCGAGTCGACTATTATCCCATGGTCATAAATCTGATTCTTCACCCAGTGGGAACAGTCTTCATGGTTTCAAGTAGAAAGCAAATTGAAGAACCTGCGGATATGTGTCGAAGAAGAGGAGGTTAACGGGTTCAGCAACAGAATTCTATGACATCCTTGTCTAGGTCCGGCCCTGAGCGAAAGCCAGGCATTAGGCATAATGTTATATAAATATTCTAGGGTCATTAAATTAAAATATTCAATGATGGTTCAATTGGTCATAGGTTTTCTTATCTCTTCCAATAAATGATTTGAATTTACATCCATCGAAACTTTCAAACAGCTCATAATGGATCGAGGCCAAAGGAGAGAAAGATGTCAACTAGTATTATGTAAAGAGGTTTGAGATTTTATGAAATATTGACATACTGTTTTCTAAATATTATAGTATCAAATAACTTTCTTTTCATCCATATTAGCCAGATTTTTTTATTCCAGATAGTCCATATCTTCCACTATTAAAAGAGTCTCTATTATACAAGAAAAAAAAAAAACATGTCTCAAAACTCACTTGGGCTAAATCAAAACAAATTAAAGACGATTCACCTCTTGCCACATAGTTATTGACATTGACTATTTGACCCACTTAACTAGCCAGCATTACTTCACCCTTCGTACCGGGTCCTACACCACATATCGCATATATGACTCACATTCACATTCTGCCACATTTACTTCTGAATTCTCTAAAACGATTTTATGCCATTAGAAGAAACATTTTTGTAGATTACAAAATAAAAAAAAATAAAAAAATAAACATTTTTGTAAAGTTCTTTATTTATTTTTAACCAAAAGAATTAAAAAAAAGTCAGATGGAAGAAAGTACAGGAATCATCTCTGGATTCAAACGAGAATATTAGTTAATAATTCATCTATATATATTTTTATTTTCCAAAGTACATGTGAAACCTACCAGAGCATATATGATAAGGTGAAGGATTGAGTATGAACACATGCCATATTTAATAAGAGAGACAAGAACGGTCCTCTGATCCATTCTTTGATCAGAGACAAGAGTGAGAAGTAAATAATGGCACGTGACTGACACGAATAAGCCACGTGCGATCTCTCCCCCACACCCATGTGGCCCTACGGAACAACTTGTCCATGTTTAAAAAAATTTATAAACATTATGATTAAAATATTTATTAAAAAGCAAACTAGTATTCAAGAATCAACTGTTAATTTACTTCTTATTCTGGCTAAAAATATCAAATTATTGATTAGTATTTTAGTGGTTCGAACCCGTATAATTGTGTGTTATTACAAAAATAGCAAGAAGATATTAAGTAAAAGGATTGTTAATTTGTTATGTGTTTACTAAAAAGTTAAGTTAAAAAGAGAAGACGAAACATTTCTTAGCCTATTGTTTTAGCAAACAAATACCAAATTAAGAAATCACACACTACAATATTATCGACTAATCAATTTATAAAAAAAAACTAAGGAGTGAAAACAAAAATACAAAACCCCAAAAGGAAAAAATAATAATTAAGAGCTTAGCACGCATTCAAAGGGGTGTAAAAAGTACACTATTTTCGTGACTTTTTTTTTTTACTCCCTTCACGTATAACGAACACAAAACGCAAACAAATAATTTCAAGAACCTCCACAAAAGCATTAATTTTAGACCCCTAGGATCGATCTCTCTCAAAGAAGGTGGTGTAAAGCTGAGACCGGAGCATGTGCAGCGGCTGCAGCTGGAACCGCTGGTTTACATTGGTAACATTTAGCAAAGAGACCAAAAGTATCGACTTGACGAACAAAGTTGGTTACACTAGCCCATCCACCGAACCCGAATCCAACAACAAGAACCCAAATCACCACGAAAGCATTCAATACGTACATCGCCGTCCAGCTCGGTAAGAAGAACGGTGGCTTCTCCGCCGCATTCTACAAGAAACATCGAAAACAAAAAATAATAATCAAGAACCATTAAGAGAGAGAGTGTCTGTTTGTAATAATTGTCGTATAGTAATGGACAAAAGCCAAAGCTTTGTTGACCCATGAGATAGATAGAGATATGATTGTGATTTGTCATATTCAGACTCTCACTTTAGATTAATGTTAGGCACACAGTCCCTATTGTACAGCTCCTTTTCATTTCTGATTATGACTCTTACCTATTCCTCTCCCTCATTTTCCTCCCAAAATATCCCTTTTTATTCTACTTTTTACTTATGAATAAAAAAAAGAATTCCTAGTCAATTACAAATACTAACCTAACCACAAATTGTATTATATTTGATTATAAGCGTATAAAGAATGAGCTGAAACCAACTCAAATAAATATTATAGAGTAAGGAATGTGGATGATGATCCTATCTTCCGTAAGATACGGAACACTGAACCCTATCTTTCTATTAAATTACGTTTATACCCTCCAATTTCACACCCTACCTCAACTACACAGTCTCAAAACACTAAATATAATATTCCTCCACCGACCCTTCATTATATTGGTAACATATGGTCAAGTTGATTATAATTCTAAACCAACGTTTTAAGGTTAAGTTTGAGTTGGATTAGTAAAAATTATATACCTGACGAGCGGAGGCAGATCGGTAAGTGAGCATGTGAGCGAGAGAAGGGATGATATAGACGGTGAAGCTAACTAGAAGAGCGCCAACCGCGGAATTGATAGGACCGAAGAATGGGAAAATAATAGCTAAGAACCAAATCGGTATAACCACAGGCAATCTAGCTAAAGCCCTCAAGCAAATGCTCTTTGTGTCATGCATCCCTATCACTTTCTCCCACACAAAGTACAATGGGGTACACGCGAATCCGAACGTTATAAACTGCATTATAACACATTGCATTAAACTTCATGATCAAATTTTTACCAAATGTGAAAGTATAAAAATGTTGTTGTTATGTATCTATATATACCTGGTGAATAAGCATGAGGATAACCGCGGCGTCGCGCCACGCGTTCTTGGGAAGAAGAGCGAAAGCGTTGGAATGGTCGAGAAGTGCATCGCCGAAGGCCCAGTAAACGGCGGAAGCTGACGGAATTGTAAGTGTGAAGACATATAACGTCGCCATCAAGTAAATGTATTTGAACTTCTGTGGTTTCCACATCGCATGCATTATCTCACTGCAAGTTATAGTTACTGTTAATATTCACAATATTAATCCTAATTCAAATAAGTAAAGATTGGATTTACCACAATCATTAACGCATCGAAGGGTATATTTGACATTTCACATAGACGATCTATTACTAGTAGTTGTGCTTTGGTGGCAATAGTGTTTTTTTATTCTTTATAGGGATACGACTAATAATCAGTTTTATAAAATGTTTTATTATTACTATTTTAAGTATAGAAAAAAATAAAATAATGTTAATCATCATGACTGTAATAATAGTTACACCTTATTTGCCGGCAAAAGCTGCAATAGAAGCGGCGAAGAAACGATACAGCACCCAAAAATTTAATAATAACACTATTTTGTTCATACTTTTCTGCCATTTTAGCTTTAACTTAAATAGTATTCAACTATGTCGGACAGAATTTATTGATCTTTTATATAAAAAAAAAACTTGGATAGATTATAATAAATAATAATCATTAAGAAATGAAAATATACAGTTAAGAGTAACTTACACAGTAACCGCATGACCACCAAAGGTATACAAAATATTGGTCGCACCAGTAAAATAAAGCACTAGCTTTGTTGGACCTGAGTGTTTCACACCTTCCGACTAATTTCAAAATTACCAACAACAAAAAAATTCAGTTTAGGAGAATATAATTAAACAGTGCTAATTTTGTCTAGTTCTAAACTTTTAATCAAAAAATTATATAAATAAAAATACAAATTTGGGTTCAGATGCACGGAATAATTCAATTCCTTTTCCCTGATCTTAAAAGAGAAATACGAATTTTATTTTTCCTTTTCAATTAAGGCATATACTGTCACCTCATTATAAAGCATATAAAAATGAAAACGACAATTTTAAATATATTTCTGTGAAATAAAAATAATTTATATACCTGGCCATGGACGATGGAAGCAATGGCTAAGTACCAAGCAGTGTAAGTGGTCATACCCAAGCCAAGGAATGACCAAATACGATAATTATGAAACGATGGTATAAACACAGTGGTTGCACAACACGCGCCAAATATATAAGTCCATGTTCTCTTGTCCAAATGATCGTTTATGTAGTAAATGTTACTGCAAAACCAATCATTATTCATTATTCATTAATAAGTTTACATAATTAAAGAGTGATTAAAGTTAAAATTAAAGAACAGACCTGGCACAAGCAATGAGTTGGATAACAGATCCAAACAAGAGGAAAGTGCAATTAAATGCGAGTCCTAATGCTTTCCAGTATGTACCAAGTAATCCATCGAGTACTTCGAACCACTGGTGATTAAAAATTTGTTAATCAAGATTAGTGAGAATTATTAGTAACACGATTAGTGATAATATTGATTAGAGTATAGTTTGGAGAAGAAACCTGAATAACGTGGTTTTTGAAGCTTTTGCCTTCTTTCTCTTTACGAGCTCTGTACTCAACGTAAAGAACACTGATGAGATAAGCAGTCCAGCTTCCGAGTAATCCATAGAAGATCTGAAGAGCTATTCCTGATAACATTCCTAATTGACTGAACGAGTATGGTAACGTTAATAACACTTGCGCCACCTGAAAACAAATAAATATCAGATTTTTTTAGAATTTTTATGATTCGAAATTGTGAAATCTTTGATAAAGTTGAGATTTTTTTTTTTTTTTTTTTTTTGGGGTTAACCTGGTTAGATGCGCAGCTGAACCAAGCGTCCCAAACAGAGCCACCGTGCCAGAGGAAATTACTTAGATTAGAACCACCGGAGATACCGTCGTGGTCATCGTTATCTTTTCCGGTTCGGTTTCCGTTTATCTGATCTGTTCCGTTATCATTCGCTACTATTGCTTCTACTCCTTCCGACATTTTTTTTCTTTGGGTCTCTAGATCTGAAAAAGAAGACGACGCCGTTTTGGTCAATAACCACTTTTTTTTTTAAGAGAAGTAGTTAGCAACTAACTAAGTGAAAACAGAGTTTTTAAAAACCGAGCATGAAGAGTGAAGAGAGATCTCAGATTTTTGGAGATGATTCAAGATGAGCAAAATAAACAGAGGGAAAGAGAAGAATCTTATTTCAGTTTAAAGCAGAATGTCACGTTTTTCTCTTCTTTAGTGAAAAGAAAAACAGAGGAAACAGAGAGAGAGAGAGAGAGTGACTTACGTTTCTTCTTTTTTAGAGAAGAAGAAGAAGACGAGAACGACTCAGAAGCAACAAAGACCCAAAACTGGTTTTGTCCTAAGTACTTCTCACTTGTTCTTCTTTTTCACTTTTTCTCAAAATCTTTAGTCTCTCTCTCTTGTGTCTTTAAGAAACAGAGTATATAAGAAGAAACCAGAAAATGGCAGAGAAGGAGAGAAGGAAGAAACTTTGATCTGAGCAAAAGAAGGAATGAAGCTAAAAATACTATAAGATGCTTTGGACTTCACCCCCTCTTCTTTTTATATACCAATCTATCTCTCTTTCTTTCTTTTTTTTTACTTCTCTTCATTTTCTTTTCTTTTACCATATTAAAAAAAAAAAGATTAAACAAAACAGGTGCTGTAAATTAAATCACAGCATTAACCTTTTTTTAGGTAACGGTAGCATCTCACTTTTTTTTACGTTTTCGCATTGATGTATAATGTGACCATTGACATCCACGATTTCCGGCTTCTACCGCACATACAAATAAAAATAAATTCATTTGTTATGCCTTATGGGTTCAAAATACAAAATTTGTATAGAAGAAGTACAGAATACGTTTTTTTTTTTTTTTTTTTTTGTATCTACTAAATCATTATTAGTTGCAGTGTGTCATTACTTGAAATAATTTAAGATATGATGACCAAAAATATATACTCTATGCAACAAATTAAAGTTGACGAGTTATTGACTTATAGACAACATATTAGGTCTCTCTAAACTTTTTTCAACAGCTATCTAGATTTAGATACTTATTAAGAATATACTACTACAATTTAACACCGTTCTAAAAACTACAGCATGTTTTAAAGTTTGCGCACCATCAATTTTGAAGAAAAAAACGTAATCATGTGAGCAGTTACAAAAAAAGGTTAAAGTATATGATCAACTACTAAATTAAAAGAATTTTTACACACTACGTAATTCAGCTAGACTAATCAGGTTATATATATCTAAGTATATTGGCAGAGTCATGCTTACGCTAATAGAGATTTACCTAGGCGAATTTTAAAAAACTATCCTACTTCAAAAAAAAAAGATAAAGGTTACAAACAACGAGTCCATATAAATTTTTTTAAGAACATATCTTATTTTCTCTAAGACCTTTGTTGATTTTTTTTTCTTTCTCCAAGCTTGTACAATAAAAATGGCTTCCCCACAAGTTACAACAAAAAGAAAAATGCATATATATATTAATAGGTCTTTAAATCTTTTACCAAAAAATGATTTAAGGCTAATGTTTTTAAACTTTTTTACCAATAAATTTAAATTTATATAATCACGGTCAAGGGAATTCGGAAAATGATGGATCTTAGAATCTCTATGGCCAGACAAGTTTAAAACATTTGATCATCGACCGCAGGCTCATGTTTTCAGCGATGAATTTGCAAAATACTCATTGCCAATCTAAGAAATAATTGGACACTACGGCATACCAAATACATGACTACTAGTTTTTAAAAGTGCATATAATACACATATAGTTGGAATACAATCATGATGAAACTATAAATTTGATCACCTTTTCATGTTTGACAACTAACATACATCATTTAACAATCTAATTCTCACAAGGTAAAATAAATAACTTCAATTTAGACTATTTATTAATTTTATGTTTGTATACTTAAAAATCTGCCTTCTAAATAATATAAACTAGATATCAATATGATTCCAAAAAAAGTAATACAAACTACATATACAAAGAATTTAATTTAATGAATTCATATGTAATCTCAATTAGTTAGATGAAAATAGTAATGTAAATGACTAAAACAAAAAATCTACAATGCCATTCCTGGATACATGTGTTATTTCTAGACAAAAATTAGGGATGCTTTATCCTAAAGGTCAAAGGTAGGTAGACACAGAACTAATATATACTGGTCTATTGAAATTTTACTATCTTTGATATTTAATGAGTTGTAGTGACTAGTTTGATAGTAAAATTGGATATATCCATGTTCCAAAAATTGGAAGGCGCTAGTCGGGCAGCAAGGATGGGTTTAGCGTCTAATCAATAAATCAGAGATTAGACAGAGATTAATTAGAGATTAGTTTTAGGGTTTTAAGACTATTTTAATGTTTTTAAATATATTAATCTATTATAATTAAAATTTTCTGTAATAATATTTTTAAAATTGCAGTAAAACACATAAAAACATATTTTTAAGACGAAATTTTATAATTTTCATTAAAATTTTGAACATAAGTTATTGTAAAATATCACAAAAACTTCTAATATAAATATCTGAATAACAAAAAAAAAAATTATCTAGCGGCGAAGTTGGACCTAGCGATTTGGCGCTAGTCGGACGGCGAAAATGGGTTTAGCGACTAGACGGATAGTAATCAGAGCTAGACAAGAATTTTTAGAACAGAGGATATATCTAGTATGATATTCTTTTTCAATTTATTTTAAAGATATTATCTCGATGTGCATTGTACGAATTCGCACGTAGTATGAATATTAGGTTGACAACCTTCGTTTCTAAGTTTCGTAAGCAACTTGTTTGTTCGGCTGCTTAAAAAGTTGAAACCCCTTGAGCCCTCTCAGTGTTCTCACTAGTCGGTTATACCTAATTATATAGCCCGTCAATACTAAAATGGTGGCTACGTTACTGTACAATATATTTCATTGTTAAGAAACGTTATTAATTATTCGTAGACATCGAAATTTTGATTATTTCTTAAAAACTGTAGAAAATTCAATCAATTTGCAGAATATTTTATACAAATATCGGATACTATTAAGAGACATAGAGCCTATGCATATAGTAGTGTATTTATGTAAAGGCGGCAATGTTGCAGGTCTTCTTTAATTTGACGCAGAAATTGCAGATTTTACCCAACGCGTTGCTTGTTTTTGCTTCTGTTACACGCAATTTAATATAAATTTATAATTTGCAATAGTTAATGAAAAATAATTATATAAAACTTGCATTTCCAAGCCATTCAAATTTCAGTTGTATTTTTACTCGAGCGTCTCCGAGACCTTACCCACCTCTATTAAATATTCCAAGTTAAGAAAATATTTTTCAATGGCATTCTTTTTTCCAACTTCAAAATGTAATGTTAAACATTGAAATATAGAGAAATATTGTTTATTACTTCTCTAAATATGGAGCAATAATGTTCTTCATATCATTTTAGAGTAAATTTTTCATGTACAAAATATTTTTTCAAGTTTTATATGTTTTATATATTTATACAAAATCATAATATATTATATATTTGTTTTATTAATAGTCTCGGTCATGAAAACTTATTCCATAAACGACTTGTTATCTTTGCAAAAATATTCGAAGTCGTCCTTCTCCATTTTTAGAACATTCAGCCTCTAAACTATTAATGCCCAACATTTGATAGCTCACAACGTCTTTCAAAATTCAATTAGGTTTTAAATAGAAAACAAACATACGTGAAGCCTAATGTGTTATAAAGATGGAAAATGACGGCTTAGTGTTTGGTTTGCTTTTGACAAAAAAATTATATATATATACTTCTCTCTTTTTTTCCTTCATATATAGTTCTCTCTTTTGAGAATGTATAGTTTTTTTTTTTGTTAAAATATTTTGAGAATATATAGTTGGTTGTTAATTACTTGAACGTTAGAAAATTGTCGAAATTTTTTCCTACCTATGAATTTAAAATTAAATTAGAAGGCAAAATCGAATATGTAATTTATGTTTTGATCGAGCGTAGGCTTGGAAGCCGAAACACTCGAGAATCTATGAACCAAAGAGACTACAAAGTTTATGAGCCGAGAGGAGCCGAGCCGGATACGGAGCCTCCTCAAACTCACACGCTTGACGCTTTGCAAAAGAAACATGCGCACTATGAACACCTGCGCCCCCACACGCCGCCGTTTCATCATCTATAAAGATGCCTTTTTTATCGGACCATTTTGCCATTGAGCCCCTTATCGGCTTGTGGGTCCATTTCCTCTCTTTTTTTTCCCCTTCATTTCTATTTTTTTATGTTTCCATGTCAAATAGTTTCCATTTTCCATGAACTGTCCACATTTTAATTTCTTCCTTTTATAGCTAGTATAGGTATCTTCTTTTGACGATTTCTAACAATATCATACTCTAAGTTTTAAAAAATTTATTGTATTTCAAAATATAAGTTATTTTCACATTTTAATATAACTTTTTATTTTATTGAATATTGATTTATATTTTTTTTATAATTGATTAAATTAATTTTGTTTACATATTAAATAATATTTTTAAAAAATAAAAATAATTTCTTAATATACATGTTTTAGGCCAAAATGTCTTATATTTTAAAACGGAAGAAGTATTAAATTTTTTCTAACGTTTTATGAAATATGAATTATTTTATTATTACACCCTTGTGAAATCTACAAAATTGAAGATTTCATATACTATATACTATATTCATATCTTTTTTTATGCTATCGTTAATAATAGTTTCTCTTACTAAATATTGCTTCATAAACAGTCTACGAGACTATCACTTCCATTCTAATTTATTGTTTTGTTCAACAATTTATGATCATTAACTTCATTTTTCTTTCCCCGCAATTTTTCAGATTTTAAATATCTAATACTATTTCAAAACATGTTATATTAATTTTTTTGACAACGTAGCTATCATCAAATCGACTAGGTCCATTAATCTCATGTAGACATATCTGGGGAATCTTTACTCGTGTTTAATTCTATAAAATCCTTAAATTTTGTTAGTGAGATTCCTTTAAATTTTTTAATATATAACTAATATTTGATGTATAAACACTATACTTGTATCTTTTGTCACATGGGGAAGACTACGCTATAAAAGCCCAAATGGTGGAGCCACATCGCCACCTACACTATACAATTATTTCCAAGTATTTAATAGTTACAAAATTTCCAACATAATCGATTTTCTATGTGTTATAATGGAGTTAATTTTCTTACAAAATGATTACAAGTTAGATCTACCAAATCCCTTGTTTAGCGTTGCTTCGGTCTCAGTTAATACAAAATATGCGAATTCACGCTATCGTATACACTGGTAATTAAGACATATACAATACAATCGGGCGAGCTGTAACTATTTTCTTTTTAGAAAAAATCAATTTTGACTTTTCACATCTGCTCGATATTTGTCCCTTTCAAGTCATATATTTGCGCAGATATTGGGCACCAGTAGTAATATAATCAGGCGATGGCTTGAATAATATGATCAAGCCAAAATATATACTCTATAATTTTACAATTGAAGCATTTTTTATAACTGAAGCAGTTCGGACCACGTTTTATATAAAAAAAAGGGATTTCGGACCAAATGTATTTTTGTCTTATAAAATAAAACTCATATATTATTTTATTTAATTATTTTTTGTCATTTGTTAGTCCAACAATTATTAGACATTTTTTTAGAAATCTTTTAAAAGATATTTGTTTCGTTTATGAGTAACAAATTTAATTACTTTAATGATATATTTGTTGGTGGTAAATTTTAGCAACTCAACTCTTGACATGTGGATGTTGGATCTAGCTAGGTAACACTTACTAAAGCAAATGAATCGTAAATCTGACTAGAAACTAACATTTTTCCAACTCCCTTGTTTGAATTACTGAATGGAGTGTATTTAGAAGACACACCACATCACTATTTTAGTCATTCTTACATGTTTGCCATCTCATGCATATTATATTATTCAGCAGACTCCAATAATCCAATGGTTGATTCTTCCTAAATCTCACGAAAATCTAAAATCTGACCTGATAAAAGAGATAAACATATACCTATATATATCAACAATATTAAACTATATATAACAGATAAATTAATGTATAACACAAGATACACAAACGTAACTCTTTAACAAAAAAAATGCCTTTGATAAAAAAAAAAAAGATACACAAACGATTTACCTATATCATACAAAAGCTTAGATGCCAAAAGAATAATTATCATACCGAACGTTGATACTTCTTATAGTTTACAAATTAATACCACCTTCTATTATCTTGAATTACAAGTAAATTATACTTTGTATAATAGGAAGCTTCAAATTCCATGTTGAACTGACAACTTTTAATTTATTTGTCAAAATTCTAAACCGGTAAGTAATTTACTATATAAAAATGTAACTCTTTTTATATAAAACTATTTCTTATTGGTGAAAGTTGATGATTTAAAAAAAAAATTGTCATAGTGAAAATTGATGATTAGCAAACATGTTACTACAAAATTAAATTAACTTTTAAAATTAAAATTAAAAACAACCATTGTCTCGCACGACCCGGGTTTTGTCGGATTGGTGCGGGTTGCCTTCTCGACCCAACAAAGCTAAATATTATGACAAATTACGGAAATTACCCCTTTCTAATATAGATATTCTATTTATTCATAAATTTATCGTGTTATAAAACAATTTCGAAATGTCTGTTTTTCAAAAGACTATTCCGTTAGTCATTTTCCAAAATAAATAAAAAACTGATTTTCCAACTTAAAGAGTTGCGGAAGTATTATATATTTTCCAATAATTTATATAATTCGCATCTCAATACACGTCCATGAGACAGTACTACAAAATGTGCTAAAGCCTTGGTATGTATGAAAGTTGTGGGAGTCCTATATCTGTTGAAATTATTATTTCTCTGATATATTTTTGAGTATAATCGTTGGTGAAATCTAATAAGTAACGTTGGGCAATGGACATATATCCGATTTGTCTGGTTAAACCGATCTAACGATACGTTATCCAAAACTTTTTGGTTTCTATTAATTTTGTGATCGGCTTAATCTTTTAAGAATTTCATATAGTTTACTACAATATGAAATATAGATCAATCGAATCGACTATAAAACTAAGGAAATTCACAAATGAAAAAAAAAACTATTAAAATTGTCTCAATTCATTTTATTCGTAAAAAAACTTACATTTGGACGTATAATAACACCGAGTGGTCATCTGGTCGAAAACTAAATGCAGACACAAGTTAGTTGAAATTGAAACCAATAAAAGAGACCTTGGGGCCAGTGAAAGAGTTAACAAATCTTATTTTAGCCACCGAATGTGGTAATAATCACCATTCTAAAATCGAATGTTTCAGTTAGTGTCGGCTCGTAATGTTCCACCTCACAAACATAGCAGAAAAACACCACGAGAACTAGACAAATACGACCAGAGCTCAACAATACATAACTACGTAATGATAACTATGTTAAACCACATATATAACCCTTAGTATATTCATAAAAGGAAACGGTATTTATTTGGTTACTGCAAAGAAAAGTAGAGAATGAGTCGTATAGTAAATATAAATTCTTTGGTATGATGAATAAAAAAGAAATAATGGTAAATAATTAGGCAAGAGGAGTGTGGAAAATGAGAAAGATATGAGAGTGGGAGAAGTAATGATGAGAAGAAGGAAATGGAGAGCAGAGAATGGTCTTTCCAACGGGGATCAAATTTCGGAACCTTGTTCCCTTCTGCTCCCTTCATTTGGGTCCCACCTTTTTTTTTTTTTTTTTTTTGCGGCCTTTCAATTTTTCATCTTTTATTTTACCCTTTTTAATTCTTTATTTATTGTCAACCAATTTTTACTTATTATTCTATGTGCTTAGTAATCTTTTTTTTTTTTTAAGCACATACCACTAAAAGTGAAAAAAAAAATAACAGACTACTTTTGATAACAGTTTTTAAGCACATGATCCCACTAGACGTAGAGTTTTTTTTTTTTTTCTTTTCGATCAACAGACTATATTCCACCTCAATTTCAAATTTATTTGCATAATATTTTGTTTATTGGTGAAGTATTAGAGAAATCGGAAACTCCACTCAATTGTTTTGATTGAATTTGTTGAGTTAATATGTGAAAAGTATCATTTTTCTGTCAACTAAATATAACATAACGCTTCTTGTTTTTCTGACAAAAAAAGAATAAAGAGCTCTTTTTTTTTGTTTGTCTCGGTCGTCATATTATCTCCGTCCAATATTTTACTGTCATATGAATCCTTACTAGATTCCACATCAGCATTCATCACGAAAGTTTTTTTTCTTTTTCTTTTTTTGATAAATTCGCCAAAGTTTTCTGAAGACTGATAATCACAAAATTCAAAAAAAAAATTAATAAAGAAAATCAAGAGTTTTTTTTCCTTTAAACAAAAAAACTCAAAAGAGGTTTTATAAACAACATGGATAGTTAACAACAATTCCCCTCCCTATAAATTTCCTTAAAAGTAAGAAAATAAGAAATTCAGCCTCGTATCTATGCCATCAAAAATAAAGTAGTTTGTCGACAAAGAAGAGTGCAATAAAATCATTTTAGTTTGGAAAATTGTTTTTTTTGTGCATGTTATTTATCTGAAACGACACCAAGAAACAAACATCTTATCATTTTCTCTTGCTTTATGGATTATTGAATTGGCTTTTGAGTGGTTTTAGTGAATATTTTTTGTTTGAACAATTTGGAGTAGTCAACAAAACTTTTGAATCTGTCGTAGATTCTCCATTGCTCACCTGTACTGTGAGGATGTGAGTAATGGGACTTATAACATGACAAATCTAATCTTACAATGATTGACATTTTCTAAATTTCCCAAGGATTTTATTATTAGTCTCTAATATATTTGACCAACGGATTCATTAGACCCGAAGCATGATTTCATATGTATAATTAGAATAGAATAAATGTTAATATTTTCAATTTTATTTAAGTGTAAATTATATATTATCTAATCAAAAGTGATAACAACCAAAATTTAAAGTTGCCACGTTGGTTGGTCACCAAGAACACTTCAAAGAAGAAAGTACAAGCAAATGTGTGGTAGGCTGAATTTAATATAGCGAAAATTGTTTTGTAGAAGTCTGTGATGGTAATTTAATTCGTTATCTAGAGGTGTAAAAAAGTTACATGCATCTCTATTAATTTGATATTCAAAAATAAATTTTATTTTTACAGCTTATATTTGTTTTGTTACAATAATCCACAAATTCGCTAAAGACAAAAACTCGTAAGTTGATAGAAAACTAGTGGAATGAAAAAGTGATTCGCTAAACCCCTAGGCGATTTTCTACTTGTAGTTACAGTCAAAAATCAAACTGTATATTAGATGCGAAACTGACATCAGCATGACGTAATCGCCTGCAAATATTTAAAAAGATCGGTTCATTGTGAGTCTTGTGTCATACTTCGGTGGTACCAACGAAATCGAGTTTATATATTTATGTACAAACATATATTACTAGTAACTACGAACTAGGATATTTAATATAAAAAGTCAACATATTAGGAGAGGTAAGTTTCACTCTTAAAGATTCCAAATTAAATCGCAAGAAGTGTTTTTAATATGTCCGCAAACCTTTTCAGTTAAGAGCCACCATAGTCCGTTGCGGCTGAGATTGTGTCGCCGGTGTAACATTCCCGATGTGCTTCATCTCGCTTCTCTCTCTAAACGACAAACGAGAGAGTTTTTACACTTGTCACTTAGTTTATAAAACCATTTGACAACACCAACACCAAAGCAATAGTACCAATTTTGGTAAATATGTGAATAACTTCACAATGTTAAAAACGATCCAACAAATATATTAACCATTACATACAAAGTCGACTAAAAAAAAAAAGTCAGATGTAAAAAATTGTAATGCCAAAAATTCATTTATAGTACGAGGAAATTATCAAAATATACATAATTACATATTAATAAGTAGCCACACTAGTACATTACCATAAACTGGATGTGATGTAGTTGACAAATTTCTAAATATCCAGTTGACAAATTTCTTAGAACAGTAAATCTTTTCAACAAGATGTTTATTAATAAGGTGAAGATTCAGATTATACTGTCTGATATGTTGGAAGATGGATGATGTGGGAAACATGTTTAGTTCAATGGGGCTCCATGGTGCACTACGTTAACATGAAACTAATGCGGTAAACTAAAATCATGAGTCTGCATGATAATATCTTTAGACAAGCATGAAGCATTTGTGATAATTGTACCTTACAGCTTTAAGAACCTCACCTTCACTTTTCCTTCCTTTTCTATATGTTGGTAAAACAGAGGTTTTGGAAATTTTAAATATAGCATGAAAATTAGAGTAATTTAGCACAAAATATTAATATTTGCAACTTCAGTATTTATGTAAAACAAAAAGTCATATATAACAATAACCAACAAATTTGGATTTTGTACCCTTGAATTTCTAAATCAATACTTATTTCATAAGACAAATTTTTGTTGACCAAAAAAGTGCAAATTATTACAAATATCTATAAACCTGTATTTATTTTTCATGAAACTACCAATTATATCGATTGAGGTTATGCTTATTATTTTATTTTATTTTATATAAGAAGTATGCTTATTTTGTTACTAGCTTCAAATATGTTAGAATAAATTGATCGATCAAACTGTTTTGCCTACGTTTAAAAATTTTCATCTGAATAATTTAAAGTAAGTTCATCCATAAGTAACTATAAAAATGTTCGTCCATAAATAACAGTATATAACTATTAAATAAAAATTCTTGATATGATATGATATGTCGGTTAATGATAGAGACTGGATAAGCAATTTTAATCAATGAAAGTTTGGTTTTGACTTCAAATTTATGGAACGGTGAAATTATGTATCGACATAATTAGGGATTATGTTATGGAGTTTAGTTTTGACTGCAAACTCCGTTTCATTTTGACACAATTACAATTTGCACAAAAACAAAAAGATTATGCTGTTCGACTTCAAACATTACCCTTTTTTTGGTTGAACAATTTGTTTCGTTTCGGTCTACCAATTAATGTTCTCATCTTTCACCGTTTTACTATGTAAAAAATGAGAAAATTTTGTGGAAGTTTCTCTAATATTTTTTTGGTTTAATAGTATATTCAGTACTCTCTCCGTTTCATAATATAAAGTGTTTTAGAATTTTTTTTGTGTTTCAATTTTTAGATAATTTTTTACTTTATTGAATATTATGTGATTAATAGTAATTTATAATTTTTTTTAATAATTGGTTAAAATGTTTTTTTTATTATTAAATAATATTTTAAAAAATAAAAAAATAATTTTTAATATATGTACTTTTAGATAAAACATTTTATATTTTAAAACGGAAAAAATAATAATTACTGATTAAATAAAAAGGGAAACATTCGCAAGCTTCCGTGCTGGGGATATAAGAACAAGTGATAATTGAAGTATTACGCAAATCATGAAGTAGTTCTTAATTTTTCTCTATGTGCAAGATTTTGGTCTTTCATCTTACATGTGGAAATAAATCATTGACTTTTTTCCTATTCTCGGGCTTCGTAGTTTTGACTTTTGAGATTTTTTGACCTTTCAAAAAGTACATAAGCTTTTATGAATTTAATTAATTTGGTATCCTCATCACACCCATAATTTATACGCTCCTTATAAGTAAACAAAACCAATACCAATGAAATGAACAATCAATCATTCACCAATATTTACCATAAGAATAAAAAAGAACTGCATAAATTAATGTCCACAGATGAGAATGCAATATTTAAGACACTGCTGCAGGATAAATACATAATTTTTTGTGTATTAATGTCAGATGCCTAACGTTCCCGTTACAACACCACGTGAGATATGTCTGGATTCAATTCGTCGATCGACTAAAATTCATTACATGTAGGCAAACAAAATAAATGAGTAAAAATCTTTCGCTACCATAGATATTTTCTGTGCTCAATCAATACTTTTTGTTTTCCTCTTTAAAAGAAAAACAAAATAACTGCTTTCGGATTTACACTGAGTTTTCATTATTTTATTTAAACGTCCGACCACTTAACAAGTTTGTTGAGAACGAGTTTTCTGCAAATACGTTACATATAAAGCACTTGAGCGGGAGCTCAAGTGATTACCAATTGGCTCATACACATGTGTTTGCCTAAGGTAAAATCGAATCTTGAGATATATATAAATACAATGTTTGTCCATGTCTATGATCTAGTGGTAGTTGGACCTGGGACAAGATATAAAGTTCAAAACTTGATCTCTCCTAAGTTCCACTTCTACTTATTAGGAATGTGGCATAACTCAACCCAAAAACTAGTTTAAAGAAGAAGAATTGCCACGTCCTTTATATATTGTCCAAAGATCTTTATCTCAACGGGTGTGAGAGATTTAGGTTCTAATACTACTAAAAGTAAAGTTGCATGCATGTTGGAACGTAGGCGCTGAGACCGTTTGGGTTATCGGCTAATTTTATGACGTGGTATTTGCAAAACATATTAAACTGTATATCTCCAGTCTGATACCATGATCCAGTTGAAATCCGATGGAATAAACATTTTTGTTGGACTAGCTTACCATGAGATTAGTCCGACAATTTAAATTGGTTGCGGTTGCACGTGTTCTAGTTGTAGACTCTAGTCGATGATTATCCTAACCACCCAAAATTATTAAAAGAAATCGAATCACCCAAAGGAGTATTTTTTTATCAATTTTGACAAAGTTTAAGCCATTTACATTCAGTGCTCTCCGTAGATATAATGTAAATTACTATCTAAAATTTAGTTATTTAGTATAGTTATCCTAAAATAAAGCACTTTAACGTTACAAACAATATAAAGTAACTAACATAGCTATAAGCCTAAAACGAAAGTCGTCTTATAAAAAAAAATAAATAAATAAAAAAAAAAGGCTACACTTGCTTTCTTGTGTAGGAATTATTATGGGTCTTAAAACAAAAAAGAATTTCAAAGGGATACGAAGATCGACCGTTTGAATTATTAGTTGGCTTCATGTGAGCATCAGGCCACCACCTTTCGTTTTCTAATAAATTCCTATCTAACTCGGGGAAAAAAAAGTCATATAGCTAGTTACACAACCTAGCACTCGAAGCAAAAAGCATTCTCTTATTTTTTCTCTAATAATATTTAATTAACAAGGTCTATCGTTATTTCAAGCGTATATCCAAAGAAAAAGAAATAAACCTAACCACAGGCTGGGTTTCCTTTCCCAAAGTTACGAGAATAAAATAAAATGAAGGAAAAGTATTTTTGGGTTTGTTAAAGATCCATTACAAAGGGACGATAAAAGGACCATTAATACAAAAGTGGCGATGTGTGTAATGTTAAACGTGTAGGGTCAGATGTTAACAAAAAAAAAATAATACTATTATGAAGTTGAAATTAAAACCCATTATCAAAATAAATAAGTTGAGAATTAAGAAAAGGGCTATCATCGAGAACAAATGTGCTCTTTCATCTTTTAGTAGTAGGTAGGTGGGGACTACTTATACTGCACATATATGTTCAAAGTTTTTAGTACTAATTATTTTGGCCCTTTTTCATGATTGTTTGGGAAGCTTTGAGAAAAAAATAAGTTGAATTTCTATAAAATTTCAGACAACGAGTTTGAATCGAAATTTACAACTGAATTAAAATGAAAACCCAGTACTCCAAGTAGTCCTCGGCATTCATAGAAATTTCATACTTACAAGTTTCTACAAGTGAAACTGAACGATGACAAAATTTTCAAAATATTATGTTCGTGTCATAAATGTTTATAGAAATAAAATCAAATCAATACATTTTTCGCATATTCTCAAGTTGCTAGGTGAGATTATCCATTTACACTCTACATTGTATTTTATTATATTTTCCAAGAATTTATACCTTATCTTCTCTTTGGAATCTATAAGTTTGACGTTATCCCAAATTGACCCCACTAGAAAACCCAAGTAACTCTTGAAGACCCATTCGACCGTAACACAACAAATGATTTGATATCCAAAATGACCTAATGCCCACCGTATTCCATTTCATCTCTAGGTGGCTTGGTTATTAATCAAGGGACAATAATGTCATTGTAATGGTTATCTTTGAGATTTCGTGGACAGACTTCAACGACCTGAGAAGAACTGAAGCAAAAATTCAGGAAGGATCTAACGACAGAGGAGGAACGGAGAGTCAAAATCTAAAAAAACAAAAGGCACGTGGCTGTCGCGTGGTATTTATTGAGGGTTCATTTAATAAATTATTATGTACATACATTACTACATTCAGTCTGGTTTTCGTATAAAACTTTAAATTATCGACGATGTATTGATATCATCCCTTCTGAATAATTAAACAGAAAGTTGGAACTATTTACCACTCCTGCGAGATTTTATTATTGCCTTTTATATATGTTGGAAAGAAATTTCGTACCTTCTAAGATAATTTAAACAAGACAACAAATTGTTGAAAATGTCAAAAACTCGAAAGAGGATATGTGGTTACGTTTCATCAAGCCATCCTAATAGAGTAATGTTGAGATGTAAACCATAAATGCATAATTTCTCGTAGATATTATTAAATATCTAACGGCTATACATGTGTTATTAGGAAAAATAGCATTTTTAATTTTTAATTTGTCATCTGCTAGCATTTTAAACCTCGAATGTATTACACTACTATTTTAAACATTCAATCTATTTATATTAATATTTTAAATTTTGAAATTACTTTCCGTGTTTTTTCCGCTAAAAAATTTACTATAAAATAGTTTTTGACAAAATTTATGACAGTGATCCGACGAAAAGTTTTTACGGATTTCCTACAAATTAGTTAAGTCGGAATTTTTAAAATGCAAACGGCTATATCAACGTATATAATTTCTAATAGATTTCTGACGGTTACTAGAAAATCTGTTATAATTGTCTGACGGATTACCAGCAGAATTATTTTATCGAAATCCATCAGATTAAAGATTCCGTCGGAAATTATGTTAGATAAGTCAGAATTTTTAAAATTCAAACGGCTATATCAACGTATATATTTCCAATAGATTTCTGATGGTTACTAGAAAATTTTTCATAATTGTCCGACGGATTACCAACAAAATTATTTTGTCAAAAATGCACTAGATTAAAATTCCGTCGGAAATTCTGTTAGTTTTCTAGTAACTTTCCATAAATTCCATCACTACAAGAAAGTTACCAGAAAATAACGGAATTTCTGACGTGGTCTTAATCTGATGGATTTTCGATAAAATAGTTATGTCGGTAATCCGTAGGACAGTTTCTGACGGATTTTCTAGTAACTGTCAAAAATCTATTTGAAAAATATTTACGTTTATATAACCGTTTGAATTTTTAAAATGCCGACTGAATTATTTTGTAAGAAATCTTTCAAAAACTTATATCGGGAATTCCGTTAGTTTTCTGGTAACTATTTTGTAGTGAATTTTATGGCGGAGAAAACATATAAAGTAGTTTCAAGGTTTAAAATATTAGTAAAAATAATTTTAAGGTTTAAAATGCTAGTATAATACCTTTAAAGTTTAAAATGCTTACATCTAATACTTTCAAAATTAAAAATGCTATTTTTCCTATATTATTATGTTGATCCACTAAAGAGACCAAGTCGACGTAAATTTGGAAGGATGGTGGTAAACTACCCTTATCTACCCTTCTCAGAGTATGTTGAAGCCGCATGGGCGGTCATTAGGGAGAGTAACCGGAACAATTGCATAAGGTTTAAAATTTTTGAGTCATTTTTAGACTTAAATTAAAAAGTTTAGGATCCAAATTTTTAAAAAAATATTGTATATGTAAATGGCCAAATTTTTATTGCTGGCACAGAGTCTCTAAATTTATTGGACCGTCAAAATTTTTAATTCAAGATATTTAGGTAATTTAAACATGTTTTTGCTTATTAGAATTTTCTTTTCCTTTTATTTTTTTATTGATCGCCATTTTCATTTGATGTAAAGAGAAGAAAAAAAAATTGTACCTCCCGCAGTTTGATCATATTGAAATCCAATTTCAACATTTTGTAAATTAAAAGTAACTAGGAAAAAAAATAACCAAACCTGCTCCATCAATCTTTATGTTACAATTCCTAAAAATATTGACTATTTGATAACCAATAAACTAACCAAAATATTTTTGTTAAACAATTCAAGAAAATGGGGTTATTTTCCAAACAAAAAAAAAACTCATTCAACTAATTTTCAAGTATAGTTAGGGACATTTATATCCACCTCATTAAAAACAAAATGTAAAATTGTTGCAATATCGAACATCCTTATGTTTTGCAGATAAAATTAAAATATATATAAACATAAATATTTGCTAAACAAGAAGCAAATGCCAAAAAGAAAACAAAACATAGTATTCTACAATCGTTTTATTACGATGATATCAATCGTTTCTTACACTGGAGAGCTCGTTAGAATGTTATTACCTGTGATTTGAGTTCTCATACTAATATTTAATATTGCGTCGTCGAAATGAAAGGAAAGATATTCTTTTAACAAAAAAATAATGAAAGAGAAGATATATTATGGAGAAATGAGGAAAAGAAATAGAGAGGCCATTTTCTAACAACTTTCTTGAAGAAATAGATCTTCTTAAATTGCACGAGTGGATTGGACAGGAGGTGGCAGACATTGAATGGAAAAGATAAGAGCCTGAGCTTCCGGCTTAAATAGTCTTTTGAATTTTCCTTTGGGCTAACTTTAATTCCAACTTTTTATTACTTTCTAATTATTTTATTATTTTTAAGTTCATCGAAAGAGTTAATAAAACTACTTTTTTAGACGTTCATTTTCTAAAAGAAAATTGAAAGCATCACCATATAAACACTGATATAGTGATGGACTGTTGTAAGTTGTATGTAACAGACCAAATATGTTCACGGTAACTGTAGCCATTTTAACCTTCTTCACTTAAACTTGTCATTGTTTAACAACCGGCCAAATCCAGTCCCACTACTAGCAAATGAGTGGCGGCATGTGATTTATTAAATTGTACAAGAGAATTAAAACTCTAATTATATATCCAATAAAATAAAATTTCTTTTCACAATGAAAGGCTAGTTTATGAAAAGCCCAACAGACGCAGCCCAGCTTCCAACATTAGACCCAATTGTTGTAAAGCCCACAAACTCAAAGATGGTAAAACCTCTATAATATCGATTGATAGCCGACTAAGAGTTTGGTCCATCCTAGCCGTTCGAAAACTACATAATTCCACGTAAGGTTTTCATAAATTTTCATCTCCTATAGAGTTTAAAACTTTAAAGCATGTGGTAAAATGTCTTGTGGCAGCGCTGTAATTAATGTCGTCGAAACAGGTTGAAACCAGAGAATTAGAAGAAGAACAGATAATCGTTAGTACATAATCTTTTCTTTGTTCTTCATTATTTTCTAATCCAAAAACTCCAGAGTATATGTTTATCGTTGAAAGTGGTCGCCATTCGCCAACGTCACTACGCCGAACATGTTACTAAATATTGATTTTGACTTTTTCCAAACGCCAAATGAGGAAAAAAAAAAAAAAAGAGAATTCGGTATTGAGTCTATTGACTAAGACGTGATAAATAATTATGACGGAGCTGCCAAGGCATACAGATAAATTAGGTGGGACAAAGGAGGAGGTAACTCGGTAAGACCTTTTCTTCTTGCATTTGATCAAGTTTTTTTTTTTTTTTTTTTTTACCAAGTGAATTTAATAATTAAATAGTAAATTCACCAATCAAATCAAGGTTATTAAAAATATCATGTGTACTTATTTAAGAGATTAGAGGGAAACATATTTTGGGCAAAAAACATTGGGGACGTGTCATGCCATGAGCGAGTTAAGAATTTTGTGTGGTTATGTGAAATAGTATTATTAAAACTAAATCCAGTTAATATAATAAATATTTTTACAATATCATTCAATTAAATATCATACAGTAAAACCTCTATAAATTAATAATGTTTGGACCGGAGAATTTTATTAATTTATAAAAGTTATTAATTAATAGATAAATTAATAATTATTAATTTATAGAGAGTTTTTCCAAATTAAAAAATATTATATAAAAAGTAGAAAAATGAAGACAATACTTCAATATGTTTTAATGCATTTACACATTAGAAAATAATTATTGCATATATAAATTTTTTTTAATAATTTTTGATGCAATTTGAGAAGATAATATCATATATTTTTGATATTTTAAGAAAAATAGAGATAAACTCCAATAAAATTATAAATTTACGAATAAATAAATAACATTAGAATCATATTTCACTAAAATATCTTATATATATAATAAATTTATATGATTATTAATTTATATTATTAATGAGACCATATATTTACATAGAGATTTCAAAAAAATTATTATCTTATTATCTTATCGAAATGTGTTAATTATTACACCAGTCCAACTTGGAACTGGGATAATTTATTAATTTAGAGAGGTTATTAATTTATCGAGTATTAATTTATAGAGCTTCTATTGTAATTCTATTTTGTAGAATTAATTGAATATGGGTTTTGGAAACAAAAAATTGTTTTGGAGTGAGATAGTGTTGTTTTTTAAATGTAATAAAAATAAAATTACAAAGATAATAACTTTTAGAAAGTGAATACTTTTTTCTGCATAACTAATAAATAAATTTTTCAATATTTGATACGACAATCTAAGTGAAATTACTAAGTTGTTCATAATCGAAATCAAACATTGGTTTGTCACTCCAACCTTTATGTACTTCTTTTCATTATGTTAAGAGAGAATATACACGTACCGTTTTATGATCTCAGGGTTGATTTTTACCTGGCGAGATCTTTTATTGCTTTAATATATGTTGAACTTTATACATTGTTTAATTTTCCTCGTATTTATCTATGCTTTATAGCATGATGACCTTTGAACTAATGGTGAAAGTATGTGCAAAAATAGGATTCAATATGCTTTGGAGCTGAGATTTACGAGGTTAGGATCCTTTAGTATCATGTGACAAGATTAGAAAATGAATCGTCATGGTCTGTGAAGGTCATTGTAGAGTGATTGTGCTGATGCCCGCTAGACTTCGATGTCTTCGTGACTCGTGAGATATTGATTGTGACCTCTTAAAAGGGTCTAATCTAGTATATCTTGTCTCTTGGATTAGGAAAGAGACCCGTGTGTGAGTCACTTGTATAAATAATGATAAATCGATAACACCACAAAATATTTTCTTATTGTTATTTAATATTTTTGTTTTTTTAAGACACAACCATCGACAGTTGAACCGGATAAAAATCAAGAACAAGCATCTAGCTAGGATTGTTGGATCAATCTCAAGTAGGATGTATATTTCTAAATAGGATTTGAGGTCTTATATCTTGCAAAGTGGATAGTCTTTTAAAAAAATTTCCCTCATTTGAATTTGTATATAATATATCTGTAAGAATATTTCATTCCCAATTATATGGTCTTACCATTATCAGTTTCCTTATTGTTATTCCTTAATATTTTTGATAATTTAATAAAGTTGTTAAAAATAAAAAGTGTAACCCCTAAATCAATCTCAATTTCAGCGGGTCGAGATTAAATCACAAGAAGTCAGTGAGGAATTTGGTCATCTTTCTGCCTATTAATATTTTTACTCCATCACTAAACAAAACACATAAAACATCTCAAAACAAAACACATAAAACATAGTTGGAGAGAAACAAAAAAAAAAAAGACTTCTAGGCAATGAATAGAAAACCGAAACTTCTACCTAAAGGATAAGGGATTTCGTTTTCCATTCGGGAATCCGTCCAGGAAAACTTTTCTATTACATTGAATGAAAGTATTCTGATAAGTGATAACTCTCATTTGTGATTAATTTTGATGCTTGCAATATTAGCACCCATGTGAAAATGGTATCTCATTATGTGAGGCAATATATGAGACACTGTCATTTTCATACATGTTGGAACAATTTTGGAAATTCTAGGGAGCTCTTAGTTTTGATATGGGTCCAACAAACCATAGAGCAGTTGAGGTTGATTCATAATAAGATCAAAGTTAAAACAGTCACGCTAAACCTGCATGTGAAACATGATTTGGGTTTTGGAGTTCCAATAAGTGACCAAATCGTTTCTAAAACTTAAAAACTTTAAAGAAAATGATCAAATATACTCAACTAGAAAAGTTAAAGCTGCGCTCTATAAGTTTTTTTTCTTTTTATGATTCGAGATTATTTTTGAAGACAGTCATATATATCTCTAGGAATTGCCACAAAGTGTTACAAAAATAGCTAATATTTTTTACTCTTTACAATCATCATGACTCTTTGCATACAATAGATTTGAATATGTTTTGATACTTAGAACACCATGACAAACTGGGTAAAACCGAATTTGGTGAGCCACTTTGACTCAAAACGTAGTCACTAAATCAATTTCCCAGGGGCAAGGCAACCCATATCATTCGACCAATTGGTAGGACGCACCTTTTTTTTAGCGTCGAATTTTTTTTATACAATCCAAGAACAATCTATCCTGGGACTAAATAGTGTGGCATATTACATTTGAACGTCAAAAAACTTCAGAAGATTTTATACAAAATACATTTTTTTTTTACAGAAAAATCATGGTTTATAGGTTCTTTTTCTCAACAAACAATTATTTTAAACGAGAGCAAAAAAAATCGCGATGCAAAGGATTTATTAACCAAACTGGTAGATACATACAATTTGAAAAAAAAATTACTGGGCAGACCATGTCTTGCTAACAAATGTGCAGTTTTGTTATTGGTTTAGGTTTATTTTCACCTCTTTTTAAGTAGAAAGAAATATAGATACAACATGACAATTAAGGAGTAAATGCAACTCACTAGAATGCCTTTGGGTTGGTAAATTAATATGGAGGCCACATCAATGTACCGTGTGGTATCACATAATTAATTTAGGTATTGAGCCTACTAATAAAGCGGGAAATAATAAATATATGAGTCTAGAAATATAATTTTTTTCTATACGTTTTAAGAAAGCTTTGGTTAGCTTTCCTTCATCATCAGAAATTAACACGCATATGATGCTACATTCAACACCACATTTTCTATTTTTAAACAATGGTGTTTGTAGGTTTTCCGATTCTTTTACATTTTTTTTGGCGGTAAGTTCCTCAATACTTTGCAAATTGCAATGTGATTCGAACTGAAATTTTTGTACCAATTATTATGCTAATATTTGGAAAGCATGCGACAACTAACCGTTGCATCAATAGGTGCAATTTGTGGCGAAATTTTATTTGTTGAATTTACGTACCTAGTAGTAAAACTTATACAGTCCTGTGAATGTAGACATAAACAGATTGATATAACTACTCTTACGGTGGCCCGAACGTCGCTGTTAGGAATTAATTTCTCGATCCAAGAAAATGTCGATTTTAAGACGAGGGACATGAAAATGACATTTGTCAAGTAGCATCCGAATACACTAAATAAGAGGCCTTCCTCTCCATTGAGACTGGAAATGGTTGTATAATTAGAAAAATAAACAGAAAAGAAATATATATTTTGTTTTGAAATTTCACCATTATATGAAAACTTGTATGAAAAGGATGATAAAAAAAAATGTATGAAAAAAAAAATTCGTTCATTCCGGAAGAGAGAAAAAAAGACTAAATTATTAACAAATTTTTGAAATTAGTCTTCTGCTATATTTAGAAAGAATTAGTAGAACACATACTCTATCATCCTCATCCAGTCATCCTATTCAGTTTTCTTCTACTAATCTTTTAATGGTCACGTAAGGTTTTCGATATCATTATTTTGCGGTTGCTTATCAAGATAGTAATTAGAAATCGACCATCAAAAAGTAAGTAAATATGCACCAAGAAAAATAAATTAAAAGGTGTTTGTTTATTTGAGATTGAGGGGAGAAGCTAGCAGGTGGAGTATTATTTTATCTGTAACTATGAATTTTAGTGAGCTTTTATACTTAATATCCTTGTTCTATCTTTAGGGATATTAGCTTTGATTATGGGATCCTCTCTATGTTTGGGTTTAGAATGAAATTTATATAATTTTTTTTTGGGGTTCTAATATCAGGTCATTAATTCATGAAGTAGATAGATCTACCACTAGTTTCTCTTTCGCATTACTAGTGTCTCTAGAACACGTTGTCAAAGCACAAACGCTTTGGAAACTTTGACGTAACTAGTGTCTTTAGAAACTTTCGAAACGCACGTTTTCGAAACTTTTTTTGATAACTTGTTCGGGCTTGAATCCTAATTAATCTCTGTGGATCCTGAATCAATCTTTAATGTATTCTTTTTCTCAAGTGGATTCGAATTCGTAATCTTTTTATCAGCGGCATTATATCTTTCAAAGAAGCTAGTAGAACAAGAGCCCCTTGTCAGTAGCGTTTTCAAAATATTTACAAAATTTTCATAAGATTTCAATTTCTTTTGTAAGTTTTCAAAAAAAAAAATCTTTATCAAAAAGAGGTTTTGAAAATTTTGAGAATTTTTTCAAATCTGTTATAAGTCATTTTTAAGTTTCTGGATAAAGACTATAAATTTTACAAAAGTTTCATAAATAACTTACATTTTTTGTTAAAATTTTCAGATTTTTTTTTTTAATTCTGAAAGTATGAATCCCTGAAGCGAGATTTTTTCATACAAAAAAAAAAAAAAAACAGCCCCTACGTACCCCTACATGATTTTACTTTTCATAGTTAATAAAATATGGTTTTTAACTTTTAATTCTTCAAACAGGTAAAAAAAGAAAAACCATGTATATGTATATGCCTGAAAATATAATATATGGTAGATAAAACTCGCTTTCTCATGTCAGAAATAGGCGTTGTAATATATTAACTATAAGGAAATTACGTAGATCAATCACGTGATCTTGTCGACAAGAACGACAATACCAAATTACCTATCAAAACGCCACACCGTAGTGATGTTTTTCGTTTTAAAATTATATGACTTCCATGGATTTAATATTGATACATTGAAACACCTTAAATCTGTTTCTTTTGACAAAGAGATTAAAGTTATAAGCTACAAATGTAATTTTCTTTTAATTTACAGCTCAATTTCATAACTAAATCCTTTTAACGAAAACAAAAAAATTCATTACTTTGGAGTCATACTTTTTTTTTCTAAGAAAGTTCCGGGCGAAGCCCCTAGTATCTCTTTGTCGGAGATTAACCTCTTAAACCATTTCCTATTAGCAGAAAATATATTCTCTTCAAAACAAGGTTTAAATTAGGAAAAAAAAAAGGTTTAAATTAGGAGTCCAAGTTTCAGTTTCTTTTAAAAAGATCACCGAAACGCCATTAAACTACATATATTGTCATATATACTTTAGAACACCATACATGATGATCATAAAGTGATACATGCATAAAGAGAACGAGGACGATCATCAGAGAATATCCTACAATTAAACTAATTGCTTCCACGACTACAAACACAACTTCATTTCTTGTTATCTTTCTTGTTCTAATCCTCCATGATCCATAAGCTTCCACGGAGAGTTTCAGCTCACTATGGGAGCCGATCTTTCTTTCTTAATGTTAGTAGACAACATATGGGACTTAGATCACTTCTTGGCCGACCCCATAATATAACCTTTACTTGTCCTCTCGTAAAACTAAGTTTCTGTCCACTCACGTTGGACCTATTATGACTTGAACGTCAACATTGTTTTGCGAGGATAAACGTACGTATATCCTTTCGAAAACATTTCTGACCATTTTTTATGACAAGAAGGCAAAATTTGAAAATCCACCGTTGCTGACGTTCTTCTACAGTGAACAATTTCATATATTCAAACGATTCCAAAAGTTCGACTCGAACAAAAATTATTTGCAATTTTCTCATATTTTACACTTTTGAAATATACTAAAAATCATATAAGAAGTCAAAAAAAAAAAAAAAAACATAACATGCAATCTTATTTTTATAATCAAGATACTAATAAACTTTAGTTACATTGACATTATAAAATTAGTATTATTTATTTGCTATTTCTTAAAGAATGAGATTCGACATAGCACCAAAAAAATATTTAGTATATAGTATTTAAGCAAGAGTTTCGAAATTTTTAGAAGAAAACTATATATTAAGAGAAGCGGATGCTCTAACTATAAAGCGGCGGCGCGTGGGCCGCCTTTAACAAGATACAAAAATCTAGAGAGTTTTCGGTTAATCAATAAATTGGTGTCGGTCTTCACCAACTTTAACCCTCCCTTCTCTCTATTTCACACGTCTCAAACCACTTCTTCCTCGATTAACTATTCTCCCTAATTAAACAAATTTTGATATCCACTTTAGTGGCACTATTTTCTCGAGTTTGATATCCAAATCACTTCCTTACGAATTAAGAAGATTTACTAATTAATTTACATACCAACAGTTATAGTTACAAAGATATTGTTATCTATTATGCGTATAGTGTGTTTTTTTTTCTTTTACCTTAGAACAAACCAAATCATATATTTTGGCATACTAATATCAAACCACCACAACAACAAAATCATGCCCATTCTCTCTCGCTTCTCTTTATATAAACAACACTTCCAAAAGTATTCACCAGTCCATATCCATTCTCACCTTCCAAATCTCCCACTCTCTCTCTTTCTCTCTTTTCTTCTCTTCTGTCTTTGGCTTATTCACTGATGGGCGCGCAGGAGAAGCGGCGTCGTTTCGAGCCGATATCAAGCTGCGAAATTAAGGATCGGTCGAACCAAACCGTGGCCGCCGATCTTGACGGGACATTACTGATCTCTCGTAGCGCCTTCCCTTATTATTTTCTCGTGGCCCTCGAGGCAGGAAGCTTACTCCGCGCGTTGATCCTACTCACGTCCGTACCGTTCGTTTATCTCACGTACCTCTCCGTCTCGGAGACTTTTGCCATCAACGTCTTCGTCTTTATCACCTTCGCGGGTCTCAAGATTCGAGACGTCGAGCTCGTGGTCCGTTCCGTCCTCCCGAGGTTCTACGCCGAGGACGTGAGGCCTGACACGTGGCGTATCTTCAACACATTTGGGAAACGTTACATAGTGACGGCGAGTCCTCGAATCATGGTCGAGCCGTTCGTAAAGACATTCCTGGGAGTCGATAAAGTTCTTGGAACAGAGCTAGAAGTCTCTAAATCGGGTCGGGCCACTGGGTTCGCTAGAAAACCCGGTGTTCTCGTCAGTGAGCACAAACGTGACGCTGTTTTGGGAGAGTTCGGTGGCGTTGCATGTGATTTACCTGATTTGGGGCTCGGCGATAGCAAGACGGACCACGATTTCATGTCCATCTGCAAGGTTATTCCGTCATTTTCTCTATCTCTTTTTCTTATTACTTTGTTTTCCAATCTTTTTTTCATACTATCTAACTACATTAAATAATATAGACGACGTTATGAGTATATAAACTATGCGTCTCTGGAACTTGTACGTTCGTCCAGCTTCTTTGGTATAACAATTATTGTGTTGTCCCATGGTGTTTACTACCCTTCCTAATAATTTTGGCCAATCATTTTTTTTCCCTTTTTTTTAACGCGTAGCAGTAAAAGACGATAAAATTAGGTACATGAGTATTAAAGATACAAATATTTGGAAAAATGATGTTATTTTCTAAATAATTTTTTTTTCTTATTAAACACCATAATGTTTTACTCTAAGTAACATGTTATTTTATTTAGAGAAACAATACCCCAATTAAATGCTTTTTCCAAATTTAAAAAATCATAGTTAGTAACTTTCATATCTACCTAAATGAACATTTTTTATATAATTTACTTCGACTTTCTCATGCTACTATTTCTTTATATTTTTTGTGGAACGTTTCAAGATAATTTGAAAACTCTACGATAAACATCTTTTTGATTTATTTTTTTCAGTTAAAATCATTTTATTTTTTCGGTTAAAAAATAATAATTTTTGTTCTAATGGAACCTTTCAACTGTTTTTGGAGACTCTAGATAAAATAATAACTTAGGTTCTTCATACACGAACCACCGTTTATACATTTTCCTCATGTAAAAGCCATGCTCTTCTTATTTTTTGTTCTTTTTACAGTCTCCTTTCATTGCATAAACTTATAATCAGTTATCCTAAGAAATTAGTATGTATCATATGTAATCTAGTCTATCTATTTAAACAAGTGTCATTAGCTCAACTGGTAAAGATCCTAGGCAAAGTTTAGAGATCGATGATTCGAATGACGTTTAGGACCAAACTAATATTACATACTGTGGTTTCGAGTCTGGAGTATTACGGATTTCGGTGCAGAACTCCTGGTATTAAAAAAAAAAAAAATCTAAATACATGTCTCTCTAACCATTTAATAAATTTGAATAGTACGCATGTATCTCTCGTGACTACTTTGGTGTCAATCTATATAATTAGAAAAAAATGAAAAAATCCATGCTCACAACCACTTTCGTGCTTTAAAACATAGTAACTTAATGAAATAAATATATAACAACTTTTTATTTATTTACTTTCTGCAGGAGGGTTACATGGTGCCACGTACAAAATGCGAACCATTAGCAAGAAACAGGCTCTTAAGTCCCATAATATTCCACGAAGGCAGATTAGTTCAACGCCCAACGCCGTTAGTTGCTCTGTTAACTCTCCTTTGGCTTCCCGTCGGTTTCATCATCTCTCTTATCCGTGTCTATACGAATATTCCGTTACCCGAACGCATCGCCCGTTACAACTACAAGCTCACAGGCATCAAGCTAGTCGTCAACGGCCACCCTCCTCCGCCTCCTAAACCTGGCCAACCAGGCCACCTCTTGGTCTGCAACCACCGAACCGTTCTTGATCCGGTGGTGACAGCTGTCGCGCTCGGTCGGAAAATCAGTTGTGTCACTTACAGCATCAGCAAATTCTCTGAACTAATCTCTCCAATCAAAGCTGTTGCGTTGACTCGTCAACGTGAGAAAGACGCAGCGAACATTAAGCGTCTTTTGGAGGAAGGCGATCTTGTGATCTGTCCTGAGGGAACCACGTGTCGTGAGCCCTTCCTTCTCCGGTTTAGCGCTCTCTTCGCTGAGCTCACAGACCGGATCGTTCCAGTGGCGATAAACACGAAACAGAGCATGTTCAATGGTACTAGTACACGTGGCTACAAGCTTCTTGATCCTTACTTCGCGTTCATGAACCCGATTCCGACGTTTGAGATCACGTTCCTCAAACAGCTTCCGGCGGAGCTGACGTGTAAAGGAGGGAAATCGCCGATAGAGGTGGCGAATTACATACAGAGGGTTTTGGCAGGAACCTTAGGTTTTGAGTGTACCAATTTCACTAGAAAGGATAAATACGCTATGCTGGCTGGTACTGACGGTAGGGTTCCGGTGAAGAAGGAGAAGACGTGATTTATTGATTGGAGAAAGGAGAAAACGAAGAAATAAATAATACAAAGATTGGAATCTTTTCATTTGGATTGTTAATTAGTATTATTTAAGGGGCAAAGAATTGATAATTATGTTTTTTTTTTTGTTTCTTTTATCTTCTCTGTTCAATCAACGTTTCTTCAAGTTTTACTTTTAGTACAATAACGGTTTAAGAAACAAACAAAAAAACTCGGTATGGTACGTATGGTTGTACATATTATTTGTTAGCAAATTTACTAAGTGTAAACATATTATATTTCTTATAAAACATGTAGTGGAGATCGTTTTTTTTTTTAACTATGACGGGCGGTATGTGGGATGATAGTACGTACGTATGAATAATGAATGTATTACCATAAGTCATAACCAGTAAATATCAAATGTAAGTCTGAATGTAATATCATCACCATTAAAGATCAAATTAAATTTACTTTTCTTCATTTATATAGTAGCTAATGTACCCCATCATGATCATGTCAGGAATATAAAGCAATGCAATGAATTCAAAAATTATCTATACATTTCAAGATAATATAAGTTCATCTGTTTCCCAAAAATGTTCTTTTGACACTTTTTATGTAGATTAAAAAAGTATTCAAATAAACAAATATGTTCATATTTAATAAGGGGATTCAGTGACGATTCACAAACACCACAAAGTTGCATACATTTTAGATCCATTTTTAATTAGGATGACAAAGTTGTTTGGGATATACTTGATTTTCGATTTTATCTATTTTAAAACATACAGAATATGGGAACTGATATAAAATGATTTAGTTATGTTTTTTTTTAATCCTGGTTTTTAATTAATATTTTTTCTAACAAATTTATAAACTTAGCAGTTACAAAAAAAGTTATACTTAGATAGAAATTAAGGTTTAGAAAATGAATTGATTTTTTCTTACATTTTGTTTCGCTTTTATCACTGCTTATTTGGATAAACTACAGTAAACAACGTAACATTTTTTTTTTTGAACCCGTTTTCTAATTTGATATTTCTTATTTAATTTTTTTTTGGGTTAAATTTAAACGAAGCCTAAATTGATACAATTATCAATTATGTGCGTACAAAGAAGTTCCGTTGTCTACAGTCTGATTCATATCATTTAGTTGTTGCCATCTATCTCATTAGTCTACCGCGAAAACGGATATCAATTTAAACAACCAATCTAGTAAGGTGGATCAGTATCTAGTTCGATACTCAGGTCTTATCAATTTGAATGTTAATGTGCAAGTACTTCTAGTTAATCGAGGGTTCCATATTAGATATTAAGTTGCTAGATCCATAAATGGAACAATGAATAGATAATCAACATTATGTCAAATGTTGGGTCTATTAAAATGATTTGATTTGACTCGGCCATTAAATTTCATACGAGGGTATCTGCTTAGGCAGCGTCTTAAATATTTGAACAACCTTTGGCTTCGATAACATCATAGCAAACTCTCTCTTCATTTCCCCCGATTTGTTTTTCAAGTTTGCAACCCAATTGGATCCAATAAGTTTCCGATCTAAACTTTTTTTTTGTTGGAATATATGTTGCATGTGTTCACTGCCATGATTTTGTCGTAGTTATTTATTTTGTTTATGATATTATTGGAAAAAATAATTGTCAATATTGGGTCTATATTGGGCTTGAAGGCCCATTAAGTAAACCTTTTTTGACGCACAAAATCATACATGCTTCACAACTAGCTAGGATCGACGGTGCGCTCATTGCCGTTCGTTTTCACCGGCGCTTCTCTGATCTTGTGTTACTACTTCTCCTTGTAGGCCATGAGAGATGCAGCGGCAGAGGTTTCGGTTACGGCGAGACTCTATCCACTTCCTCCATCGCCGTGTCCGTGTGACATGAATTTTTTTTGTTTACGTTTGACGTGAAATCATACTTGATGTGTACGTTTGAGTTCGGCTGATCAAACGATGTTCAGATTCGTAGGGTTTGATTGGTGAGACTGAAATATATTTCGACCTTTTTCTTGTTCCCTGAAGAAACTATTTAATTTTTTTTATATGAACGATCGTCGTACCTTTTGTCGATCTTTTTTTATTTTATTGGTTTTTGTTTGGCCGTCAAGTATGTGTTAACTATAGCTTGTTATGAATTGGCAAATGTCCTGGTCTCCTACAAAAATATTAGTTTATCTTCAAAATTTCCGTATATAAAATAACGTTATCAATAAAACTAGCAGATGATGATAAGAATATTGAAGCCGGTCTCTTAAATATATTTGGAATATATGTGCACGTCTATGCCTCCATCGGCCTTGTGTTAAAATATTGTCAACTTTGATCAGTACCTTCAAATCTTGATTTCATTGAATTGAGTTTTTACTTTGTAGAGCTGAAAGAGTTCTATTTGTTGGTAGCATTGTTAGTCATATTGATTTTGTTTCCACATGAGAAGAAATGGCGTCTTTTCTGCGAGTCATTGGTGAGTTAAGATGTTGTGATAGTATTCATTAATGGAGAAGCACATTTCATCTTTCACCAAGATTCTCCATTGTTCATTTCTTATCAATTCTTGACTCTGTTTTAGATTTGTAAGATCATTATGTTTTTTTTTCTTTCTCTTGTATGGCAGTTCTATCATGGGCTTTTACAGTTGCGTGGTTCACCCTCTGGATGTTGATGCTATACTTGACGAATGAGATGAAGCTGAAGTTCACAGACGCAGCTGCAATTGTGAATGTGTTTGCTGGTGTATCAGCTTTTGGTCATCTTGTTATGCAATTCCTAGTTGATGCATTTATTGGTCACTTTTGGATGCTCTGCCTCTCTACTTTAGCCTTTAGTTTCGTAAGACCTTGATCTCCTCTTTAACTTTGGTTTTGTAGTATGATTTTATTCTTTGCCTAGAGTTGAAACTTATGCTCTCTATTCAGGGTTTTGGGTTCTTGGCAGTGTCAGCTTCACCAATACTTTCTGGCGGAGGAAAAAAGGGGCTGTTCTACGTAGCGTTAACAGTTATATCCTTTGGTATATTTGGACGGTCAATCTCTTTAGGAGTGTTTACGGAAGACCAAATCGAAAACGGTGGGAACAAGGGAAATCCCAAAATGCTTATTAGCTTTGTCATTGGAAATGTAGGGAATTTTTTGTTCCCGTTACTTGCTGCTATTGCAATTCCTCAGATAACTCCATGGTTTGTAAGATTTGCGATCCCCGCGGGCTGTGAGGTATTAGCAATGCTGATTTTTCTGTCAGGTGCGCGCTCATACAAACGTGAAAAACCAGTTGGTAGCCCTTTGACTACAGTTTTCCGAGTCTTTGCGGCTTCTGCTTCCAAAATGTCTTGTGGATACCCAAACAACTCAACACAGCTTTATGAACATACCGAGCGTGATCCTGATTTGAAGCACCATACAAGTAGCTTGAGGTTCGATTAAAAAACACTAGTGTTTGTTCTTTTGTGTGTAAACTCGTAACGCTTGATTTTTCAAACTAAGGTTCTTGGACAGAGCTGCGATGATACTCCAAACAGAGTCTTTGGAACAACAGAGGAAAAACAGATGGAAACTTTGTCGAGTGACAGAAGTGGAGAAAACCAAAAGCGTACTACGCACGGTTCCTTTGTTCGTGACATCTCTCATTTCTGGGATTGTCTTCTCCCTCGGTAACACTTTCTTCCTCGAACAAGCAAACAATTTGGACTCTAAGTTTGGGTCATGGAACCTTCCTCTCCCACTCCTCTTACTCTTTAGTGAAGCTGCAAGACTAGGATCACGAGAACTCTGCGTCATGGCTGCAAAACGCAGCGTTGACCAACCTGAAGCAACAAAACAAACCAAAACGCCATATGGTATACCAGTCTCCATCATCCTATCGATATTTTGCTGCTCCATCGCTGCACACATTGAGTCGAGGAGACTCAAAGTGGTTAAAACTCAAGGTTTGGTATATGAAACCGTCCCCATGAGTGTATTCTGGCTGCTCCCACAGTACATTCTTCTAGGATCAATTACAGGAATCTACGAAAACAGCTTTGCGCTTTATCTAGAAGAAACAGTACCTGAAGAGTTGAGCCAATACATGGTTCTGTTAAATGTGGGCGTGTGCGGGATTGGGATCATGAGCAATATTGCTCTTGTTAGTGTGGTGGGAAGAGTAAGCGGAGGCAAATGGTTTCAAGATACAATAAACAAGAGCCGGTTAGATAATTATTACTGGGTGTTGACAGTGTTGAGCATGTTCAATCTCTTGTTGTATTTCTCTGTAACCTATAGGTACACAAAGTGCTACAAACAAGATGGTGCAGCAAAAGAAAATGGTCGATAAACAATAGTTTTTATTTTGTGTTCTTGTGGTGTATACCCAAGATTTCATTTGTAATGTACTGATTGGCCCATGAGAGATAGATGAGGTGATTGTGTTCTCGCTTTGAAACACAAGAACAAAAAAAAGAAATACATTTTCTATCCAAGAGCAAAAGTTATACTCAGTTTATGACTTTATGTCAATTAAACCTTTTGGCCCACATATTAATAAACCAAGACTAATCAGCTTTTAAACTAAACCAATAAGCCTTTAATGACTTTTAGAAACAAATAAAGTAGGTTATGACTAAAACTGGAAGAAATGAAAAACAAATCTAACATTAACATTATGGAAAAGGAAAAATTCAGGCCAAAACAGAATGACAAGAATAATTGGGAATCAACGGTCTTCCTTCAAAGTCAAATTTGCAATTATATGGAGATACTCGTATTACTCACGAAAGGCATCAAAATGGAACCCACCCAAACATCAATTTAAAGAACAAATTCACCAATGATTTGAAAATCTTCTGATGTTAAAGAAGTAATTGAAAACTAAAATTCTAATTTAATAATAACCAGACATTCATTTTAAAGCCTAGCTAGTCGCTACCTCTAAAATGTCATCCCCGGCTTTGCTTGGGATCGAACCCTTTTGATTAATTTTTTTCTCATTTTATGAAATTTCTCATTGTTATCTTAGTATCTTATATCTGAAGGTTGAAATAAATAGTAATCTAATATTATGTATGGTTGGAAAGAAAAATATAATACTAGTTTGACAATAAAAGAAAAAAAGAACTATGGAAGTGTAATTTTCCCAAGATGAGAGCATATAAAATTGCCAACTTGGTGAGGAACAAAAGCATATCAATCATTATGGCTTTTTGTTTATGGTCTTTCTTTAGGCTCTCTGTAGATTCTCATTCTCTTGTCAACTTCGAACTTCAGACAGTCATTTTAAATTAAAAAATGCGAAGATAAAGTAATTGAAAACTATAATCCTAATCACATAAGAAAACTTTAATTACAGATTTGTCACCACAAGAAGTTATAAAATATCTTAGATAAATGAAAAACCCACTTCACGTACTTTTGACTTCATATTCACAATGGATGTTTAAATTGTTCACCCCATTCACACTAGTACACCCCATTTTAAACTGATTTTTTTTATTAATCATCGGCTGCTTTATTTTAGTTGATACTTTACTTAATTTTAAATACCACGCATCCTATATATTTTTTAGTCCCAACCTTAGGATAATTACATATTGGTAAAATTGGCAACAATAGATAAAAAGGAGCAAAGGGAAAGTTGCTATATAGGTTTTTCAAAACAAAAAAAAACTTACAAAATATCTAATAAAGCGAACAAAGTCATTATTTTATTAATTGAAAAATCCACCAATAAGGGAAAAAATGTAATAAAAAGCCTACATGACACAACATAAATTACGATAAGCAATTTGCCTCAGAAGAGTTCCAAATTACACAAACACGGAAAGCAAAGTTAATCACTCAGTAATTAAAATAACCAAAACCTAATTAATTTGCCGAAAAAACTCGTTGAATCAACCACGAAAATAGAGGGGAATAAAAAAAAATCGAGAATAACAAAAAAAAAAAAAAAACCCAGCTATTTTGTTGTTGTATATGCACGCGGATCAAGAAACACAAAAGAGTGAAAAATTTATTAATGATTATTATTAACTCGTAGCTTCTCCGACATCTTCACCTTGTGCTACATTTGGAGATACGCATTGTACGATTCGAATTGCGATGCGTTCAGAAAACTCTGCTCCTGCAGTTTTGCCATGTACGGCGTTGAAGACATTCCAAGTAGCGTTTCCTGAAAATCGTTTTGATTGTAAAACGCAGCCGTTGTTTCATCATGCAGTGGTTGACCTTCCCACTCCGACGCCTCTCGCTGGCTTCCTCCTACTGACGGCGGCGAGCACGGTGCGTTTGCCGTTGCGTTATCTGCGTTTGCAGCGTCAGGAGAGTCAGGGATGTTGACCGTGGTGATGTCGTGGATGCTTGATCGGCGTTTGTCTTTGCCACCGTTGACTTGTCGTATGAAATACTTCTGAGCGTGACTCGCGACTTGCGTCGGCGTTCTTGTGGTCACGAAGTTGCGAGCTATGTTTCTCCAATCGCCTTTTCCATATTTCTTCAAACCCATCAGAAAATGTCTGCACATTCATTCACCATACCGAAATTAAACCAAACGACTCTAAAAATATCTAGCGCATAAATTTGTCTAACAACATGCATTTAACGAATTTTAATTTGGATATTAACCACTAAATTAAATGTTTTAGTCAAGATATATAAAATTTCATTTGCTCAGTTTATACTAATGTTTAATGTCCCACTATAATCTGCGTGCGTGTAAAACAATTAACCGCACCAAGACACCAATTAAACCTCAGAATCCACATATCAAGAGCCTAGAAGAAGCAAAATTTCGTTTACTCTGTATATGGTTTACCAATAAATTTATAAACTCGAAACAAAAAAAGGTAAGTAATTTTTGATATATATATATAGATATAAAACATGTAAGTATCTGCTACAAAATAATGTGCGTGTCTCTCTGTCAAACCCATACGTACGCAATATAGACACGCAATAAAGATGCATTTGTTTTGGTGGATATGACTGTGTCTGTATATCTTAAAGACTTAAAACTATACAATATATAAATATATTTATACGATCGTAAATTTATACGTATACATAAACACGTTTCCAAGAAAAAGACGTACGTATATTTATAAAAAAAAAAAGAGTGCAGGGTCCAAATCTAAAGAAGAAAGCATTAACGTTACAAATGTAAAGTAAAAGATGATGATTTATTATTTTACCTGTGTTCTTCTTCTGTCCATGGAACACCTTTCTTCCTCTCATGCTCAGCCGTTCGTGCGGCGGATCCTCTCTTTCCTCCGGCGGTAGCGAAGTAATATCCGTTCATGTTAAACCCATTGTTTCCGGTGGCTTCATCGTAGCCACCCCAATCAAGAGTGAATGAATCAGAGGCGTAACCAGGGATTGGGATAAGACCTGCTTCGATGTCACTAACGTCTTCTTCGAGTTCTCTGTATTGTTTCATCACATCTCCAACGGTTTTACCGGGAAGCATAGCAGCGACTTTGAACCATCTGTCCGGAGTATCTTTGTCGTAATAAGCTAAAGCGTTTTCGAATTTCTTGTTTTCTTCAGCTGTCCATTTGGTTCCTCTGTTTTCTTGGAACAACCAGTTTGATGTTTCTAAGTATGTTGCTGGTGACATAACTTCGATTCCTCTGTTCATTTCTTTTCAACGATTGTTGATGGAATTTATATAAAAAAACAGAGGTTTTGTTTTTGTTTGTTGTATCAATGGTGGAACGAACTCAAAGCGAGAGAAAAAGTTGAAGATTTCGATCTATCAAAATGGCATTTTTGAAATGGAATCTTAGAGAGATAAGCATATAAGCTTGAAGAATCTAAGGAGAAGAAAAGGAAGCAGCTTTTTCCAGACTCTAAGGACAAAGCAGAGAAAAAAAGATTCGATCTTTGAACTTTGTTGTCTGAATGATAAAACCCCTTTTACCAACCAATTCCTGAGTGGCTAGATCCGAATCCAGAGAAAAGTTAAAAGAAAATTTGGAGGAGAAATAAGTGAACCAAAAAAAAAAAAAAAAAACAGAGGATCTGGGATTTGGAAGCTCCCACGAAACTGACAAAAAAAACAAATAGAGAAAAGTGATGAAAAGGACCAAAACACAGATGAGAGAAATGGAGAAAACTCAGGTGGGTTAAGAAATTGAAGCTACTAAAGAGAACAAAACCCAAACTCTTTTCTTCTTCTTCTTCTTCTTCTTCTTCTTCTTCTTCTTTCTCCCAAACTGTCAAGTCGAAAAGGGAGAGAGGCGAGAGAAAAAGAGAAAGAGAAATGTATATGAAACAAGAATGATCTGAGAGTGAGAGGTGAGTTAAAAAGCTGTTGAGCTGTGATTGTCTATGGGTATTTCCCAGACAAAAATTTCTGGGCTTTTAATTATTTTAATTATATAATACTAGTATTTATATTAAGATCTACAAGTATTTTTAACTTTTTATTATTATTGCTTATTACTTAAAGCTACCAATTGGGCTTCCCATAAAAATTTGGGATAAAATAAATTATTATACTTCTAAGAAAACATATTGTAACTAACGAATTTAAAAATATTATGATTAACATAACTTTGTTTTTAAATAATTGAAACTATATAATGCTAAAGGATAAATTTAATGATATTTGCGCAAACCGGTGTGTAAATATATGTTTTTTCAACATGTATTATGCAGCTTTAAATTTAGATGGTGATACATCGATGACATTAGCACTTTTATATTTATAAATATGCTTAACAAAACATATGGTATTCTTGTCAAAAAAAAAAAAAAACAAAACAGATGGTGTCAACACCATTTACCAATAAAAATAAATACATGCTCTAAGTATTCGACATCAACATAGTACAATAACTATTAGTATAATTTCAATAGAAATTAAAATGGTTTCATTTCAAAGTGAGATTAGTTAATAAGGATTAAAAACATTCTTGCTAAATTTTTCTTTTCTTTTCGGAGTACCTTTTTAATTCAATCAACCAATAAACACTCGTCCTTGTATAGTCTGTTGACAGACCTTCACATAAATAGAAAAGACATGTGTCGTCTTTGAATACGCGAGTCACACATGTTCAGATCTCATTTGTTCTCAAGGAACTTTGGTTTTTTTTTAATACATTTTCATGCTTTCGAGGACCGTTGATTGATTTAATACTATAACCTATGCTTTCTATTATTTATTTTGTTTTTTTTATGGATGAAAAATAATAATAATATGACTCAGCTAATGGGAGAGGGTTTTTGCGGCTTAAACGTTGGCTAATGATAGGCCATAGACGTTTAGAGATGAGCCAATCACAGAGTCAGACAAGACACACAAACGAGGAGCATCCCTCATTGGCTAGCAAGACTTAAGGTCGGTGGCAAGGGTACTTTTGTAATTTCATAATGGTGTTGACATTTAACCTTTTGGGCACATGAGTTGTTTGTTTGTTTGTATATCGAGATGCTTTATTTTTTTCATGGGTAAGTGATTTGGTGACAAGAAAACCGGTTAATATATTTTTGGTCCACAATTTCGATAACAAAAACAATTGGAGAATGTGGTTAAGTATTTGTATTTTTAAATTAGCATGCTAGGAAACGGAAATAGGGCTTTTTCTACCACAAAACTATATTTTGTGTGTGAAGATGGATACACAAACATTGTATCATGCCAAAATACGTATACATTTCACAAATCTAGCAAAATCCTACACCAACTGGCATTTAAAAAAACCTTAAATCGATATTTATCTAAATGGTGTTAATTTTTAACATATGATGATTTAAATGCTATGTTATAAAACACATTTAAGTCTTGCGAACTTAGCGCATATGTCGAAGAAGGCTTTGAGGAATTGAAAATTTACATCGTAGAGCTCCACTAATTAGTTATTCCAATGGATTTCATTAATGGATCAAACGTTAATAGTTGTTTTTATTAGTGGAGAAACAACAGTCAAACAACGCCGTTTGGTACATTTTCGTTTGAAATGTATAATACAATAGTCATTATTTAGTTAGTAAAAACAAAAAAAAATTTGGATGCAATTTTTTGGCATTGCGAAATTTATATGATGCTTATATATATATATATATATAATTTGATCTGAAATCATTTGGTCTACAAAAAATTTGTATAAGAAATAGCAAAAAATAAGTTGGGGGTACTATTTACTAGACCAACCTTGGAGAACTATCAAAGATGGTAGTATTTCATAATACAATGATTATACCTTGCTTAAAGTTCTTGGTTCAACCACAACAAAGTTATTAACACCAAGGAAGAAGTAATTAATTAGAATATAGTAAATGTTTAGTTTCATAATTGTGTGTCTAAAGATAACAAGCTTGTAATAATGGAGTTTAGCGAGAGATCAAACCTTAATTAATTAACGTAGGAAATATAGTCATGATGATATTCTAACAACATCTAAATTTTTAAACAGTGATATAAAAGGTTTATGACTTTGGATGTAATATAACATAGATTTTCCGGACTTTGATAAAAAAAAATTAAATGTAATTTTTTTTATAGCTAAATCGGTTTCTTGTGGCTTTATTAATTACTTCTATTTATTTATTGTTTATAAGACATGCATTCGAAACACTTAGGAAAGGGCGAATATGTACAAAACGTAAACTAAATATATACTGAAATTCTGATTACTCCTTCGACTGTAACTCATAGCCTCGTATCAAGGGACAACACTTAAGTTTCTGTGTCACTAATCAATACTAGTAATCTTTATTTTTTATATCGCCACTCACTAATGAATTTGTTAAACCAGTCATGATTTATTATGAATGGGTTAGGTAGCTTACGTGGTCACGCCATAGCAGACACAATAATTCTCAAAAGTGTAAAAAATATGAAAATATTTTATTATTATTACTATAACGGTATAATGGTTGAAAATTTACCGTGTTAGTCGAATTTGAAATAGATATCGATCGAGTTCTATTCACTGCGTTTTTATGTTGGCAATCGTATGTATTTTAAATGGAATGGACATAACACAGACTTATATATTAGTTTAGATTTCAATGCAAACAAAAAAAAAATCTCAATAATACTGTTCAATTCTAAATGAATATGAGTTGACAAAAATATCACAAGAATTAGATTATGAAGTTTTCAAAAAAAAAAAATATATATATATATATACCCTGCAAAAAAATGAAAGATTATTCAACTCACTAGAAAATCCACAATATAATTTTCCATCATATGTAAGTTATAAAAAACCGTATAAAACTGTAGATAGAATATATATATATTATCAGTAAAATTTAAATTTGCATATTACATGATTGCTGAAAAAAACGTTAACCTACCATTCGATGCAAAACTAATTTATTAATTGGACGACGTTAAGGAGCGAAGAGCCTTCACAACATATCGAATTTTAATAAGAAGCGCTAGACGTTTAAAGATGGAAATTCAATAAATTAAAAAATAATATGATACTTGTATCAGACTTGTTTAAATAAAATGTCAGAGTTGTTTGTCCACCACTCACACCCAACATACGATTATTTTTCTATAAATATTGATAGGTCAATAAAATATTCAGCAAAGTTATTATACGTTGTTTATTTTTAATTGAGTGGTGCAAGACAACGACTGGTTGTTATGAATATTATTATGTGGAGTTTCCCCAAAGGGAAAGCATCTCCTATTTCCGAATGAGGACACTTTTTCCCCAATAATTTATTTTGTTATTAGGTAAGTAAATGTACATAATAATTATATTTGTTTATTGATCTTTTATGCAGATCTTGAACCTTTTTAGGTTTCTTTTCTATATATATATATATATATATATATATTGTTGGTTAAACTATATTTTGGTGTTACAATACCTTTCCTAATGGTTTAGCTACAAAGCCTACAATCATCTTCTTGCCACCACTACCTGTGTAATATGAGTTTTACATTTTTTTTGTCAACATATGAGACTTACATTACAGGTGATATGTACTCTATTGGTTACAGGTGATCTTTTTAACCAAAAAAACATGTATCTTTGAAAACCTATAAGAGCTTACGCAAGAAAATTTGAAAGTGTTGCTACTTTTTTAATTTAATTAGGGTTAAAAACCCAAAGATTAATCTACTTTTAAATCTATATATTATATATGTGGCCAGTAACGAATTTTTATTTTATGAATCTAATATTACACTGATTTATATATCAGAAAATAGATAATTTAATAAATAATAATTATAGCTTAATTATCAAATTTATATATAATAAATGAAACACGAAATGGGTTATATTTTTCAAGTTAAAATCTGGCATGTTAAGTTTTTATCAGTTAAACACAATTTTATAATATTAACGACGTCAACTCATCCATCATCTCATGCTTTTACTATATAAAAATGATGGACACTAAAAGTAGAAAATTATTATACTTTCAAAGTATTATGCATTTTTTATATAAAAAGGTAATTATTTAAAGAATCTAAAAATGGTGGTGTAAAAATACATTTTTATTTAGAATACTTGTTTTTTATTGGTGGAAAAATGTTGATTTTTATGATACAAAAAATCTCTTACAATTTTATGTAATAGAAAGATCGGTACGGTCAAAAGCCACTATTTAAAAAGTGGGTTCTATTTGCGACAGCTAAACAACTGAGGTATGTTTCATATTATAAAGTATTAGGATTAATTAAATGAGGGGCAACAGAAAAACGACACGAAGTTTGGAGTAAAGAGGGAGCACTGGCACACAGTTTGACCCACCGGAGCGACAACAAAAGAGTGCGAGCGTGCCTGTAGGGCTGCCATTCATAATGCGCTCCACACGCTTTGTACATTAGTGGCTTTGCACAAATCATTTGTTTTCTTTATTATTATTTTTACTAATTATTTATATATATACTTTCTATTATTCTAAGTTGGAACCCACATATTATGTTCCAAGTATGTGATTCTGGGTCGCCAAGCAAATGACAGGATTCTGATAGTCTTTTCGTTGAATTTTAGTTTAACATTTCAGTTTTTACTTATATGTTTTTTTTTTTTGAAATTTTACTTATATGTATGTTATCGTCAATATTTACTCTGAAAAAACATTAGAAACATTCTGAGTTAATAAAGACATGCAAATAAATTTATTTTCTGTTTTAGTCAGACTGTTAAAAATGTACACTTATTTATAGGTTAATTTATTTTGAATAGCAAAAAATAAATAAACAAAAATTCAAATCTATTATCTCTTAACTTGTAAAGATTTCAACATTTTTTAATAAGAAATTATACAGCGAAGTTTAGTCTAATCTTCAAAACTTCTAGCCGTTGAATAAATTTCTTAGCATGCTGTGCAAAGAAATTTAACACATACGAAATTTTTCGATTTATAAAATAGATGTATATCATGTTTCACTGACATTACCATAGAATATTACTCATTATTAAATAGTCTTATAGAACTTCATATGTATTCAATGTATCTAGTGTACAAAAAATTAGTGCACGCAGCCGCTAACCAAGTGTTATAGAATGTTGTAATTGCAATTATTTAGCAACTTTTAACAATTGTAATGTGGTATTGGATTATTCTAAATTTTCGAGAGAACTTTTGAGCTAGATCTGACAACAAAAGTTAATCTTCTCGTCACTTTTTCATTTCTAATAACATATCTTATCTGTACAATTTTACTGATCAAAATTGTTATGAATTGTCGTCATTTATTTATCTTTAATCACATGGTCTCTTTAATTGCTAAAACGATGTTTATTACGCCGCTAAAACTTTAGTCACAAATAAGATCCGTTATTATATGTCTCCAAGGAAAATTTAAAGTTAGAAGAACTCCCAAAAACGCAAAGATATTTTAAAAGAAAAAGAAAAAGAAAAGCTAGCTACCTAACCTCACATATAGATAAGAAACTCCAGTTTTAAAGCAGCACAATCGAAAGAAAAAAATAGTTGAAGTAAACCGAATAATTGAGCTGATAAAACGTCGGTTTAAAAAAGAAAAAGAAAATCATCTTCCTTCTCCAAAGAGGGCGGCTCAAGGTCAAAGGTCAAAAGCTCATGTGTTTCAAGAGGCCAATTTAGATAACCATATAGTTTTGTGTTTTTGTTTCTTTAATTTATCTAATGCACCCCATTAATCAATCATTTTATGGTTAATCCTCGTATTATCATGCACTTGACACAGTCCTAACCCACATGGCTACGGGCTACCTATATAATAAAGTATTTTCTAGATGGTGGAGAGAGAGAATATACAAATTTGTACGACACTTTTTCTTAAGGGCTAGTACTTTGTACATTACCCTGCAACTAATTGTACAACGCTAAGCTTGATTAAATTCTTCGTGTGCAGTAAAATTGTTTATAAGCTTTTCATTACTAACATATACTCATCCATTTCGTTTCGTAAGATGTTTTGAATGAATATATGGAAATTTAGAAATTGAATAAATCATTTTTACATTTTTTTAACTCTTTGAACGATCGAATGCCTGTGTAATCTTATAGAGGCAACTAACAGTAATGTATAGAAAACTGAAAATTTTCAAATTAATAATCTAAAATAAAAATAATCGTTAAAACATTTTATAAAACGAAACATAGAAAATATAACATTAGCTTTTATAATTTTCAAAACGGTTAATTAAACTTGTATGGTTAAAAAACTCTCAAGTGGAGAGGACATAAACTCATATGTTTTAGGCCCGGGGGATCTAAGGACGATATAATAAGTCAATGTGTAGTAAAATGCCTTGTTGGTTCACATACCATCTTATCTATAAAAATTTTGCTTTAACAATGAAGTTGTTGGACGAAAAGAATAAAATAAACTCATGGGCCATATAAAAGAGTTGTCTTGTTGACAATGATAAAATATAAATGGAACGTTGATATAATGATTAAAAAAATTATTATAATACAATGCTCTTGTTCCTCCTCCTTTATTCAAACTTTTGCTTGAGCAAAAAATCGTACATTTTGCTTTGCTCAAAAATATATATAATTTGTTAACCAAATCCACGCATTAATTCACCACTCATTTGGCCTTCTTGGACGTGGCGTGATCTTGATGACATATCGCCTTGTTAAGTTGAAGGATTTAACACTTGGGAAGATCCTTAGGCGGTGGCAAAATCGACTGATTGGGTCCTTTGCCGTTCTCCACCAAGAAAGCCATCTTTAATCCCCACGTCGTGTGTACCTCCAAGTGACAATGCATGAACCAAACCCCTATATGTTCCCACATATCAATCCATCAAATTTATAATAATAGTATTTGACTTATTACCATAAGATTCCATTTGTATTTTTTAATAGCCGAGAGATCTGGAGATCACAAGTCTACTCATAAACTAATTACTATAGTTTGTGTAGCTGCTAAGTGGATTCCGCAAAGGACGAAGAGAAGATATGTGTCTAGCAAAAATTGATCTATAACCTAAAATATTACATGGCGATAAACCATTAGAGACTACTATCATTTGATTAATATTTTTACATTAATTTAGTGCAACGTACCGGGATTATCCGCTCTGAATCTGATGACGACCCATCCACCAGATGGAACTCCGATTGTGTTCCTCTCAACAGGATCGACCAAATTGAAGTTATTTGGGTCTTTCTTGGAATTGAAGTTACCTAATCCACGACCGACTTCAAAGAAGTTAAAACCGTGAAGATGCAAGGGATGGTTCTCGGGCGATATGACGCCGGTATCTTGGAGAACAAGCTGAACCGTAGCGTTGTAGGGTAGCTTATAGAGCCTCGTGCCGGTTTCTGTGGCCATGTTCGTGACTGATCCTCCGCTGTAGTTGAAAACATGCGGTGGGTTCTTGGGGAAATCCGTCGTGAAAACTCCACTGGTGTTGAAGTAATGAGCCGGGAGCAAAGCTGTTTTGGGCATAATGAACGTTACATTGTTGATGCTGGCCACGACACGGCTTCCGTTTCCGGCCTTGCAAGTGGGGCATGGGTTAAGCCCAAGACCGACGGTGAAGAAGAGGTGGTGGTCGATGGTGGTCGGGACAAGGGCAGGGTAGTTCTTGGAGTTGAGGCTACGAAGAGACTTTGTAAAGTTGTTGGCGATGGAAGTAGCGTTTTGCGGCGGAGGGAGGGTTAAGGTTGTTGGGGCGGAGGAGAGTGTTCCGGAGTAATGAACAGATGCCGTGGCGGTTACGTTGTCAACGGCGATGGGAGAGTCCATGAAGGGAGAAGCGGTTACAAGATATTTGCCGGCGGATTTCGAGGCGGTTAGTAAGACGTTGGTGGTTTGACCGGGGGCTATAAGAACGGTATCCATCTTGAACGGTTTAACGTAGACCGCGTCCACTTCGACCACCGTGAAAATATGGCCGGCGACTTTGAAAAAGAGCTCTTCATTAAGTGCAGCATTGATTAGTCGTAGTAGATAGGTTTTGCCATTCTCTACTGACAGTTTGTAACCTTCGGAGATAGAAAGAGGCTTTCATAATCAGATTTAAAAAAAATTGAAGTCATATTGTCAAAAGTAAATTCTTATGGAGATTAAGAAATTACCCTGAGATGGACAATTTTTAACTGGGCCAGGGTGTCCGTTAATCATGTGAGCGTCAGAGACATTAGGGGCTAATCCAGACTTAAGCGCCTCGTTAATGATATCTTCGGTATCCGATTTCCACCATTCACCTGCCATTAGGATAAGCGTTAATTAGTCATTCCATATTTACCATATATTCAATATTCTAATGAACCAATAGCAGAGTTATGTTGCATGAATTTACTACTCAAATTCACTAATATAACTGAGCATATCTATGTTTTTCTAAGTATGGTTCAAATATATAACGATTGAGATACCTAAAACAATGACTTTCTCGTGGTCAGGTTTGGGGAAAGGATAGGGAACACCGCGTTTGGGAAGGATAACAATTGCGCCATTAACGGTGGCTCGGAGCCAGAGGATGTGAGCGTGCCACCAGAGCGTTCCACGTTGGCCAGTCAAGGTGTAGTTGTATGTGTAGACTTGACCTGGCTGGATTGGGCACTGAGTTATGTAAGCAGGCCCATCGGCCCATCCCGTTCTCACTTGTCTTATACCGTGCCTGTTCTCGATCGTCCGTACAGTGTGACAAATCAGTTAACTAATTAACTTATTAATGATAATCCAAATAAAGAATTAGTAGGATCTTACCAGTGGATGGAGATGTTGTACTTGACGTGATTAACGACTTTGATGAGCAACGTGTCGTCTTCTCGGGCGTAGATTGTGGGACCTGGGTATCTACCGTTGACGGTCACGATTGGCTTGCTTGAGCATAGTCTAGTTGTGTTCTTCATCACAACCTATGTGATTAATTTCAAACACAAATATAATCAGTAATAATTATACCGCTAACTTAAACAAAAAGGAAAAAGATAAGTAAGACAAAAGACAGACCAATTTTAATCCTAATCATTCCCTGATTGTAAGTTGTAACAAAAAAAAAACTTGTTTCGTTGTTTTACATGTACGTAAAAACATTATATATCCCTTTTCGATATTAAATGATTGTACACGTAGGAGATTCATGTTTAAAAGGGAAAAAAAAATACCAAATACATAAGCCTGAAGTAATTTTTTCCACTATGAAGACACAAACCATATATTTCCTTTGCGTAAGCATGTTTGAAATATAGGCATGCATATAAGCATAAATCTAGATTATTAATGTGTCTATATGGATAAGTTGCGACTATATAAGTCATATGCAGCAATCAGTATAAGATATGTAAATGGAACTGTAGATATATATAAACTCACGTTAAACTTGTAATGGCGAACCATACTCTCCGATGGAGCTGGGAACACTGAGAAGAAAGATACAAGAAATAAAAACCAAACCATATGAGACCCCATCCCTCTCTCTCTCTCTATGTCTCCCTCTCTTTCTTCTTAATCTATATATGTTTTTAGTCTTTTTCTCTCTGTTTTCGAGATGAACGACTGGCCAACGCAAGCTTATAAAGGGAGAGGAGAAAGAGATTTGTAAAACCAGAGAAAGAGGCGACGTCGTTTTAGGTGGTAGGTCGACCCAAAATCCAATTCTTTGTAATTAAGATTCCCATTCTTACCACAACCAATGTCCCTGACCAAACCCAAGGAAATATGATTTCTGGTCAAAACTCATTTTTATATAGCATATGTTTTGTTTCTTTCTAGTTTTTAATTAACTACGAAAAAAAACATATATATTATGTTATTTCTGCGAGTTTTGGATTGAACTCCTCTTTTCATAAAACCTATATAGATATATAAAAATAAAGCCTGAATTGACATCTTAACTGATATTAGTTACTTTGTTATGCGAATATGTCATACTCAACTGCATTTTTTTTTAATTCCATCTTGGTTTATTTTTTTTTTATCTTTTAAACTTCACATACATAATTACCGAATTTGAATCAAGATTATAACACCTTAGTGACACAAATACTCTAGAATATATGCCCCAATATTCTAGCCTCATTTATACTCAAATTTACTGCACATATTTAGTTTGTACTTATTTAAAATTGTTATCTAACTTTGTGTATTTATTACTTTATGATAAGTTTGTAACATAACTGTGATCATATGGAGTAGTTATACTGCTAAATTCCTCACTTCAGTTTGATTTCACTAACTCTTCTAATCCTCGAGATTATTGAGGGATCGAGTCAGTTCAAGCAGAAGAAGTCAAGTCATGTTCCATTGGATTAGTTTGAAATAAAGGGCAGATAAACGGTATCATCATTGTAATCAGCTTGCAGATTAATTTATTTAATTAGTATATATAGAGCACACGTAACAACTTTTGTGCCGATTTGCATACATAATTAAGTAGAAGAATAAAAAGCCTTAGTTACGTATCCTGGATTTGTAGCATTATTTTACTTGTTTGATTTATATTTCCGATGGCTGGAATTTTGATGTTCAAATTATTTTTAATCTTTACGATAACATTAATTAAACCAACTGGTACAGGTTTACATGTCAATTTTCCCAACTGAACACTAATTAAAAGTTAAATTGTAAATATTATTCTAAAGTTGCTTCATGCATCAATTACTATTTATATATACATTATTTTAAAATCATGACGGAGTCTAAATGCTTCTTAATGTAACCCGTCCTCCTCTCTTTGAAACAAGGGGCGCTTATGATTCTGTATAGCGGGGATATTAAGTCCCTTGCTAATTTATATGTATGATTTGCTAATTACGACTGAATGATAGACTAATGTTTCTTAATTTAAAGTTGACTAAGGTTTGTCTTATGAAGTTATGATAATAATATATTGCATAAGATTGCATACATATCACATTACGATATAAATTTTGTAGGCTTTGATCATATGTCTTATACATTCATGAGAAAGTTCATGATCTTTATTTTATACAATGTAGACTTAAAGTGTTGTCAAACAGGAAACTTGAAATTATAAAAAGAGATGAAATTAGTATCGAGAATGTGTTTTGATTTGGGGAGACGTAGAAGTCTCAACTCGAAGTAGTATTTAAAACGACTACAAAACTTTTTGACATTAATTTCGATAGATGGCCAAATTGTCCATTTTAAGATCACACATCTCAATTCCTTAGGGTATACATAATACATTTTCACCTTCTTCTTCACACAGTTATTTGAGTAATTTATTTGTGGCGATGAGTATAAACATGGCCAAATCAAACTCATCTAACCCCAAATCAAACGAAAGACTCGATAACAAAATAAAGTAAAGTAAATAACACATGAATGGATCTCCAGGTAATCTAACTGCCGGTTCAAGGCATATCCATATACTTATCTTTATAATAAAAAATAAAATTCCTTATATTTAGATTTTTTTTGGTTATTCTGGTATTTGAATAGTGGATGCAATGGTCACATACGTATTGTCAAAAGTGTCTTAGAAGCTGTGTGAAATGGGATTGAGATTAGAATGCTTAGAAACTAAGACAGTAGAATAGTTGAGAAATGGCTTTCATGTCGTTGTAAACAATGATCCAACAAAGATAGCCTATTGGTTTTGTTTCAAAGCTACGGCTACATAAGAAATGCGTGTCACTTGAACGATGCCGTTTCGCTAAGACATAAGATATTAATTTTTGTTTAATAGTACATATTTTTGGTCAATTTGGTTATTAATATGTTTGCCGTACGGAGATGTCTGAGTTAACCACTTCGTTCGACATATGATTTGCTGAGTGGTCGTGGTTAAAATGGGTAAAGTGTCAATCACCTCCAAATTTGTAGTTAATTTGTTATTGTCATTTTCTCAACAATAATTGAAAGTAACATTTTCTTTAAATAACACTTAAGTCCAAAAGACAGCAACGTAACTACGAAAATTTTGGAAATATCGACTGTACTGTTCTCATCAAATTTTTTTAAATTTTTGTTTTTGTTTTTTTGTCGACCTTTTTATTTTTATTTTTAATAATGTGGATAATTGTATTTCTTCTCAGCTTGGACTAAAAAGGTAAAAAGTGTAACCACGCGGAACATTCAATTACCCTATAAATTAATTATGGTTCAATTAAAATTATTACTTGTTAGTGTGAGATGGGCTTTAAATTAGTGTAATAGTTTTGATATTTTCCTTAACATAAGGCTCAAGAAAGTTATGTTTGCCTTATGACCTTAAATAATTTTAGACTCATCTTGGTCCCACGATCTTGTCTCCTTAACATTTCTTTTTTGTTAGTTTCTTGTCTCCTTAACATGCGCCACGGGCCCAAGGCTTATCTTTTGTTTCTGCTGTCGCTTGAGCTTGAAAAAATCTTTGAAATGAAAGACCGAACAAAAAAATAATGCATTATAGTTGTATATGATTTGAGACAGTAGATATACAACTATTTTTTGCTTCGTGTACCAAATGATTGATAAAGCCTTCTTTTCTTTTGTTAAAAAGAAAAAGAATTGTGGCTTTTTGACTTTGATCGCAAAAAGTCTAAAACAGATATAAGAGAAACAATTAAAGTGAATCATTAAGCGAAAATTTCGGATGATCATATTCTCCAAGAATCATATATACATTGTCTAATTGAAGCCGAACCTTCTTTTGTCCATTAGTTGCTCCTGATTTAGCTTTACTTCAAATCTCACATGTCATAACTTTTTCCTGATTATTTATTTTCTTTGGTCAACTTCCATAGAATAAATCAGAGTTTCCACTCAAACAAGTACATAGAGCAAAAACGAGAGATTAAACACTAGAGATTGAAAGGAGCATGTCATATATACAAAACTTTAAACATAATAAAATGGAATATATTGTAATATACTTTAAACTTTAAACATTGTAATATACTAGTAAGAAAAATGTAATCAACTCAAAATTCTGTTATACATCCATGACAAAAGAAGATTAGTTAACTTTGAACTATAAATTTTTAAATTTGAGCAACCAAATCCCAACACAAGAATAAGATTGAACCCCCCAAAAAATGAAATTCTTTGAACATTTTCTCTCAATACAACTTCATCACACTTATTCCAACTACATCTAAAAAAAAGATTCGAGTCCATTACAATGTTGTTAGTAAAAGTTCATGACATTTCTACTACCAAATGGTTGAGAAGTCGGAACCGGCCGGTTCGTCTGTAGTCCGGTCGAATTGCTACTTCCTCTTCGCCTTTCTTTACTCGGTGTCAAGTAAAACTTGAGCACTCCATTCTCAATCTTACTAACCTTCTTCTTCCCACTAACGTATCCATCCACACTGTTCCGTTGAAACCCTCCTCCTCCGGTGGTACCGGAGCTTCTCCAACTCACACTACTATTGCTCCTAACCATCTTAGGATCAAACCCGTTTCTCGTTTCCACATTCCACGACCCTGAAAACGTTCGATCCACACCGCTTCTTCTTTCTTCTTCTTCTTCGTATTTGTTCCCGTTTTTTCTATGAAGCAATCCAAATATGTTCCAACTCCATCGCCGAGATTTCTTCTTCGTCCCATTCTTGTTGCATTCCATAGTCCCTACGTTTTCTCGGACACCCTTCTCGAAGTTGTTCTCAACTGAGCAATCGTCTCTCAGTGAATTCGAATGTGAAATTGAGTCTTTTGCGTTTGAAGCAGACAGTTTTAGTTCGTCGATTTCAGCAATAACAGAGGCTGATATCTTCCTGGTGGAGCTAGACCGATCAAGACTCTTCCGCCGTCGTGAAGATGAGTCTGAGTAGTACTCTCTGGTCTGTGCAGATCCACCAGGAACAATCTCATCCACTACAGATGCTGATGGTGGTGATGAAGGTGGTGGCTTTTCCACCGGAATGTGTGTATCTGACCGGAGAACATGATTACGAACAGGAGAATCTTCCACCACAGATAACATTGACGGCATTCGTGGTGGAGCAGCCGTTCTTCCAATCAGATATCCATCCCAAGAAGCACGTGGCTCGTCAAACGAGCAACGAGAGTTGTCAACAGAAATCCTCCCGGCGTCAAGGGAGAATCTTCCGGCGTCGATGGAGAACCGTGGATCTGTGTCACACGATCTTCGTCCGTAACCATATTCAGCGATTTCAGATTGAGTGTCTCTAAGCTGTCTCCCAATTGATTTCTCCACTGGTAATGCATTGGATCCGGCACCGATTCCGGTTCTATGCTTCTTAAGTTTTTGCCTTTGTCGCCATTTCTGCCATTTCTTGCTGAAAACTGACGCCGCAGACCAGAAACTCCCAGCAATCTCTTTGAAATCTCTGATTGGCTTCTTCGTCGTAGTCTGAGAGCTGAACTCCATTTGAAAGTCTTTCACTTTCTTCTTCTCCTCTTCTTCAATTTCTTCTCTTTCAATTTCTTCTTCTTCTTCTTCTTCTTCTTCGACAATTTCCTGGATTATGCTTCTGGATTCCTTGAAATTCCCACAATTAATGTTCTCCTCAGTTTCAATTTCTGTTTCCTCCTCGAAAACTGGCGACTTTACTCTGGAATTGATGCGTTGGAGACCAATCTCACAAGTTAAATCGACTGTTGAACTCTCTTTGGTTTGAGAATTATGCTCAGCGTCTTCATTAAACAGAGACCAAAGAGTGTTCCTAACCCTAACATCACAAGATCTCCTCTGTGGCTCAAACGCACCCAAAGTCAAAGCTTCGTTCTTTGTTGCTGAAAACGATTTCGTCCTCCGTAGTTCTGGAAACAACAATCCGGGTATGAATTGGTTTTGACTAGTGGAGGAAGAAGACGGCTTGAAGATTGCTTTAAGAGCGGCGGAAGACGACGGTAGTTTTTTTGAAGAAGAAGCGACTGTGGTCTTGCCGGTGATATCTAGAACAGAGAGACGATCGAAGAGACAAGAAGGGCAGAATCCAGTGAAACACTCTTGTGGATGACGATCACAAGAAGTGGAAGGACGGTGAGGCTGCGGTGGATGTGGCGGCGGAGCAATGACTACGGCAGACGCTGCAACTGAGTTGTTGTTTGCAGGATTATTCATAACCATAACCACCCGTGGCTCATATCGGGATTTTAGAAGAGAGAAGAAAAGCTTCCGAGAAAAAATGTCGATCGAGTTCGAGAGAGAGTGAGAGAGAGCCGTTTGGGTTCTCAACGGATAGTGAGAGGAAAGAGAAAACAAAAAAGAGCGAGATGAGGGGAATTGGGAGTTATAAAAGAAAAGGGGTGAAATTGGAATAAAGAGAAAAGTTAGGGGTCGCTTTTTTAAAATTCCTTTCGCTAGTTCCGTTGTTTAACTTTAGCAGCAGTCGTACTACACTGCTGCAGATAGCAAGCAAGTCTAGGGGATCTCGCTTGTGAAATGACTGTTACGCCCCTAAATTTACTTCTACCACAACACCTAAAAAGTAAAAGACCATTTTTTTCCTTCCCGATCTTGAAGGGACAAGCCATCGTTTGTCTACTTACATATTTGAGTTTTCACACTTATTTTCATTTTTTAAATTGAAAAAAAAAACAACTTATAGTATTTTCAAAATTCTGGATTCAACTTAGCTGGCAACAGAAGTCATCATAATTCAATTTACCATATTCCTTTTCCTACTAACAATTTATTCGAGTTTAAAATGTAATAGTGGTATACTGAATCTATGTATTTATTTAGTCCGATACAACTAACCATGAATATGGATAGATTCCTTTTAAAGTCATCATTGTAATCATATGAAATTTTCTATAAGATTTAATCAAGGGAACAATCCAATGCACTAAAAGAGAGTGAGAAAGAGGATCGTAGTGAAAAAAAATCACCATTTGGTTTATTCATATGTTGCCTGATTTAACATAAAACAAAGTATCCAATATGCCAAAAAAAAGAAGAAGATAAAAGTATCCAATATGCTTCAGCCACCGATAAGATATTGGCATAGTAATATCTTATAAATTACGAATTAGATATTTATGAGATAATACTAAGCAATGTTTTGTCTAATATAACATAAATCGAGATATCCAATATACTCCGGCTATCTTGTTTTTAAAACTTCGTATTGAGTTCAATGTTAAAAAAAACTTCCTTATTTTGTTGTTCGCAAATCGCAAGTTATCTTAAAAATACACCTCAGTCATCTACAAGAACGAGCCACTAAGCCTGGTATTTAAAAGTCTCAAAATTATTGCGATACGAAAACTTTTCCTTTGGTTTTAATGGATAAGATCTTTATTCAATTTCAGAAGTGATGCATTATGTTTAGTTTGTAGTTTATACGTGATTGCTTGAATATAGTTTTATGAAGTGTTGGAGTGATACTGATGCTTCATAGTTAGTTTTGCTGTTTTACAAGTGCATGACTGCATGAATAAATTAATAATCATAATCCATAATATTGGATCTTAAATGATGGAATATTTTTAAGATATATTTTAAAGTTCTTTTGTTCATTTACGAGGAAGCTATAACTTTAATAATGTGTTTTGGAAAAAAAAACATATTAGTAGTTCTTACTTTAAGGGGAAAAAAAAATACAAAGTCAGGTAATAGCTCGAGGATGTTTCTGCCATTATTTGTTCACTTTATTATAATCATATTTCGCTCTTTTTTTTTTTTTTTTCCTTTTCCGTTTTTCTCTTTATATTTTCTTTCTTTCCACTTTTTTTTTTTCTTGTCTATTGCTCTTTTTGTTTCTCAACCTTTTTTTGATCAAAGGGTTTGCAAATTGTTTGTCTACCTTTTGCATTTTGAAATTGAGATTATAGAAAATAATGCATGTTAAATAAGATATATTAGTTGCACAAAGAAAAAAGATGTATTAAATCTTTAATTATACTCATGTAAGAACCTACTATATCAAATTGTGAATAGTTTCTATGTTTTTATGTACAATCACATGTTTACATAGAAACTTATTTAAACAATTTATTAATATAAAAAATTGGATATTCGAGACGAAGAGGAACTGAGACCTTCTTTGGAATCCTATTAAATTCACATGATAAATTAAAAGAGTATAATAATATAGTTATTCAGTTGGAGGTAAATTCACACACGTGAATAGTATTATCAAAAAAAAAAAAAAATATATATATATATATATATATCCAAATAGTTTTAGGATTTATAATTTAAAATTGAAGAAAAAAATAATTGGGAAAATGAAGAAGGGCGTGGGATCGCACCGACGCGCACGGGGGGAGTGATGAAGATTGAAGTGAGTCCCGTCGGTGAGTCACGAGTAAACCCGGTGACTCTTTTCTTCCTTAGCACACGTGTCTCTCTTTTGGGCTTACCTTCGGCCCATTTGTGTTACTCCACATGACAACCATTGGGAAAATGTAAAATTTTCTTTCTACTACCATACCCACTTAATTCGGCAACTGTCTCGTAGGGTTTTTATATTTTATTAAATAGGTCCTCTCTTCTTTTTTTAGATGTCTTAGAAGTTGTTTTTATATCCGTGAAACATCATGTTTCTCTCTTCTTTTTTAGCTGTCGTAGGAGTTTTAATGGAGTTTGGAATCTTTATATATTTAGGAAGGAATTCAAAATATGTATAATGTGATCCCCTGCCATGTTCTGAACCACTCATAGGTAGCATTCCCACTTTGAATTTTTCAGTCTCGCTTTTGATGTTTTTAAAATACTTATAGCCTCAAATTGTAAAATTCTGGAGAAACACGAGCTAATAGTTTAGATGTTTAGGCATCTCACTACAAAGTATTAGGAAATCATTCATATACTTAAAAAACAAGAGCATTGTTTCTATGATCTATCCACACCACATATGATCTATCCAGACCACATGACAGCATGTGTGATTGTTTGAATACGACTACAAGCTATGTAACATATAAATATATAATATAATTAGTCTTGAGTTTTTTTTTTCTTGCTAGTAATGGAATTATAAACTAAACTAACAATGTGTTAAAAAAGAATAAACTATACCAAATATGTTTTCAAAGGTATCACTGTAAGCTTATTGTGTACGAAAATATTCTTAATTTTTTTAAAAACACGCTACCCTTTATTCAGGGGCGGCTCAAATTTTTTTTAGATCCTATTGAAAAATAACAAAAAAAAACTTTAGATCCTACTAAAAAAACTCAAAAATAATTTTGGACTCTTAAATAGCTTATATTTTTTTTATTAATTTGATAATAAAACCCTATGCAAAAGCTCTTATTTTTCATGCTCTAAACCTCCCCTTTTATTTAGGATTGTGATAATAACGAAAGTTGTAAGAAATTTATAAATTACATAGTAATGAGACTATGAGGGTACAAAATTAGTGATTATGGCTTCATCATAACTATGAAATAACGTAGAGGAAAAACTATAGTATTATAATTATGAAATAAATTTGTCGCGAAACTGCATGTGAAATGTTTAAGTTAGTTTTATAACATCGTCAAATTTGTAACTGAATTGAATAACCAAATTTTTTGTTTAGCATGGCATATTGGCATTCGAATACATTTAGTTCCCTTTTTTATGTCTTTGTGACTTTTGTGTTACACATGATAATGTTCTGTCTCATTTGCTACTTACTGTGTTTTTTCCCTTTTTGGGCTTTGAATGAATTACGCTTTCAAATGATTGGGCTTTTTCTTTCCCATTTTGGACTAATTTCAAATAAGTGGCACCTTGCAAATATGTCGTTCTCATTTTCGCAAGTAAAAGAACGCTTTTTATTCATTCAATCAAATAGTCCTTCACTGTAGTTCTTTAATATTTTTCACTTATTAACATATTCTTCAATACTCGCACTAATAATACACTATCCTTAAATATTTTTCAATTTTCACTTCTTCACAGTAGATTGACAATTTGTATAGAGCTCGTTGACTTAAGTGGTGACCTTTTCACTTAGACAGCGATTGTATTGACTTTTGCGGTAATAGTTTCACATATATAACTAGTTTTGAACGAGACAAGCTCAAAGCAAATATTTTTACAACACAACGTATTTTACTTCTATCAAAGCATTCATAAACACAATGTATTGCTAAAAAGATAAAATTAGCACTATTAACCCTATAAATTTTACTTTTTCATTTAATTTCATAGTATATATTAGAACACTTAATTCATTAAAAAACAAAAGAATGCTTAATTCATAATAAATAAACATAAATTGCAATTGTTAAAATTGACATACATTGCGTTGTAGGTGGGGTAGACGTGGCGGAGTCACTTTGCCATATGAACACGTCACATGTCTCCACGTAGGACGCAGCAGAAACTATTTTAAATTGACTATAATACCCTTCACCACCAAACACCACCAGCACAAGACTTTCAAAACGCTTCTTTCATGGCGGATTCGCTCTCTCGCTGAAACTCTTTCTCTCTCGTTACTCTAACAACTCCTAAACATTTCTATCATTATTGGCATGAAAATTTAATCTCTTATAAATATTTGTTAATGGCGGTAACAGCATCGGTAAAACCTCTGCAACATTCGTCATGTCTTTTGAGTTTCCGTCTGAATCCGATCACAACCCGGAAAGCCCTTCTGGGTTTTGGGTTTGGTGTCAGAAAGAATCAGATTCGATGTGAGGCTTTACGTTTCGTATCTGAAAGCCAAGAGAAAAGAAGAGGTGAAGTGGTTGCGGCGGCAGCTAAGAAGAGAAATCAATCGCCGGAAAGATGCGCGGCGGAGGGAATACTGTTCGGAGGAGGAGAAACGGAGGTGATTACGATGATGCCGGAGAGGATTAAGGTAGTAATATTTACGGCGTGCATGATGTGTCTTTGTAACGCCGACCGAGTTGTTATGTCCGTCGCGGTGGTTCCACTCGCCGAGAAGCTTGGTTGGTCGAGTTCTTTCCTAGGGGTAGTTCAGGTATTTTCTTAATCTCCTAATATTTTGGTTTATTCTTTCATTAACTCCACTAGTTACATTCTTGGTCCGCGTATATCTTGAAGAAATCAACTACAGAAAAAATGAACATTTCTAGATTTGGTTTCCCTGTATAAATAGCTAACATATATTTTTACTGATTGTAATCTTTCGAAATTTCCGTAATTGTATTTATAGTGTAAAACACTTGAATATCTGGTGATTAAAGAATGTAAGATGTTACCACTCAAGAAATAAAAATTATTGATATATAAAAAAAAAAAAAAGGGTGTGGTTGTTGAGAAAATGGTACGTGCTTAAGTTTGGGCAGCAAGCGTGGAGAAGGCTTGACCTTAATGTGAGTGTGAGACTTATTACCAAATCGTTTATGGTGTGGGTCACGTTCATTTCCCTTTTTTTTTTTTTAGTTTTTGGTCGGCTTCAAAGCTAAAACAATCCAATACCTCTCATTTTTGAGACATTCAATTCAAATGCAAACGAGAAAAACCTTTAATTATAGGATCCTAAATCTTTATTGTAAAAAACGGACTTTCTTGCTAAGTGTAAATGAAATTCGATCGATGACCTCAATCGCTAGATTGATATTTTCTGCAAAGTTTCCTGGTTAGTACTCTTTCATGAGGACCACTTCAATTGTTTGGCTAAAACTGTTATGGTTTTTAATATGGATTGAAACTTATTTATTTTGCAGTCTTCCTTCCTATGGGGTTACATTTTTTCATCGGTTATTGGTGGGGCATTGGTGGATCGGTATGGAGGAAAAAGAGTATTGGCTTGGGGAGTGGCATTGTGGTCCTTAGCCACTCTACTCACTCCTTGGGCAGCCGCACACTCGACCTTAGCTTTATTGTGTGTCCGCACCTTCTTTGGCCTCGCTGAAGGTGTTGCAATGCCTTCCATGACCACCCTTCTCTCTCGGTAATTATATTCTAACAACTTACTTTTTAATAGGGAACAATCACAGCCTAAGTTATTTATATCGTTTCCTCAGGTGGTTTCCAACGGATGAACGAGCAAGTGCGGTTGGTATATCGATGGCCGGGTTTCACATGGGAAATGTCGTGGGACTTCTATTGACGCCGCTTATGTTATCCTCTATAGGAATCTCTGGTCCATTCATTCTTTTTGCAGCTTTAGGTCTATTGTGGGTGTCCACTTGGTCTAGAGGCGTTACAAACAACCCTCAAGACAGTCCTTTCATCACTAGATCAGAACTCAGGCTTATCCAGGCTGGAAAACCGGTTCATCCGCCAACCAATTCGACGACGAAACCTAACCCATCTTTGCGCCTTCTTTTATCGAAATTGCCTACTTGGGCAATCATTTTTGCTAATGTGACTAACAATTGGGTGAGTTTGAGTTTGATTGTATCTTTGTTAGAGCAATACCACATCGTTTTTTTGTGTGAAAAACTCATAGGTTTTTGTCAAGTTGTTCACAGGGATACTTTGTTCTTCTCTCATGGATGCCTGTTTACTTCCAAACGGTACGTAGGATTTATTTCATGTTTTAATTCAGATATGAACTGAAAAGATAGATGATGTTTTATATCGATGTCTTGTTGGATTATAGGTGTTTAATGTAAATTTGAAGCAAGCGGCATGGTTCAGCGCTCTTCCATGGGCGACAATGGCCATCTCAGGTTACTATGCAGGCGCAGCATCAGACTTCTTGATCAGAACTGGTCACTCTGTAACCTCTGTCCGAAAGATCATGCAGGTTATTATTCAAACTGCAATCCTTGATTAACACTATTGCCAACCCATAAGATCAAACTTCTCACATTCTAACCGAAATTCATGGCTTTAAATTGTCAGTCTATCGGATTTATGGGTCCTGGGTTGTCTCTGCTCTGCCTCAACTATGCAAAGTCGCCTTCTTGTGCAGCTGTTTTCATGACCATTGCATTGAGCTTGAGTTCCTTTAGCCAAGCTGGGTTTCTCCTCAATATGCAAGTACGTTAATTACAACTCTTGTTCCTTTCATTCCAAACTTGATTGATAACTAACCAAACCCTTTTCTAGTAGTCTTGAATCTCACAAAACCGTTTGATTTCTCTTTGCGCAAACAGGACATTGCACCGCAATATGCTGGTTTCCTGCATGGTAAATGTTAATATATGGTGGATCTTTTTCTTTTTCTTACTAATTGTTCAATATTTATTTCTTGCTGAAAAAGTTAGGGTTTTGTGTATTTGGTGTATGACATAGGTATTTCGAATTGTGCGGGTACGTTGGCTGCGATCGTGAGTACAATAGGGACAGGCTATTTTGTCCAGTGGCTCGGTTCTTTTCAGGCGTTCTTGACAGTAACAGCGTTTCTTTACTTTGCAACCACCGTGTTTTGGATCCTCTTTTCAACCGGGGAACAAGTCTTCTAGATCCAAAAGGCTCTCCTTTTTACATTTTAGAGGTTTCAATTAGGGTTGGACATTAAGCAGATCATGATTTTTCTGATCCGTATTAGCTCCACAATGAACTGGATATCCATTAAAATTTGGATTGGAAATCTGATATGCTGGGAAAACTTTCCTTATTTCCTTATTCAGTTATTCTGATATACTCTCTATCTTTTGTCAAAAATTAAAAAACGGTATACAATATTAACATTTTCACCAAAAAAAAACAAGTTTCCTTATTTTTAACTGTGAGTACAGAGTACTGGAATAATTGGTTGATTGAGATTTTTTACTTTTTGACTTTAATTTAAATTAAAGACGGTAGAAATTATGGCTTTAAAATGTAAGTTGTAACTTAAAAAAAAAAATTCACATTTTGTTGGTTTTAAAAAAATTATATTGCTGGAACAAAATAAAATATTTAGACTATGAAAAAATTTAGGAAGGCTTGAGAACCTCTCCTAATGAAGTTGCTCTTATCTAACATCTCACCAGGAATCTTTATGGCATCATCCACCATCGCTTGTTTATATGGGATGATCTAGTAAACGTTTTATGGCGTCATTTGAACCTTAGGAATTTTTTTCCATATATTTTTTTTTCTGGCTGAGATTCCATTGGTTTGGTTGAGAAAATTGACAAAAGTAAGTAATAAATTCTTGCTCCCACTAAATTATACTTTATTCGTCCTATTTTATTAGATATTAAGAAATTTTTTTTTTAATTTATTATAAATTGATTCAACCAATCACAAAAAATACTACATAATTGATACTATAACTATCACAAAACATTAAATGCATTTAACTTTCAGTTATCTTCTTAAATCATGTTTCAATTCGTGCGTGATTTAGTATCAGACTGCTTAGGGTTTCTGTTTGCTTCATGCGTAGATTACATCGGAGATAGTATGTAGATGTAATAGTTAATGGATATTTATTTAACACTTAGCCTTATTGGATTCTACAAATGTCGAGAAGATTATCTTTCTTGGTTGGAAAAGACTATTCTGTTGAGAAGGTTGGGAAAGATTCTTAAATATTAACTTTTGCTTACAAATTTTTAAAATATCAAATAAAATAGAACAAAAAAGAGGTTAAAACATCTCTTAAAATGGGACGGATGGAATAATTGGATATACTGACAAAAATAACTTCTAGAATCTCTGTTTTGTGTGAAACCTCATCATATCATTATTTATTTAATTATACTACCTTAGACTGAAAAGCCTATACAACATCAGTTGAAAGCTCCATTTTAAACCTACCATATTTTAAATATTTTATCCAGAAAAGATATATTAGTATCTCTTCTAAAGAATCTGTTACTTTAGATCTATTAACATCTTTTATAAAGAATTCATATCCATAATCATTTTGTTTATATAATGAATTCATCATTTTGTTTACCTAAAGGCTACAACAATTCAATCAATCTAACGTCAAAACAATATTTTTTTCAAAATAGCTTCCTTAAAATTCCTAAATCCCCACATCAAAAACTCGCATAACCAATAGAAAAGGAAGAAAGAAAGAATTTCTTAAGCGACAAGGATTATGCCCCTTAGGGCTGGTGAATTTGCACACACATGAATAAAGTGACACTGCTGGATTTGTGAGCCGTTGTCACGTAATTCCATTTGCTCATCGTCATCGTCATCCCAAAGACTAGAAGTTCACTAGTGGATACGCGAGGGCAACGGAGATCTGAGAGTGAGAACGAGATCGAGATACCAATTCTTTTTCTTGACACATTTACAACTCATGGTACTAAAATTATTATAAAATTGTAAAAGAAATCATGTTAATGCATATTTCTACGTACGGTTGGGAAAATATTTTGAACATAAATTATCGAATCGGAACTAACCGGAATTTCGGTTCGTAGCTACAATTCGATTGGAATTACCTTTTTATTTTTAATTGATAATCAAATTTCTGGTGCAGTGATTTGAGTAGAGGTTGATGCTGGTGTAGCAGTTGTTTCATCGGATCAGAAGGTTGAGGCTGGTGCAGTAATTTCAGCAGACGTTGATGCTGGTGTATCAGTTGTTTCATCGGATCAGAACGTTGAGGCTGGTGCAGTGATTTTAGCAGACGTTGATGCTGGTGACATCTTTATTCCCTTTTTAGCATTTGCCTTCATTCCATATGTAGAACAAATCCATCCATGTTGCATTTGCAGCCAAAACCTTCTTCTCCTCTTCCATCACATCGCTTCCGTACATTAAAGGCAAAGGACATCATAAATCATATCGATTCTGCGGCATCGGATGATTATACTTGTAATTATTTCAATGATTCAAATTAAAATTAGACACGAGGTGAATATCCTAAAAAAGCTAGTATTCGTGATTCTCCGTTTTGTTTTAAAGAATGAAACTTGCAATTATGTGAGAGTTATAATAGTTTAGAAAATAAACTTTAGAAGTAATAATTTCTTAAGAAATATCTAAAATAAAAAAAAAATTCAATTTACAGTATAATATCCAGGTCCAAAAAAGAAAAAAAAACAATTCCAATTAAGTTCGTTGAGCTGTATTTTATCATCATCCACCAAACCTGCCCGGAGAGATCTGATCTTTCCTCCAATTCTTCTACTTCAGAGAAACCCCCCCCAAAATGGACGATATCGCCGATCAGACCTTCTTCCGATACTGCCTCCTCACCCTAATTTTCTCCGGCCCACCGACTGCCGTCGCTCTGAAATTCCTCCAAGCTCCTTACGGCAAACACAACCGTAGCGGATGGGGTCCCACCATCTCTCCGTCGCTTGCTTGGTTCGTCATGGAGAGCCCAACCTTATGGCTCTCGCTCCTCCTCTTCCCCTTTGGCCGTCACTCTCTCAATCCTAAATCTCTCCTCCTCATCTCTCCTTATCTCCTCCATTACTTCCACCGCACTATCATTTACCCTCTGCGCCTCCTCCGCAGCTCTTCCACTGGCAAAAATGGCTTTCCGATCACCGTCGCCGCCATGGCTTTCACCTTTAATCTTCTCAACGCTTACATCCAGGTACAGTGTAGCTGATTTCGGTTTGGTTGGTTAGTACCCGGTTCTAAACTCTGCAATGATGCAGATTCAAACTAAACCGGAACATTTCACTTTGTACTGAATTAAAATCTCAGCTCAATTTTCATAATTCTGAACAGGCGAGGTGGGTTTCTCACTACAAGAGCGACTACGAAGATGGACAGCGGTTCTGGTGGCGGTTTATTATTGGTATGGTGGTTTTTGTAGCCGGTATGTGGATAAATATCACGGCGGACCGGACTCTTGTACGACTGAAGAAAGAGAACCGAGGAGGTTATGTCATACCGAGAGGTGGCTGGTTCGAGCTTGTAAGCTGTCCGAATTACTTTGGAGAGGTGATAGAGTGGTTGGGCTGGGCTGTAATGACTTGGTCTTGGGCTGGTATTGGGTTTTTCTTGTACACGTGTTCTAATCTGATCCCACGCGCACGTGCGAGCCATAGGTGGTACATTGACAAGTTTAAGGAGTATCCCAAGACTCGGAAAGCTGTAATTCCTTTTGTCTACTGAGAAAGTTGAAATAAGAAATTTTTTGAGTTTAATGATGTTATGTCTTGTTCTCGAAATAGTTTTTCAAAATTTCCCATAACCGGATAAGTTCCGATATGGTTTAAATCTTATGTTGGTATTCCTCAACAGTGGAAAAAACTATTTATTATTTGGACAAATCTATAATAAATATGAAAGGTTGAGCACAAGAGAGTAAAAAGTGTTGAGGTATGCCAAAAGACAAAACTAGTGTTCTAACGAAACAAGACATAACAATATAGAAATGAATTCAAAGACAAAAGTCAATGCAAACGCTTGATCCAAATCATGTTCCAGAAAGCTAAACTAAAGGAAGATGGTTACTGTTCCTCCGCTAGAGTTTTCTCTTTGCTAATGCTCAGATCATGGAGGAAAAGTGTCTCACCAGAGACAAGGAGAGAGCTTCGAGATCCTGCGAGTTTGTCTTTTATGTGTTAGTTAGCATTTGGTTGGTCTGTGAATGATTCAAAGATGGTGTTTTGATCGGAATTTTTGACTTACAAACAGTGTCTTGTATTGTGCTTTAGGCGAAGCTGGGGTTAACCATCTCTGGTTTCCCGGATTCAGAACCATCGTCGTTGTCTTCATCATCCTTAACACTCCCGTCTGATTCTTCAGCAGCTGCTTCACGTGCAGCTGCAAGCTCCTTCTCGAGCTCCTCTTGCTTTTCCGGCAGTCCTGACATGCTCAGAGCCTCTGCGATCTTCTGCTTGATCTGCTGCTCAAGTGCCTCAATCTTCTGACTTGCTTCAGGCGTTTTGCTTGCCTTTGCGGTTTCCACTTTCAGCAACTCCACCATGCTCTTGATCTCTGGTGTCCTCACCACCCCCTCAATCTTCTCAGTGATTTCTTGGTTCAGCTTTTCAAATTTTTCTTGAAGGTTTTCGTTCGGGACAAGGGTCTGCTTAGCCACATCCTTCAGATTTGGTTTCACAGCCTCCAGCTCCAGACCCATCGACTTTAACACACCCGTCATCTCTGCTTCGACCTCCCCTTTCATCTTCAAAACTTTTTCTTTCAGTGCATCAGGTAAATCCTCAAAAGATGAAGCTCCTGAGCTCGCGACCTCGGCTTTGATTGCCTCAACCTTTTCTCTAATTTCTGGGTGGCGGTCCACGGCTTCCTGAAACCGCTTATTGATCTCCTTTTTCAGTGAAGCAGTTTCTGATGCTGCCTTGGCTCTGGAAAAGTCCCTCAGCATGTTCATCTTAGATTTTAGGCTCTCGTAATTAGGCGCGTCAGTCAAACGGGCATTGAACTCTTCCTTAAGCTTCTCAATTTTCTCGATCAGAACAGGATGCATAAGATGCTCCTCTGAACTTGCTTCCAAGAACTCTTCGCGCATTGCCGTTAGTCTCTCCTCCAAACCTACTGCTCTTGCAGCTTCAGTGTACTCGTCATCGATCTCGGATTTGAGTTTCTCGATCATCTCATTAAGAACTTCACTCGAAGGCTCATCACCTGAAGACGTCTCCTTAGCTTTCAGAATCTGCTCCTTCAGCTTCTCAACCTCGCCCTCCAGCTTCCGGCTATCTTCAACCACAGCTTCCCTCTTCTTCATGTTAATTTTCCTATTCGGCTCTATTGGAACACCCTCTATGAACACTCCAATCTTTCGATACTTAGCCATCCTATGCTTCAGCAGTTCCTCCCCACTCATTTTTGCGAATTCCTACAGAAAACCCGCAAAACAGTTAGAAACTTTTTTGATCCATGATCAGTGTTGAGACAAATAACTATTCCTACATTCATGTTTTCATTGATAGCAATCTTTATCTGCTGCGACGTCCATGAAGGATCAGCATGGGCACCACCAAGCGGTTCCTGTACAACATGCAAGAGAGTAACTCACTGATACAAAACGACAAAAGAGGTGTAAGAGGCAAAAAGAAAAATAGATTAGAGGTAGGATCAGTTACAGGTATGATTCCATCAGCTACATTAAGCTTTACCAGCTCCTTGGAGGTAATTCTAAGCTTTTCAGCAGCCTGCATACAAGAGTTTCATTCAATTGTAACATAAGATTCTACATGATCACTTAATCGAGTAGCAGAACAGTGTACAGACCTCAGGAGCAGCCTTGGAAGTCTTCCACAATATCGCTGCACAGGCCTCTGGACTGTGAAAGGCAAAACAACAGATGCGATAAATAAATCTGTAGAATTACATATCATCATATCTACATCGGGGAAAATTTTACCTGGCAACATAGAAAACTGCGTTTTCGAGCATCAACATTTTATTAGCACAGCCAATGGCTAAGGCACCACCAGAACCACCTTCCCCAATGACAATAGAAAGAATCGGCACTTTCAGGCCAAACATTGTCCTCAGATTGTTGGCAATTGCTTCACCCTATTATAAAGATAAGCAAGAAAATGATGTGCTGCACATAATCCAATGCACTTCAAACATAAAAGACATTTCTTGTACCTGTCCCAGCTCCTCAGATTTAAGGTCTGCGTAGGCTCCAGGAGTGTCGATAAATGTCACGATTGGAAAACCGTGATGGTCTGCATAATACATCATCCGTAGTGCCTTCCTGTAACTGTTGTTGGCATTACAGAAATTTGATGAGACTGTTGTTGAGTCTGAATATTTCTATTTAACTATAAACCAGGAAGTTCTTAGTGAAAAAACATACCCGTGAGGAGTAGGCATCCCAAAGTTACGCATTATATTTTCTTTGGTGTTTCTACCTTTCTGGTGACCTATGAACATATATCGTTTTCCATCTATGGTTCCAATACCCGTCACAATTGCAGGGTCATCATACCCCGCTCGATCTCCATGAAGCTCCATAAACTGAAACAAGAGCAGAGAATCCCAAGAATGAAAAAATAAGAATCGAATCCCAATGTATAAAAAAGGCCATCCATAGTAATGACAGAGCAGACCTTGTCAGTGATGTTAGATATATGATCAAGGAAAGTAGGTCGGTTGGGATGGCGTGCAATGTTCACACGCTGTATCGGAGTGAGATGCGTGTAAAGATCTTTCAGTGCCTGAGATTAAAAATGACAGGTTCAGTAAGATCACATTACCAAACAAGTGTAGCTCTATTGAGATCAAATTTGATATGGTGGATCTCCTTTAATAATATAAATTGAGAACCAACCTAATAATTGCATTTTTACCTGTCTATACTTGTTCTCCAACGTGATAATCTGCTCAGTGAAGTCCAAACCAGTTTCATTCGCCATCTTCCTCACCTGCACCACAAGGACCAAGGTTAAAAGAAACAACACATGATTCGACAAAAATGCAGCCCATGATTAGTATTTTCATTCGTACATCGACAATCTTCTTCTCCAATTCAACAAGTGGCTTCTCAAAATCCAAAGTGACAGGCTTTTGTGTATCCCCCAAAGGTTTAAACTCCGATAAGTAAGACAAGACTCCTCCTTTCACATTGGGGTCAGGATTCGCCGGCCATGGATGATCAAATTTCTTCCCTTTCTTGAGCCGAGATGTCACAGCAAGGTCCTTCCTTCTGGTAGTTGTAAACATTGTTCTTCCTAGAGTCTTCAATGAGACCCCACTAACACCATTGCTGGAACTACGCAAGTAATCCGAAGCAGAAGCAGAAGCTCCACCCAATGCTAAGGATGAATGAGATATTGAAGCCATTTTTTTTTTTTTGCTCAATAGCTGAGATTGATTTCTTCAATTACTTGAAATGGATACACTCCAAACAGATCTTAATCCTCTAAATGAAGAAAAACCAAAAAAAAATTAGAGACTAAAGCAGCAGCAATCATCGATCACTATATCCAGGAGAGATTAAATTAAATCAAATTGAAGAAGGCAAAATGGTCTGATTCATTCCACAAAAAAATCTCAGTACCAAATGACTCAAACCCATCAACAACAAAACAAAACCCAGCTCAAAGCATTAAAATTTACCTCAAATAGCCCAGAAAGATCAGAGATCAGAGATAAAGGACGGGCAGGATCAGAAAGAAATGAAGACAGGTAGAGAGAGCATCGAAGAGCTCGTCGTCGTTTTGAATAGAGAGGAAACAAGTGTTATGCGAGTGTGTGAGCGTGAGAGAGCGCGTGGATTTTGTGTGGAAGTGTTTCGATATTTCTTATGCAGATTGGATCGTTGTTGGTATTATTAAGCCATAAACTTGCCCAATCGCCAGAATTTTCCGGTTGGTCGTTAAACCATAAAGTTTAGACCTTGCTCTTTCGCACGTGCGCACGTGATACCTCGCCCGTGTGATAATTAATATTTATAATTTATTTTTTTCGCGTTTTAAAAACTACTTGTTTTGGATATGTTCCCGTGGATTTGGTGGGGTTAGGTTATGTGCCGGTGGCGTTTTTGGCCAGTTGAAAAAAAATTAAAAATCTCCGTTGCTGGGACTCGAACCCGGGTCTCTCGGGTGAGAGCCGAGTATCCTGACCAGCTAGACTACAACGGACTTGTGTACAATTCGATACAGTATGAAGATAACTATTAGTCTTCTATGGCTGACACTTTTGGTTTCTTCATATCTTCGAGTCAGAATTCGAATTCCCTTATCTCCCGTGCAAGAGATTCCATGGAGCTCAAAGCTTCCAACAGTAATTACTTCTCTGCATTCTTTGCTTTGTTCCTCGTTTAATCCCAGCAACACCATCAATTTTCTCTGGCGCAGATAACATTCTTGAGCAGCTGAGAAATGGGTTCGCTCGATTCGAGCTTGTATCGTCCCCTACTGCTTCTATTTCAGATTCAATCTCCTCCACTTCACTTCCCTCTTCGTTCGTGGGAGCCACGCAGGGAAATAGCTATCTATTCTTCGCCAAAATTGGTTCTTCGATGTGGGTTTTCTGTTTTTCGGCTCTTAACAATTGAATCAAAATGGAATATTTGTTAACACCTATACTAATTTGAACCGTATTGTTGTTATGTTCATCTCCAGGAATCGGTCTCCGGCAGCTAAAAAGGTTGAGCAGTACGCTGTGGATAGAGTTAAAGGAGATGGCCGGTGTCTATTTCGAGCGTTGGTATTGTACATTCTGCTCTGTTCTATGTTCTTGTTGAGGTTTCCTGAAGCAATGATGTAATTTTTCAATGTAAATTAGGTGAAAGGAATGGCCTTTAACAAAGGTCTTACTCTTAATCCCCGAAGAGAGAGAGATGATGCAGGTGAGTGTGATTTCTGTTTTATCATCAAATCACAACCACAGCTCAATTTTTTCTTTGTTTCTTATCAATGAATAGACCTGTATGAATTAGAATTTTCGTTATACTAGAAATGATTCGATTGATGGGATTTTGTTTGCTGCTTATGAGACTGATGATATAGATGAAATTGATATTTCAAATCTTTCGCCTTAACGAATTGATTTGACTCTATAAGTGGGATCAGCATCATATTCATCACACCGTGTTTACTTCACCATATTTTGATGTTTATGAGTGTTTTTGGAAATCAAGAGATTGAACTGTGTTAAGCTAGCTGAGTTTGGGGATAAGAAAGAGTGCTTTTTTTTTCAGTCTGTAGCCTTTTTGATTTATTCCAAGTAAACGTTTTGTGGGTGTTCTTGTCTAGTAGCGATTGTTGGGAAGTTAATAAAGCTCATCCGTTTGAATGTATATCTCTCGTTCATCATTCTTCTTTGTGGAAAAAACTTGTATTTCTTTCACAGATGAGTTACGAATGGCTGTGAAAGAGGTTATATGCAATGATCCCAAGGAAAGGGAGATGTATAAAGAAGCTTTAGTGGCTATCACAGTCGATGAGTCTCTGAAACGGTGAGTCATAAGAGTTCGTTCACTTTTTCCCATTTTCTTTTAAATGACTATGTTTCTCCTTATAAATAAAACACTTTTTCTTCAGCTATTGCCAGCGGATTGGAAGGCATGATTTTTGGGGAGGGGAGTCCGAGCTACTAGTGAGTTCCTCTGCATTGTAAACTCATAATTGACATCATATTGAAACGATCTAATCTCAATGTTTTGATTTCAACAGGTTCTTTCCAAGCTATGTAAACAGCCAATCATCGTTTACATACCCGAGCATGAGGTAAACGAGAATTGGTGTTTATTTTTTGTTCTGGTTAATCGGGTCTCAGTTTTATTTGGATCTTGAGTTATTTGTTACTATTGTTTTTGCAGCATGGAAGAGGAGGGTTTGGATCAGGTTATATACCCATTCAAGAGTATGGAAGTGAGTTTCGAGGAGGCTGGGGAAAAGGGAAGACGAACAAGAATGTTGTTAGGCTTCTTTACAGTGGTAGAAACCATTATGATCTTATTCGCTGACCAAACTTTTTTGCCTCATTTCTTACTTGAGTTGCGTTGACTTTTATTGATATTATTATGAGAGAGATTGGATTTTTGTATCCCCTTAGTGTATGTATATCACTATCACATAAGGAGGGCTTTGGGAGACAGTTGCTAAAGGTTTTTTCTTAATGACCTTAACTCGTAGTTTTAGAATATAAAGTTGAATTATGTTTCTTAAAAGCTCCACAGAGCGATACATAGTTAACTCTGTTAAGAGTTAAGACATATATGTAACGTTGTAGGACAGCTAAGTCCCATTTTGGCCAAATCAAAGCATAGTGCGGTATTTATATGGTTAGTGATAATGTTTCGAAATTTAACAATTTTAAGATTTAAATGTTTTTTTTTTCTCTGCTATATACTACTCCATCTGTTTAACGAAACTTGATGTTTGTTTTTTTCTTCAATTTTCATACATTTAAAAATAATTAACGCATACTTTTCTAATAAAATTTTCATGTATTATTTTTCAAAGTTTATATATTTATTAACATTAATTAATGTAAAGTCCACAAACAAATATTTAATGGAAAAAGAAAAAAACAATCTTATGAAGCCGAGAAGAAAAGCTAATTTAATTGAAGAAAATAGGATCGTGGCTTGTTAAATTTTCGTCCTGGCTCTGAGTTCCGATCGTCCGGTTGATGAGTTCCTCCTTTCTCCGATTATCCTCTAAGACCAATCGTGGATTCCGTTTCTAAAAGTAAGTTTTCTTATTGATTGATGTATGTTTCTCTTTCCAATGGAGATTTTTTTAACGACGATCTCAAAGTAGGTGGATGAACTTGATTTGCTCCAGTTTCATTGTTGAACCTTTAGCGAGATTAGATCTTCGTCTTCATATAATTGTAAAATTTATAGATTGAGAATTGAAAATTTTCATCTTTTACAGACTGGTGTTTAGGAAACGGAGCCTAGTTTCGAGTTAATTTCGGGATCAAATTGCGATGTTTGCATGATTAAGTGAAGTTTTGTGTCTATTAAACTTAAAAAGAGTTCTCTTTTAGCAATCTGTAGCTACTGGTGTTATGATTCTTGTTTCACGCAAGTGTTTCACCTCAATACAGAAGGCTACATTGCTTCATATGTTTCTGTTTCTTTTGATTATTCTACTAGGTCCTGACAAAACAAGATGGCGAACGTGTCTGTTGCTGCGGAATGGCAGCTTCTGTATAACCTATATTACAGGAAGCCTGAGATATACCAAATGAGATGGAAACATGTAGATTTGAGTCGCAACAAGGTGGCATGTGCCTCATATGGTGGGCCAATTGCAGTCATTCGAGATGACTCAAAGATTGTTCAACTATATGCTGAATCTGCTCTAAGAAAGCTCCGCATCTTTAACTCAGCAGGTGTACTCATCTCTGAGACTGTCTGGAAGCACCCTGGGGGACGTCTCATCGGAATGTCCTGGTCAGATGATCAGACTTTAATCTCCATTGTTCAAGATGGCACCATTTATCGTTACAACATTCACGCTGAGCTCATTGAGCCCAATATGTCAATGGGAAAGGAATGCTTTGAGCAGAATGTGGTGGAGTGTGTCTTCTGGGGAAATGGTGTTGTCTGTTTGACAGAAGGAGGGCAGTTATTCTGTATTTCGGATTTCAAGACAATGAAGCCTTGTAAGTTGGCTGATGTGCCGGGGTTAACAGAAGATGATTTGCTTCAGCCAATTTGCTTGGCTGTGAGGGAACCTCAGTACACAATGTCTGGAAATGTTGAGGTGTTGGTAGCAGTTGGCAATGAAATTTTTGTTGTGGATGAGGACGAGGCACAAATTATTAGGTTTGATGAGCCTAGTGTTGAAGACTCTGAGATGCAGAACGATGATTATGGGAATTTGATTGGACCGGTGCAGAAGATGATTGTATCACCTAATGGAAAATATCTAACACTCTTCACTCATGATGGCCGGATTGTTGTTGTTGGCATGGAAAACAAACAAATTGCTATCGATTACAGCTGTGAGGTATGCATCATTGCCTCTTGAGATGCTTGGTTCTTTCTTCTAGGCTGTATAATGGAAATTTCTGGTCTTTCTGTAGTATAATTGCTATAATATGGTGACTTACTGTGTCTTTAATCCAATACTTTTCTAGTCAGCGCTTCCTCCGCTGCAAATGGCTTGGTGTGGAATGGATACCGTGCTGCTCTATTGGGATGAGGATTTAATGATGGTGGGTCCTTTAGGAGATCCAGTTCACTATTTCTATGATGAGCCTGTAATTCTTATCCCAGAATGCGATGGAGTGAGAATATTATCTAACACAAGCCTTGAATTTCTGCAAAGAGTACCTGATTCTACTGAATCAATCTTTAAGATTGGAAGCACATCACCTGCAGCTTTGCTATATGATGCTTTGGATCATTTTGACAGGCGAAGTGCTAAGGTAGGTTTATTACTATAGACAAAAAATGGCATATGCGTCTTATGATACTCTGTAGCAGATGTTGTGCATTATGATGTGATTCCTTACTAGTCAAGCTTTTGTGTATCAGTTCTTCCTGCTGTTGCTAATATTGTATTGTCAGGGATGATATTTAGGTTTAGAATGAATGTGGTGTTCTTACCGAAAAAATGGAATGAGAAGAACTTATTATAGTTACTATTCATAGATCTGGCTGATGAAGTTGATTTGCTCTTCTTCTGTCAGGCAGATGAAAATTTGAGATTAATTCGTTCATCACTGTCTGAGGCTGTTGAAACCTGTATTGATGCTGCTGGCCATGAATTTGATGTAACTCGTCAGAGGGCTCTATTACGAGCGGCAAGTTACGGACAAGCTTTTTGCAGGTTAGTCTAAAAGAATTGACTTTCAGTAATCTAACTTCTGAGGCTAACGCTCGTGAACTGCGACAGCAATTTTCAGCGTGAGCGTGTCCAAGAGACTTGTAGGACTTTACGGGTACTAAATGCTGTTCGTCATCCTGATGTTGGCATCCCTCTTAGCATTCAGCAGTACAAGGTTTTTGCAATTTATATGGTTGAGAAAAAAACGCTTTCAGCTAACCTTTGCTCATGAAATTTAGTTGGCGTGCAGTTACTGACACCAGTGGTTTTGATTAGTCGCCTTATTAATGCTCATTGCCATCTTCTTGCTCTGCGGATATCTGAGTACTTAGATATGAATAAAGTAAGTCAGAGGTTATTCTATTTTTCCCTGCTACACATTCCTTTATCTCCAATATTTTCCTATCTGGCCTTAGGGTAATTATGATTTTCTATTACTGACGCTGTACAGGAAGTGGTGATAATGCATTGGGCATGTGCAAAGATAACTGCTTCACCATCAACTCCAGATGCTCATCTTCTTGAAATTTTACTTGATAAGGTTCAAATTCCAGTTTATATTAGTCTTTGCAAGATATATATAGAGAGATGGAGAAAACTCATGGACTTAGAAGGATTGATGTCATTGAATTTCAGCTCCAACTATGCAGAGGAATATCTTATGCTGCAGTGGCCACTCATGCTGATAACTGTGGCCGTCGAAAGTTAGCTGCAATGCTAGTTGAACATGAACCACGCTCCACAAAACAGGTTTGTCTATCTAAGCTGACCACCTCCCCATTTGGGTTCTTAATGCATAAGTAAGAGGCATGTGTAAAAACTTAGTTTCACATATTTCGTTATCATTTTCTGTAATTCCAGGTTCCTCTTTTATTAAGCATTGGGGAGGAAGACACTGCTTTAGTGAAAGCAACTGAGAGTGGTGACACGGACCTGGTTTATCTGGTCATATTTCATATATGGCAAAAGGTGTATGATTATTATATTTAGTGATGTTATATTTTAAATATATATCTGTATGTTGTGCTAACAAACAATGACTAACTGGTTTTAATTTGTGGGGTTGACCAGAGACCTGCTTTGGAATTCTTTGCGATGATCCAAGGCAGAGTTTTGGCACGTGATTTATTTGTGGCTTACGCACGGTTGGAAAATCTTCTATCTTGCATGTTTGATTATTTAAAACTACATTTGTTCAAAACTTGGTTTATTCAAACAGTTGTAAGTATTTAACGGTGTTATTAAATTTTGCTACTGTAGGTGTTATAAACATGAATTTCTGAAGGATTTCTTCTTATCTACGGGTCAGATTCATGTATGTTTCCTGATCAAGTTTTCCCTTGATTTATTCTCTTAGTTCAAAAGCTAAGTTGGGCCAATTTTGTTAAATTATTTTCGTGTTCAAAAACTGTTGTTAAGCTTGAATTTTCTGTTGTTTCAGGAGGTAGCTTTTCTTTTATGGAAAGAATCATGGGATATGGGGAAAAACCCAATGGCTAGCAAAGGATCACCGCTGCACGGTCCACGCATAAAACTGATAGAGAAGGCCAGAAACCTTTTCTCTCAGACAAAGGAACACACTTTTGAGTCTAAGGCTGCAGAGGAGCATGCAAAACTCCTGAAGTAATAGATTGCAAGCCAATATGCATTGGAAACTTGATTGTCTATGTATTCTTTGTTCTTCATCTCATGATCTTTTTTTTTTTGTGACATGTTTTAGGATACAACATGAGCTAGAAGCTAGTACGAAGCAGGCTATCTTTGTTGATTCAAGCATCAATGATACTATACGCACATGTATTGTCCTGGGTAATAATCGCGCTGCAACAAAAGTGAAGGCAGAATTCAAGGTCTGATTGGATTGATCCCCTTTTATACGATGGATTACCGTAAGAACTCCCTTCTTCACCACAGTACCGTTTGAATTTTCAGGTTAGTGATAAAAGATGGTACTGGCTTAAATCATTTGCTCTGGCTACAATCAAAGACTGGGAAGCACTGGAAAAGTTTTCAAAGGAGAAGAGGCCACCAACAGGTTATTTCTCCATCTTATGATAGCAGTTTCTCTAATGCTCAAAACGTTTCTCTGTTAGTTATCATCAATTGCATCCTGAGGGCAAGCAAATTCATTTCGGTTTATCTCGTGTATAACTGGCATATTTCATGAAGGGTTCCGTCCATTTGTGGAAGCATGCATTGATGCAGATGAGAAAGCAGAAGCTCTAAAATACATCCCCAAATTGTCAGATCTTGTGGAAAGAGGGGAGGTATGTTCTGCATATAACATATGTGCTTTTGGATTCGATATTTATAAATCCATCAAAGTCTTTTGTGTGAATTTTGATTTTTGTGGCGTCTTCAGGCTTATGCTCGTATTGGAATGGCAAAGGAAGCAGCTGATGCAGCAGCTCAGGCAAATGATGGAGGAGAATTGCTGGAGAGATTTAGGAAGACGTTTTCACAGAATGCTATTTTTGATACTCTGAAAATGCCTTTCCAAGGAGCCTCCTAAGCTCAAGTCCTCTAGTTACAGTGAGATTGAGATTTTTGTTGATTGTAACTTATAAAACTCACAAGAGAAGTGTGTAAAGATTGTAGGAGTGAGTAACTAAATGATGCGAGAAAAATTGGAGTTGGTTCTCCAAGTTGATATTTGCTATTACATGAAGCCTATGGCATTTGATATCATTTGATGGACAATTCAATTCAAATTTCTTCTTTTCATCTCTTCTTTTTATTTCATAGCTATCTGTTTACTTTGGTAGTATATTAACAAAATGTCATATAACTACAAAGGCGCTAGAAGAACCAGAGAAGCTACTAATGGATCCAAACAACGACTTAGAAGCTCCGTAATGTCTTATTCTATAAATCCCGGCCACCGCAGATTCTGGTATCCTCCACTCCACCGTTGCTTGGCTCTCAGGGCTCAGCTTGGCAGGTCTCGACCACTTAAACTTCAAACTGAAGTCATCATCGTCGTACACTGGGAGCCACTTGCCTCCTTCACGCAGAGTCTCCACAACAGCGAATGATCCTTCCGTCATCAAATCATTCCGAGGACATCCCGACCAAAACGTAGCGTTGACTTGTTGACCTTTCCTGAACGTTGACTTTGGAGGCACATCTGCTTTGACGTCACCGAAACTAACTCCTAGAGGAGTAGAGTCAACGACCACAGGAGATAGTAAACTGATCTGTTTGTCTAAAAGGTCGGGAGGTTGGGGTCCACGTGGAAGTGTTTGACCTTTGACCAAAGCTGTGGCTAGTTTCTTGAACTCTTGGATATAAGCATTGAGTGTGTGTGGACCGTAAAGCGTTGAAGCTCCCTGAAAAAACAATAAAATGTCGTTATTTATAGACAGTGACGTGCCATGTGTAAATAAAGCCTGAAGTGTTGTTTTACAAACCTCGTATCTTTGAACCTCGTACTCTTCGAAAGTGGCGATGTACTGAGAATACGTGTTGGTGAGACCTGCGATTACGACATGGAGGTTGTTTCCAAATTCCTTACTGTCTAAAGAGATGAGAAAAAACTTCACAGCGTCACGGAGACGTCTTCCAGCCATTGTCGTGAACTCTGTATCCAATTACAGATTCAGTAAAACCCAAGTTTAGGCTTCTTAGCTCTGTTGGGAAAGAATAAGGAAAGCAGTCTCATTGATTTTACCTCCGGGGACACTGAGGATGACTAATTGACCAATGCGAAGTATCTGAATCGGAAGAATCGAAGGCTGCACAGTTCATGCAATGCACAAATCGTCAATAAACAAAGATTTTACCGTCTTTATTAGGTAACAGAGAATGGAGAGCCACTCACCGCCCAGTCATATGGTACTTTCATCTCACCAGTGTCAAGTAAAATGGGTTTTGGTTTTTGGCATTGGACCTGTTCTGGACCTGGAGTTCTCAACACGTTCCTCACTAATTTCCAAAATGCATTACCCTTCAAAAAGAGAACATACATAAGAAAACAGATTAGTGAAAGATTCAGAGAGAAGAAAGAAAAGCTTTTGCATAGTTTACCTTATCATCTCCTTGTTTGAAATCAAAAGCACCTGGACCATCAGTTGTTCCTGCAGCAAAACCAAACCCCATTGCAGCTGGACATGTTTTAACCGTCTCAGAGCCGCCTCCTGCTTTAGGAACTGTGACTGCAAGATTTGAGAAATCTATATACGCATGTTGGTAACCAACTTTGCCCTGAAGCTTCTCATTAGCTTTGTTAAATAGTTCCACTGCCATTTTGAATTGCTTTTCTCCAATGATACGTGTACTCTCAAATTCATCAGGGTAGCTACACATAAGCAGAACGAGAATGAGAATGTACAAAAGATAGAACTGGATGCAGAGAAAGACACAAAAAATCATGATATATGTATATATACCCGGGGCCGCGACCATAGCACAATTCGTTCTTTCCATTACAGGTACTGTGATTGAAATCACAAGGCAGTCCAGTATCAATGCAAAAGGCACCAAGAGTATTTGGACTCACGTCACCACAGTTTGATTGACAGAAGGCAGAGACAAATTTACGCTTGGAAGCCTTTCTTACTCGGATTTTAGCATCAAGGGACTGTCCTTTAGAGGACTTATAAGTAGCTGCAATATCCAAAAGTCTGCTCTCTGCAACAAATAAAAAAAGAACCATAACTTTCACCATGATCGGTCTCGCTGCAACTACAATATTTAGAATTACTTATCATAGATTTGACTCACGGTTTCTACTCAGATCAGAAACAATGGTTGATACTCGCCGAGGGATGTTTGATTTCTTTTGTCCATTCTCCTCAAACCAATCCTCCATGAACCGCGCTGCAGCGCCTTTGTTATCTCCACTAATCAAGGAGTTAGTCCGACTCATAGAAGTGCCATGAGTAGCAAACCAGTTAAAACTTCCAATAGGACCCAATTGAGAATCAACAAACTTAACAAGTGTCATTTCTTTGTCAACATTATACTTATATCTACTCCTCTCAGCTGCAGGATTGTTAAGATAAGAACTAGGACTTCGATTCACACCAGCATCCAAAAGATCCCCTAATAACATTATCACACACACAACACAATGATATAACTGACGCAATAATTAAAGGAGATCACAAAGAAAAAGATTGTAACTTTACCTTTGTTGATAAAAGCAGAACCAGGACGTAAGCTTTCGTGAGCTTGTATAATGCTTTGCTCAATGCCGTTAACGACGACGTCAAAAGATTGACGAACAAATCCAAGAGACGTCACAATGTAAGTGACGTATTGAAGATAACCTCCAGGTCCAGCATGTGTGTGTATTCCACTTATTGCTACATTCTTCTCTGTGTAAAGATCACCATACCTGCAAAAATCAACAACAATTTGCAAATTCATCTATACATTCTCATCGATTCGTGTAAAATTGGTTCAAATTTCACTATACGGAGAATAATCTAATGGAAGAGCTAGAGAATAATTTAGTACCTTGACTTGAGTCGTTCAAGAACTTTGATTGTGACGATTTGAGAAGCCATACACGCGTCTAGATTCACAAAAACGACGCGGTTACCTTGAGGCTCAGCGACGATGAAGGCACGAGCTCGTAACCGGAAATGAATCCCTGAAGCGATTTGATCGGAGTTAGCGTAGCCCATCATGTTGACATCAGCGGCAGGACCAGTGATGTCATAGCTTCCGACTCCGATCAAGTACTGAGAAGAAGAATAAACCGCACTAGATACGAGAAAAAGAAACCAAAACTGAAACAATGGCACTGAGATGGCCATGGTTGGAGCTTGAAGGAAGAAGAAGAGATCAGTAATAGATTCGGATCTTAGAGAAGAAGATGAAGTGAAAGGATTTGAGAAAGATTGAAAAATCAAAGTTGAGTGAGTGGGGAATTGAAAAATTCAAATGTGGACGCGAGTGGATGTCGGTAAGTGCTCTTCGCTGCTTTCAGACCAAACTCTGTCTACTCATCAATTCATATTAATGAACCGCGTCAACTAAAATTAATAGATGGTCATAATTTGAATTGTCTGACCTTATTGCGTATCTTATATTGGACGAATAAACAGATAAGTGGATGCAGATTATGTGATATGGTATGATGATTTTCCGTTACTTTGTCTGAGACTCTGAGGTGGTTTTACTTAATTTAGGAATTAGGATACGTGTCTTTTTTTTGTTTTTTATACTAGTAATAAAGAAGACTACCAAAAATGTCTTACTTTTTTTAATTAGTTATCTCACTAAATTTAGTTATACTAGATATCATATCATGTGTATTACTTAAAAAGTTTTGAAGAAAACTTATTGATTGGTAAATTGTGTTTTATGTAGCTGGAAACTATTTTGGAAATTCACATATATTTTCTTGAATTAGATCCAGACTTGTTTGAACTTTGAGCATACCTTTTTTTTTAAACGTCCAAACTTTCAGCATAAGCCTTTCTATAAGTGAAACACATTAAAAGTTTAATTCCATAGCATCACAATGACGATTTCTTATTAGTTTTATTAAAGAGAGAAGATAACATGTTTATTTAATGTTGTTCTAAATATTTACTGATTCAAGGGAAAAAAGAAGGAGAAGCAGTGTTTATGTTAAGTTATTGTACTTGTTCTAACAATATCTATTTACTGATTCAAGGAGACATCTTGCGCAAGCTGCTGCAAAAGAGAAAGCTTCAAACCTACAAAATTATGAATTGGTTCAACTCTTACAAACAAACCAACTCAACCAAATGGAACTTATGATTATGTAAAATTATTCTCAAGTTGAGACTCTTGCTCCACTGGGAATCAATTGAAATTGATGTGGTAGTCTCGCTCTTTGGATCTTTCACCACCTGATTTGAGCATCTATTAATTTGTCCCTCGTATGTAAATGATTCATTGTATAAGATTATTCATTTTGTTTTGTGTGACAAAATTTTATGAGGATATTCTATAGCTAGATTTTAAAATTATTAACCAAGTCTAAACAGAGTATTCAAAGATTAAGGATTTATACGATCTAAGTTTATCAGCAAGGAAGTGATGCTTCCCTCGAATTTTAATTAAATATTCTTCCAATATGTCTATGTCGTCCTGGAGATGTTCTTCAAGGAGAGCTTGGAGTTGTGAAGAATCAGCATCTCCAGCTGAAAAAAAAAACAACACATTCGTAACAACAGCAAAATTATCTGCGTTTTTGTTTTGGTTTAGGTTTAATGTGCTTTCAGGGTGAAGCTTCTATCCCACATTCTACCTCACTATAATTGCTGCCGCAATACCTGCACACACATGAGAGAATGTTTATGTTTTCACTGAAGAAAAAAAAAAACCATTAAAAACTTTCAAAGCGGTAAGTACTTCCATTTTAAATTAATATTTAAAGTAAGGGCATCCGCGAAGCAAAAGACGTATTGGCGTCACCCTTGCCTCTTCAGTTGGATAAACACACAGAAGGGAAAGAAGAAAAGAAGCTATTCCCAAATCCTACATATTTCAGATGTTTGGCAGGTAAACTCCAATATCTAACACTTACAAGACCATACATTCAATTTTCTGTGAACTATGTGTGTCTTAGATGCATGCCCCGTCAAACTCTGATTACAACTTGCTAAAGAGAATACTAAGATATGTGAAAGGAACAGTTACAATGGGAATCAGTTATTGAGTATGATAGTAACTGTAACAGTCACATACCCCTAAGCCTCGCATCAAGAACAGAACGAAGTGAAATAATGTCCTATAAGGAGTGCTCGGGGCAAATTCGAGCCTCTGAAGCTTACGGTGCACTAGTAACAGTACGGGGAGAAAGCGGTTCTGGTCTATGTCCAATTCTTCAATTAGACGGCTTATGCACGCAATTTTGGAAGATGTATCCGTGGTAATGTCTGTGGCCAGCTGCTGCAAAAAAGCTAGCTTCAAACCTGTCAAGGGACCTTGACAAACAATCCTGACTGTTAACAAGAGCGTCGGTAACTATTCTCTCCACATTTTTCTGCGAAACACGGATCTCTTCGACTAAGATTTGAAGTCTTTCTTGCTGCTGCATCTTCTCTTTCACATTTTCGTCTGTTTCCTTTACTTGTCTCTGCAGATTCTTCTGCGAAAGCAGGATCTCTTCAACTAAGATTTTAATACTTTCTTGCAGATGTTTCTTCTCGTTCTTCTCATATTCTTCCTCTGTTTGTCTCTGCAGATTCTTCTTCTCTATAAGCTTATGCATTTCATTTTCTTGTTGCTTCCTTTTAACTTCTTCTTCCTTAGCTTTTTCTTCTTGCTGATTCTGCTCCTCTCTTTCCTTCTCTGATTTCTCTTTTGTGATGTTGGATTTCTCTTTTGTGATGTTGGAGTCTGATCATATTCAGTCCTTTCGAGAGGGATGTTTGATATAGGCTGTTGTGCTTTTTCATCAGCAACTTCATCATTTTGAGCTACTGGTTGCTGTTGCTATGCTGCTTCATGGTTTTGACACCACAGCATGTGTGTTTCAACAGGGACCAGTAGCTCAAGATGATGAAGTTGCTGATGAAAAATCACAACAGCCTATATCAGACATCAATATGATCAAAACAAAAAAGAAAATGGAAAGAAAAAGGCAGAATCAACAAGAAAAAAAGGAGAAAGAAATTAAAAGAAAAAAAAAAAAAAAAAAAAAAAAAAAAAAAAAAAAAAAAAAAAAAAAAAAAAAAAAAAAAAAAAAAAAAAAATAAAAAAAAAAAATATTTTAATATTATTAAATGAATAAATTTTAAAAATATAAAAAAAAAAAAAAAAAAAAAAAAAAAAAGGAAAAAAGAAGGAAAAAAAAAAAAAAAAAAAAAAAATATATAAAATTGAAAGGTATTTTTGAAAAAAAAAAAAGGAAAAAAGAGGAAAAGGTTTTTTTTTTTTAATTTTTTTTTTTTTTTTTTTTTGTTTTTGGGGGTTTTTTTGTGTGTTTTTTTTTTTTTTTTAGCTCAAAAAAAAAAAATTAAAAAAATTTTTTAAAATTTGGGTTAAAAATTTTTTTATTAAATGAATAAATAAAAAACAGTAACTATTTTTTTTTTTACTTTTTTTTAATTAATGTTAATTTTTTTTTTTTTTTTATTCTTTTTTTTATTTTTTTTTTTTTTTTTTTTTTTTTTTGTGGGGAGGGGGGATGGTGTGTTTTTTTTTTTTTTTTTTTTAATAAAAAATAAATTTACATTTTTTTATTTTTTTTATATTTTTCTAAATTTTTTTTTTTTTTTCTTTTTTATTATTTAAATTTAGTGTGGGGTGGGGATTTAAAAAAAAAAAAATTTTTTTAAAAAAATTGAATGTATGGTCTTGTAAGTATTAGATATTGGAGTTTACTTGCAAAACATCTGAAATATGTAGGATTTGAGAATAGCTTCTTTTCTTCTTTCCCTTCCGTGTGTTTATCCAGCTGAAGAGGCAAGGGTGTTGGCATTGGTTGACAATCACTCATTGCTGCAATTGTAATGAAACTGACCCATATCCTTCATCCGAAATTGCTTATTTAGCTCTTGAAACAAGTACTTTATCTGATGGGGGAAATTAAAAAGAGCTTTATGAAATTTAAATTGTTTTCTGGAATAAAAAAGATTAAAAGATAACGTAAATATAGAGTATTTCCTTCATAGGCAGAAAATTTAACCCAAAATTTGTTTTGAAGTAGAAGAGAGACACAAGAGTAAATTAGACAAGGTTCTTCACTTGGCCTTGTTGGCAGGCTTCTTGGTGATGTCCTTCTTCGGTTTTAACTTGTCTGACCTTCCTGACTTCTTCTTCTCCTTCTTCACGTTGTACATATTTATTGCCTAGTTCATATTATATGCAATGGATTAACACAAGCTTTTCACATAAAAACATCAGAGGCAAGAGATCAAAACCAGAGAAAAAGAGCTGAGTTGTTTTTTGGTTTTACCTTGCCAACATTAAGGATCTCATGCGAATGCTTTGAGAATATCTTGCTAAGTACTTTATCTGTCTGTTCTTTTTCCGGGTTAACCACCCCAGACAACTCGCGCCTTCCAACAACCGGTAAATACTGCAAATATCCCACAAATATCATCCCCAGTTATGGTCATTTAGAAAACCCTATTACATGTTCAAAATGTGACCAAAGGAGAGAAAATATATCTCAATTACCTTGTGATGTTTGCCTTGTTTCTTAGGAGGTTTCTCTCCAGGCAACTTCTTATCGAATTTTCCACCACTAGCGGTTGAAGTAGCAGCAAAACCTGCAACGTCTCCAAGATCCTCCTTTCCAATTTTCTTTGGTTGAGATTTTGTCCCTGATATGGGCAATGCGGTTGCAGCAAGTTGGATATGGCTGCAAATAATGTAGAGCCATTTAGATCTTCAGTTATCAAAACCATGAAACAGGTAATGAAACAGCTCAAACCAAAAACTGAAAATATGAGACGACAAAGACCAGCAAATAACCAGCTTAAACTTATAAAAGAGTACTTTATGGAGCTAGCATTGACTTAAATTTCTCACCGTCAGACAAAATTAACATATAGCAACTATATTGGTGTGCTATCTCAGGCAATGAAAACATTTACAATACCAATTAACAAAGTTGTTATACCTCGGTAAAGCACCAGCTTTTGCAGCTGTCCTCAAATTCTGTAGTCTATTTTTTTCTTGCTTTCCAACTCTCTTCTTTTTCTCATCTAGTCTCTTGGCAAAAGGATCTTCTCCTGGAACTGCAGTTATCCCAAAGCATCAGTAAATAGTAGGAAAACACACAACTTCTAATGCAACAACATAACCTTGACCTTTACAGTCAAATAGATTAGATCTCCACAACGTACTTGCCACAGCAATTGTATATATGCTTCTTTAAGAAACTAGCAACATAATCTAGGTACTGAAAAAGCAAAGATAAGAAGTTTTTTTTCACAAGACATACCATCTGTTTCCTTCGCATCAATAATGGGAACATCATTATCATCGTTAACACGGTCGTAACCATGGCGACGCTTAAACTGATCGGTTTGTTCGTCCCATACGACTTTGTCCTTCTTGCGCTTCTGTATACCTAAGAAACAGAACCAAGAACAATTTCAAACAAAATAAACATTCTTATCTTGAAACTATATAGCAAAGATGTTGTTCAAGCCACCAAAATCAAACTTGCAATCTTCAATCAGGTTTACCTTTCTTAAGAGCAAATTCTTCCCATTTTGTAGGAGGCTTAGGCCTTGGAAGCTGGGAAAAAAAGGAGAAGGTTAGCAGATGCTTATAGTATATTCAAAAAACTAAGTGATGAGCAAAATATGAAACACCCTCTATTGGAAAGGCTAATACAAGAAATCACTCGTTTGCATATCAAACTGGTAATACACATCTGTTGACTCAACTTGCAAACTTCCGAAAATACATACTATAATAACATGTATCGCTGATAGACGTCGCTTGAAAATTGAAACTGGAGATAGTAAATGATAAAAGGAAGATCTTACATGTTTCTCTCTAGGAAGTTTGGTTGTAGGTGGAGGCAACTGGACAATGGGACCATCACTAGTTTCAGTAGAAGGAAAGTTGAAAAGACTATTAGCTATTGCCTGAACAAGTTCTGTTCCCTTTGTAATGCTCTCCTTCACAAGCTCATCCCTAAAAATATATCATAGTAACAGTCATTAAGAATAGAATTAGAACAAAACTCTCAACAGAAACAAAGTAACTCAACTCAGACGAAGTTGTATGATAGCAACACAGCATTGTTCCCCAATTACATAAGAATTGTAACTGAGAAACATGTTCAACTGCCAAAACACTTAACAGCACTGAAAGAGGTGGCTGATATTTCTACCAAGACACAACCTTTTTAATTGGGTCATGGTCTAAGATATCTAACTCACTATTGTACTTGCGAGATTGAAATAATGAGAGACTACTATGAGTAATGCATTTCTTAATACAACTAATCTTAATTGCTAACTAGTTTCATCAATCCATATCCAATTTTCTTAACCAGCAAAAAGAAACAATTTAATCAAAAACCTAAAGAGACCTTAAGAGTCCCCTTGTGTATACGGCAGGAGAAAAATCAAAGCTTTAACTAGGAAATGTATACTTTACATGTCTCTATTCAGCAATCGAAAAGTTTACAACAAGTATAAAGACAAACACACCTCAAATCAACTAAATCACAATAAAACAAAAACAAAATCAAGCCGCCGCCGAAGAACTCAACACAAGCTTCACGAAGATAAGACGAGAAAGATGAACCTTGAAGAAGGAGCAGAAGGTAAGTGATGATTCGGATTGAAAGCCAAGAGATTTCCGATATCGACCTGGTATGTTTGGTTTGTCTCCGTCTCCATGTCTTCTCGGCGCAGTGAAGAAAGGACTAACTTTTTGTTAGGGTTTTGAGATATTTCGTGTTAAACCTTCCCCCAACTTAAATAACGAAAATTGCTAGGAAATCCTTCTTTCCCCTAAATGTTCAAAAATATATATTCAACTTTCAAAATTTGATAATTAAGTATTCAACGTTTTGTTCTTAAACAAATAAGTACTCAATTTTTAATTTTTTTATGCCATTAATTCTCCGATGATCCTTTTCTTATTACAAAAATAAACAAATAAATTAAATTCAAATGATTTACAATATAAGGAAACACAATAAAATCATTTTTCTTTTTCTTTATAATTTAGCAAATCAAATTCAACTAAAAGAATAACAATATGATATGAAACTCAAACCATATACCATACCCAACTAACAATATGATATGAAACTCAAACCATATACCATAGGCTAAGGATTTTCCAACACCCCAAATTTATGTCTTTTGCTTTAAAAACGAACCTAAGAATTTGAAAAAAAAAACTGATTTGAGAGGAGAAATACACAACTTAGATAACGAAATCCTAATGGTTTAGACAGAGAAACAGAAAGATGCTAAAAGATTATATAACCAGAGGTAGCAGAAGAGTATTTAGAGATGCTGCGAAAGAGATACAACTCGGTGTCACTCACCATTAAGCACTGCATGGAGAGTGAGACGAACAGAACCAATGGCATTGAAGGCAGGCCCCGGTGCAAATTGGACCATCTGAAGCTTCCTGTCAACGAATTCCAGTACCGGGCGAGCGTCCAAATGTGATATGACAGAGCAGTTTCAGTTGATTCCCAGTGGAGCAAGAGTCTCAATTTGAGAATAATTTTACACATTCATAAGTTCCATTTGGTTGAGTTGGTTCGTTTGTAAGAGTTGAATAAATCCATAATTTTGTAATTTTATCTTTATGTGTACAGTTTGTCTGTCCATAGTTTTTTACTTTTTTTTATTAGCTCTTGTGTCTGGGTCTAATTCGTCTAATTCGGTGATGAGAAATGCTTCCGATAAATAAGTCCAACATGTGAAGAAACTCATGTCGAACCCCAAGACACTAAATGGCCCACGCTCCGCTCGGTTGTCCTCCCGTAGTTTTGTTCCAACTACTTAATTAAATCTTATGATACAAGCTTTTATAGTAAAATTAAAATTCGTTAGGTCGTTTAATAGGGGGCCATGAGCCTAGACAGACTAATAGATTATTTTTATATATTTAAATAATAATGTTATACTTATATAATAATTTAACATATAGAAATCATACAAAATATTTATTTTTTGGAAAAAAGTATAAAGAAAACTAAAAATGTCTTATTCCAAATTAAAATTAAAATTCAAGTTTAAACCCATACAATCTTCAATAATAGTATAAACTAAACGAATTTTTTAAGTTTTAGAAAAAACAAAAGAAAAAATTAAAATTAAACTAAATGTTTAACCTGGTGATATGACCGATGAGAACTGATTTTTTTTAAATGGTTTTACATTTTTACTTTAACCTTACATTAAAAAAATCTCAAATTTTCAAATTCTTTTTTTTTTCTCATGACCATGACGTTGCTAATACACTACATCTCTGCCTTTAAAAAAATCTCACATCGATTGCAGTTCTTCATTTGTTTTAGTTTCATATAATATTATGAATCCATATAAATTTTGGTAGCTGTGGAATATGTCACCAGAGTAAGAATCCAAAAACCTTACTTCAATAAGAATATAAAGATGTTCAAAATCAAACATAGAACTAACATAGAAAAAGTTCGAGGTTGAGGAATTCGAAAAAAATGAGACTGTCTCTTGAGTATAAAAGAACTGGGTTGAATTGAGATTCTTGGCTTATATATTGATGAATCTATGTGTGAGATAGGTGAAACACTTGAAAATAATATTTATCCAAAAGAGATGAAAAGACAATAGAGTAAATTATTTCTTGATCATGAGTTTGAGGGATCAAATATTTTTTTTGTTTTTGGTTTTAATGTTAGGATCAAATTCTTAAGACTTAGTAATGAATGAACCTACGGTTTCACATATGTAAAGTTTTCTTTGAAAAAAATTATTAGTCTAAGTCATTATCTCATAAGATTTAACTATAAAAAATATATTGAATAGGATCTATTTGAATTTTCGAGTAAGTATAGTTGTTGTAATCTAGATAATGGAAGACATGTGACTGAATTTTATCGTCAATCTCTTCTCGAATACAAAATCAATAATTTTGTGAGAGGTTTATTATGATTTCATTCTATGCTAATTAAAATTTAAGATGCTACAAAATATCAAATTCAATGTAAAATTCATTAGAAATATAAAACATTAAAAGTGACACACGATCTAGTAAATTTTGGTTGATTCTTTCAAACCGTTGATTAATTCCCAACAACAATAACAACTGATTCAAAAAAGTAAGACTAGCAAATAGATGTGAAATTTTAATACAACCCCATTGACGATCCTTTAACTTCTTCTTAATAAATGTTAACAAGAAGGTTAACACATTGGAGCATACACAAGATAATCTATTACTTGTTTATGTAGATTTTTCTGCCAAACATTTATCAGTCTTTTAACTTCTAAAATAAGAAAAGAACAAGCAAATTAGAAGCCGCTAGAAAATCAGCTAGAAAACTTCAACAGTCTTGAAATCTTAGTGGAAGAGATACTGGTTTTGCAGAAGAATCTGCAGAAACAAGTAATTGACTCTCTTGTGTATGCTCCAATGTGTTAACTTTCTTGATAACATTTAGATCATCTTCAACTGAATATTTTATTTTTTATTCTAAAATGGAGTAATCTAAAATGGAGTTAATCCATTTTAGAATTGGGTTTATCTCTAACCGATCACTCAATTTCTTACTCCAAAAAAATATATTTTAAATATATTATATTTTTTCTTTAATTATTAATTTTTATTATATTTCGATATTTTCTAAAATTAAAAATTCCACCCATTTATTTTAAGTTAAATAATAAGTAACAAATTAAAATAGTTCAATTTAAAATGTATTATAAAATAAAATTGCATTACATAACATTCATGAAATAAATAAAAACATATAAAATATTATATACATGTATTTATAATTTATAAATAATCTAAATATTTATAATTGTATACCAGTATACATGTAAAATTATACCTTATACATATATTTATAATTTATAAATAATATAAGTATTTATAATTTTGTTTTAGTATGTAACAACACCAAATTATTTTATTTAAGTATAAAATATAAATATATGAAATTTAAGAGACTGATTTGCAGATAAAAAAAAATCATTTCCAAAATGGAGGCAAGAAATAGAGATTTTAAAATATGAAGTAAAAAAAAGAGATCTCTATTTTAGAGGTAGATTGGAGACAACTTTACTCCAAAATTAAGCTTAAATGTGAAAATGGAGGTGGGTTGGAGATGTCCTTATTAAGAAAAAGTTAAAGGATCATCAATGGAGTTGCACTAAAATTTCACCTCTATTTGTTAGTCTAATTTTTTTGAATCAGTTGTTATTGCTGTTGAGAATTAAATAACGAAATGAAAGAATCAACCAAAACTCACTAGCTAGATCGTGTATCGCTTTTATGTTTTATTTTTCTAATGAATTTTGCGTTGAATTTGATATTTTGTAGCAGCTTAAATTTTAACTAGCATAAATGGAATCATAATAAACCTCTCACAAAATTATTGATTAGTATTCGAGAATAGATTGACGATGAAATTCATTCACATGTCTTCCATTATCTCAAAAATTCAAATGGATTCCTATCAAAAATATGTTCTCTAGTTAAATCTTAGTAGATAATGACTTAGACTAATAATTTTTTTCAAAGAAAACTTAACATATGTGAAATCGTAGGCTCATTCATTACAAAGTCTTTTAAACATAAATAATAAATATAATTATTATTCCATCCTTTTGTTTTTCATTCAATGTGTGTTGGGCATAGTTTTTTTAGAAATAACATTATTATGGAATAAATACTACTATAAAATTATATATTTGGGTTCTTTATTTTATATGATCATAAGGTATAGTATTTTTTATATAAAAATTTTACGAAATAAATACTGTAAAATTATATATATATAGGTTCTTTAATATATGGGTATAGGGTATAGTACTTTTTTATATAAAAAAATATTTACGAAATAAATACCGTAAAATCATAAGTTTGGGTTCTTTATTGTATATGGGTGTATGCCCTACACGTTAGGGTATAATATTTTCTATATACAAATTTTACGGAATAAATACTGTAAAATCATATGTTTGGATTCTTTATTTTATATGGTTGTAAGGTATAGTATTTTTTATATAAAAATTTTATGGAATAAATACTGTAAAAATCATATATTTTAATATAAATATGTTATTTTTTTATTTATTTACTATTTATAAATAAATTTTTCTTAATTTGTTTTATTTATTTAATTTTAATTTTAACTTTAGTATAATTTATTATTTATTATTTTGTAAAAATTTTATATAAAAAAACTTATATCCAATACACATGAAATAAATAACCCAAACATGGAATAATAATTTTAATTTATTATTTATGTTTAAATGATGTGGCACATTCTCATTGGTTAAATGTAGATGAGGTAAATAAGAGAGTTCACCCATAAGAGTGAACCCAAGTATTATTCTAAAACTACTGGAAATTCAAAAAGAAAAGAAATGAAAAACCACATTCAAATAGATTTTTGTTTTGTTTTTAAACTCATTTGAATTTTAAAAAAATTGAATAATAATAAGAATTTAAAAAGAATGACTCAAAATCAAATCATAAATTTTATGAGAAATAAATAAGGGTTTTTTTTTAACATCTTCAAATTTCATTAATACTCATAACATACATATATAAGTTTTTAATTAAGTATCAGTTTTCTTTATTTATTTATTTAGCTATCTCTCTTTAGTTCACTTATACATTACGAAAATACCTCTACACAGAATCATTAAAAATCTTTTCTCTGTCGCATTGTAACGATTTAGTTCGATTCAAAATGTTTAATACTTTCTTGCAGATGTTTATTCTCGTTCTTCTCCTTTGTCTTCTTATATTTTTCCTCTGTTTGTCTCTACAGATTCTTCTTTTCTAGAAGCTTCTGCATTTCATTTTCTCGTTGCTTCCTTTTAACTTCTTATTCCTTAGCTTTTTTTTCTTGCTAATTCTGCCTCCTCCTTTTCCTTCTCTCATTTCTCTTTTGTGATGTTAGATTTCTCTTTTGTGATGTTGGAGTCTGATCATATTCAGTCCGTTCGAGAGGGAGGCAAGAAATAAAGATTTCAAAATATGAAGTAAAAAATGGAAATCTCCATTTTAGAGGTAGAAATAGAGGTGGGTTGGATATAACTTTACTCCAAAATTAAGCTTAAATGTGAAAATAGAGGTGGGTTGGAGATGTCCTTATTAAGAAAAAGTTAAAGGATCATCAATGGAGTTGCACAAAAATTTCACCTCTATTTGTTAGTCTAATTTTTTTGAATCAGTTGTTATGGCTGTTGGGAATTAATTAACGAAATGAAAGAATCAACCAAAACTCACTAGCTAGATCATGTATCGCTTTTATGTTTTATTTTTCTAATAAATTTTGCGTTGAATTTGATATTTTATAGCAGCTTAAATTTTAACTAGCATAAATGGAATCATAATAAACCTCTCGCAAAATTATTGATTAGTATTCGAGAATAGATTGACGATGAAATTCATTCACATGTCTTCCATTATCTCAAAAATTCAAATGGATTCCTATCAAAAATATGTTCTCTAGTTAAATCTTAGTAGATAATGACTTAGACTAATAATTGTTTTCAAAGAAAACTTAACATATGTGAAATCGTAGGCTCATTCATTACAAAGTCTTTTAAACATAAATAATAAATATAATTATTATTCCATCTTTTTGTTTTTCATTCAATGTGTGTTGGGCATAGTTTTTGTAGAAATAACATTATTATAGAATAAATACTACTATAAAATTATATATTTGGGTTCTTTATTTTATATGATCATAAGGTATAGTATTTTTTATATAAAAATTTTACGAAATAAATACTGTAAAATTATATATTTAGGTTCTTTAATATATCGGTTTAGGGTATAGTACTTTTTTATATAAAAAATATTTACGGAATAAATACCGTAAAATCATAAGTTTGGGTTTTTTATTGTATATGGGTGTATGCCCTACATGTTAGGGTATAGTATTTTCTATATACAAATTTTACGGAATAAATACTGTAAAATCATATGTTTAGATTCTTTATTTTATATGGTTGTAAGGTATAGTATTTTTTATATAAAAATTTTATGGAATTAATACTGTAAAAATCATATATTTTAATATAAATATGTTGTTTTTTTTATTTATTTACTATTTATAAATAAAATTTTCTTAATTTGTTTTATTTATTTAATTTTAATTTTAATTTTAGTATAATTTATTATTTATTATTTCGTAAAATTTTTATATAAAAAAACTTATATCCAATACACATGAGATAAATAACCCAAACATGGAATAATAATTTTAATTTATTATTTATGTTTAAATGATGTGGCACATTCTCATTGGTTAAATGTAGATGAGGTAAATAAGAGAGTTTACCCATAAGAGTGAACCCAAGCATTATTCTAAAACTACTGGAAATTCAAAAAGAAAAGAAATGAAAAACCACATTCAAATAGATTTTTTTTTTGTTTTTAAACTCATTTGAATTTTAAAAAAATTGAATAATAATAAGAATTTAAAAAGAATGACTCAAAATCAAATTATAAATTTTATGAGAAATAAATAGGTTTTTTTTTAACATCTTCAAATTTCATTAATACTCATAACATACATATATAAGTTTTTAATTAAGTATCAGTTTTTTTTATTTATTTATTTAACTATCTCTCTTTAGTTTCACTTATACATTACGAAAATACCTCTACACATAATCATTAAAAATCTTTTCTCTGACGCATTGTAACGATTTAGTTAGATTTTAATAGTGTTTATGCTAACAAAGATGTTTTCGAAAATAAGATAATTATTATCATATACAAAATGGTTAGGTGCTAACTAGATTCATATAAAAGTGTTATGGATAAGGATATTATCAGTTAAATGATGGATACAAAGTAATATTCTTATCAATTATACCAATGTGTAAAGTAGGCCCGCGCCCGCCTGGACCCAACCGCCACCGACCGCCGATTCTTCTGTCCGCCGCGGGTATGTCTGCAAAGGACCGCGGACAACAAATCCAATGTCCATGAGTCATACTCAATCAATCTCATAAGCCAATGCTACCATTGTGTTAGTTTCTCTTCCTACGGTGAGACGTGTGGAAGTTGTCGAAGAAAGAGATGGTCACAAAACTCATGTCTCCTGAAACATGACAAGACCCCCCGTGATAGAACCCTAGAAGCAGATAAATATCGTCATGTATATATCTACAATCTATATGCCGATCAGAGTCAATGACGAAGCCGTGATGATGAGTATGATATTTGGCCGAAAGAGAAATAGCATATGAATGCTATAGTACCGAGCTTTTGATTGCCTGTTCGGGTTTAACGTAGAGGATGGAATATCGAGGGAGAGGAGGCTAAGGTAAGAGAGAAGCCGTTTATCAACAGTTGCAACGACCCTATCATCCGCGAGAAAATGCATTTGTGGAGGTAGAAAGGCGGAAATTAAAAGAGATGGCTCAAAATTCTAATCACGCTAAAAGATAACTAAAGAATGCCTTTGTGTAACATTTGATGAGATCATGGAATTAATGCATTGTTAGTGATGCTCACATTTCTAAATGTTACAAATAAAATAAGGGTTCCATCTTATAAATGTATCATGCTATATATATATATAGGATAGGAATATGAATAGGATGTCAATGTTGCAACATTCGACAATACGATGAATAACGTGAAGTGTACGATAGCGAAGATGTCGAACCAACCAGAGATTCTTGACAACGCTTCAAATGAATTGGACATGGTAGTTGGTAAAGACAGAATTGTCCAAGAATCAGACATACCACAACTCAATTACATAATATTAAGCTTAATTGGTGTCCCCAAAGGTTAAAGTCATTAATTTATCCATATATGCATATGGTCTTTTCTTAAGATGCCATTTGTATTTATGAACGATACGAACTATTAGTATAAAATATACAAACCAAAAGTAATTTACAAATCCTTAGGTTTACATATATACGTATATATATGTATATACTCTGCGTTAAAATTTTCTCCAACAATACTTAACAATCAAAATTAATTAAGAAATTTGCATATAAATTTTCGATTTGCTCTCTACTTCTTTTTTTTGGGTATGAATTTTTAGTTTTTGTTGTTGTTGGTATAACACATTTCTCTATACCTCGTCCTAAAGATATACAGATGATTAGGTACTTTACTTACGCAAATGACAAGTTCACATGTGGGATCAAGAAAGATCCTGTATCGGCTGTCTGATTCGGATCCAACGGCCATCAATGCATCAAGAAGATGAAGAAAACGAAATTTACGCTGGTGCTATCGCCGACCAGCTTGAGATCCGGAAAGTGTTTGGAATGTATCCACGTGGTAGCAGCAGAGAGGAGTCTGATGTATGTGGTGAGAGGTTTCGTGTCCAATTATTGGCGGCAAATCTAAGGTTTGGCCCACATGATACATCTTACTCATGTAAACTGTTAATTAGTACTACACTTTTCAATTTCTTGTGTAAAAAACAGCTGAAACATGAAAAGGTAATACTATTTTTAAATAGGTAATGATAGCAACTAAGTTGGATGCTCTATTTACCAAAAGAAAACAAAAAATAAGGGGAAATGAGCGGCATGTGTGGCGTGACTACAATCAAAATACCGAGGTTAGATTAGATATAAACCACCGCGGTTTCGTATGGCTGATCTACGAACATGATAGTTTAATTAAGTATATTAGCTTTATTTTAAAATTTTAAATTACTTAACAATCATGATTTTCTTTAAACATGAATTACAACTAATACCCAGATTCATGCATTAAATTGGAAATTTACGGATGGATCCGGAAATCCCACCATCGTAGAAACGAAACAAGTTAGAGTCAGATGTTTTTAAGATCACGGTTTATGACGAATCAACCTGGCAAAATATCTTACTAAAATGTAAGATAAATTAAATAGAACCCATTTTAACATCTCTGTACAGTGCTAATTGCTAACTGCTAAGTGAGGCAATAGCAAATAGAACGATCCAATAAAATATTTAGTACATTCAAAATTACTGAACCGTGATTGGACCGAACCGAGCTAGTGATATGGTGACGCGGAAAACTTCCAGGTTCATTTTTTATCCGGTTTAAAAAGCATGATCTATACCGTAACTATGTAACGGAAGTTAATTTATATAAAAAAATACATTAAAAAAAAAGATGTTCGTATTAGGGGAATTAACCGAAAACAAATGATTAGCGAAAGGCCCACAAATTGATACAAATACATAAATCTGTATATTATAAAAACGCATATACATGAAATGAAACAGAGAGAGATTTAGAAAGCTTTAGGCACCTCTCAGCTTCGCCGAAGATCACGGTGGCTAATACTGAAAAAAAAAAAAAAAAAAAAGCCATAACATGCCCAACCACTACTAAACCTCTAAATCAATTAAAAAAAAAAAAAAACCAACCCTTTCTTTTTTTTCTCTCTCTCGTAAAAAAAAAAATCAATCCTTTTTCAATTTGGCGCTTTTCCGAGATTGTTTTTGTTTCTCAGCCGGCGATATGTCGGCGGCCGGTGCAAACCCTTTGGCCATTGCACCAATCACTGCCGGACCCACCACCACACGTCGCCGTGTCGGAGATTCCCTTGAAACAACCACCACCTCCGAACGACCTTCCATTTCCTCCGATTACTGCAACAACAATACTGTCAACATCGCCATATCTCCCGATTTAGACGACGTTGATTCCGTTTTACAAGGCGGCGCGTGTTCTTCTCCTTCCTCGATTGGTTCCTCGTCTAGCGGATCCCATTATCACCACGATCACCACTACCATCACCCGACGATTCAGTACCTTCTCCTCCGTAAACTACGGTTGCCGTTTCTATGCGACGGTGGTGGATCGACGGCTGTTGTGAGTCAAGGGTGGTGGTTATGTTCTGGGAGAAATATGGGCCGTCGGATCTTGGGTCTTCTCATGTTTCTCGTCGTTGCTTCGCTCTTCCTTAGGATCTCTTTAATGGGTGGGCGCGTCGTTGACCACGCGCACCGGAGAGATTTGAATGAGCTCGTCGTTGTTAGAACGCTACATGAAGATTGGTCAATGGCTCAACGAGCAATGACGGAGAACGTTGCTTCTTCTCAACCTACCCTTGTCCTTGAGAAGCTTCCTGTGAGTTTTCTTTCTTCTTCTTCTACCTTAAATTTAATTTTCGTGAGAAAATTTTAGCTGATACACGTTTAGGATTTTGGTTTTAAACGATGCTTAATCCGAAATCTGAATTAGTTTCGTCATTTGATCAATCAATGCCTGTGATTCAGTTTTGTTTTTAATCAATTTTTGATGAATTTTGTCTCTGCTTTTTTTTTCCCCGAGAAAATCAGAAGGGAAAAAAGTTCTCTCTTTTATCAATGTTTGAGTTTTTTTTTATCAAAGATCGGATTTTTAACAGAAATTGGCGCTCTATTTTGGTTCATTTTCTCGGAAAATTATAATAGAGAAAGTGGGGTAGTAGGATACAACGTGGAATATCTCTAATGATAATGATGGTTGCGTCACTCATAGATTAAATTAAGTAATCGTAGTGCCGTAGGGGCTTCACCAATCAAAAATTCGTATACAATTTTCTGAAATTCGTTAAATGAATTTGACAAGGAGTAATAGTCAATGGATTTGAGCAGCCATTGTTTGGTGTGTGGATCACCACCACTTTCTACAGTTTCCATTGACCACCTATTATATTTGCTGGAATTCTTGAACTTATTATTATTTTTGAGACCGATGTATTATTGAATAATCATTCGAAAAGTCCTGAGATTTTGTCTCTTTGTGCCAAAATTTGGTGAACGGTGACCCTTTGATTCTTTTACAAAACTAAAAGGGAAGATCTTTAATGTTCTTAAATTCTTTGGGATTTGCAACGTTTGATTTGACTATCTTCTAAGTTCCAAAACAATGCATTTGTTGTTGGGATGATTGCAATTTATGAACTTTGACTTGATTTATTAATTTGTGAACTGAATCTGTTTCTGGAACGTATGAAGCCTAAACCATTAATCTGTTTGACTTAGTTTTCCAAGGATTTGGCGGTTTTATTTGTTACAGATTCCGGAAATATGGCAGAAACCTGAAAGCGGAAATTATCGCCAGTGCGCGGCACGGCCCAAGAACCGTTCAAGTATAGCTAGTATTCTTGCATTTCCTGATTCTTAAAACTAGAGTTGCAATTTTTGGTTTTCTGAATTTTGTGTATGATTCAGGGCTGCATAGGAAAACCAACGGTTATCTTTTAGTACATGCGAATGGCGGATTGAATCAGATGAGAACTGGAGTGAGTTCATGTTCAAGTATTTTACATTGATTTTGATCTCTGGGTACTTACCTTTTGTTTATTGATTTTGAAATCAAATGTAGATATGTGACATGGTTGCTGTAGCAAAGATTATGAATGCGACTCTTGTTCTTCCTTTCCTTGACCATGAATCTTTCTGGACTGACCCGAGGTTTTATCTCATTTACTCTACACAACAAGGTATTGCCTTTGAAAAGAAGTTGAATTTGAAGAGAGTTTTTTTGGTAAATTTGCAGCACTTTCAAAGATATTTTTGACTGGAGACACTTTATGAACGTATTGAAAGATGATGTTGACATTGTCGAGTACTTGCCTCCCCGGTATGCAGCCATGAGACCTCTCCTCAAGGCTCCTGTTTCTTGGTCCAAGGTCTGTGTTTTGTTTCTTCCATTCCCAAACTTTTAACGGTTTTTTTTTTGTGGTTAAAAGTTCTGTGCTTTACGCAGGCTAGTTACTACAGAAGTGAGATGCTACCGCTGTTGAAAAAACATAAGGTGGTAAAGTTCACACACACCGATTCACGGCTGGCCAACAATGGCTTGCCACCATCAATACAGCGGTTGAGATGCCGTGCCAATTACCAGGCATTAGGTTACTCAAAAGAGATTGAGGAACTTGGGGAAGTTCTGGTCAACCGGTTACGAAATAATAGTGAACCCTTCATTGCTCTGCACTTGAGGTAGAGTAATATTTCTTTCTGAATCCATCCCTTCATATTCAGGACAAGGATTGGTTGAAAAAATGAGAATTTGAAATGCAGATACGAGAAAGATATGCTTGCCTTCACAGGCTGCAGCCACAATCTCACAGCTGGAGAAGCTGAAGAGCTGAGAATCATGAGGTACAATGTTAAACATTGGAAGGAGAAAGAGATTGACAGCAGAGAGAGGCGGATCCAAGGGGGTTGCCCGATGTCTCCCCGAGAAGCAGCCATATTTCTAAAGGCAATGGGCTATCCGTTCTCAACGACTGTATACATAGTTGCTGGTGAAATCTATGGAGGAAACAGTATGGATGCTTTCCGAGAGGAATATCCAAACGTCTTCTCTCATTCAACCTTAGCTACTGAAGAAGAGTTAGAACCCTTTAAGCAATACCAGAACCGCTTGGCTGCATTGGATTACATTGTGGCACTTGAAAGCAATGTTTTTGTGTATACATATGATGGGAATATGGCTAAGGCGGTACAAGGGCACCGGAGATTTGAAGGGTTTAAGAAGACTATCAATCCAGACAGGTTTGAAAATCATTCCTTTTGCAATTGCCTTTTTAGAAAACATTTTACTGATATGGAGTCTGTCAATGGCAGGTTAAATTTTGTTAGACTGATAGATCATTTTGACAACGGGATTATGTCTTGGGAGGAGTTTTCTTCAGAGGTGAAGAAATTACATAATGGCAGGATTGGAGCGCCTTATGCAAGACTGGCAGGTGAATTCCCTCGGCTAGAGGAGAATTTCTATGCGAATCCACAACCAGATTGCATCTGTGACAAGTCTCAGCCTGAGCAACTCTGGAAATCAAGAGAGTCAAATAGCTGGAAGAAGAGTGCTTCAAGATAGAAGAAAGAACACACACAACACATTGATTCAAACCTTTTTAGCCTTCTTGTACAATATAGGAAAGAAGAAGACGATTTCTTGGAAGATCCAGACACGTGTAGAATGGATTATTGACACTATACAGGAGCATCAAAGATATAGCATTTTCTTTCTTTTGCGTCTCTTCAGAGCAGCTGGTTAGAAATCCCAGGGTTAAGCAGCAATAGAGATTTGATTGATCCTTGCAAAACAGCATGTTTTGTTTGTTTTTGGCCCATCATTATTCTTTCATCACATTGTTGTTGTTAGTGACCTCAAAACTTCATTGTACATTGGAGTTACGGATTATAAATAATATATGAATGATCCCCTACAATAGTCCTCTTTGCAGAATCAAGTAACACTTGACACGACAGTTTTACACCTTTTAGATTCTAATCGCCTCTATTGTCAACTGCTGCATTAGTAAAGTGGAGCTGTCTCTGTCACATCTTGATCGTCTAACATCTTGAGATAAGTCGGCAGCTTTGGTTCTTTGTAGTTTAGTCTACCCTCATCATCAAGAAGATTCTCAAGCTTCTATGTTGATTGCTTAGTTACATCGCTTTCTTGATCACACCCCTTGTCCCAGTTAGACCACGATTATTGTCTTGTAAAGGGATGATCACATTGCAGAACATGTCAAGACTGTTGTTAATATGTTTTCCCATTCTTGTTCCTAGTCATTCCTCTTCAACGCCTCATTTTGATTTTTCCGCTGTTACTCCGTTTGTGCTGTCACCATTAATAGAAGCTTTGGATAGAGGATTAGCCCTGAGTTGGTAGCACTGGAGATTTGGGAAATGTATATGAATATGAGCAAGAGGATACAGCCAATGTTACTTTTAAAATTTTTTAAAATCTCAAGTCTGAACCAAATGGATCCTAACCGGATTAAGTCTCGAAAAAACCCGGTTCTGGAATTTTCTTCACTGATGGTGGCTAAAGTTAAAAGTGTGAATAAACAGATCGCAGAGGCTTCGTTACATTGAACAAGATCTCAACCTCAATTCGATTCTCAACGCCGTCGATTTCGACTCACCTGTAAGTATCTCTCACCTTCATTTTCTGCTTCTCTATCCCCATCTGTTGATTTCCGGCGGGAAATTGCACTTAGGACTTGTTTCAGCTCTCAAATTTCTGGCTTTGAGCCTTTGAACGGGTCACTTTGGTGTAAACTCGATCGTTCCTAGATTCTTGGATAGCTGATTGCAAAATTTTGGTTTTTGTTATTTATTTACTGAGATCAATCAATCAATCAGTTTGCTTGAATTTTACTAGAAATTGTAGATCTTCGATGATGATTGTATGTGACCCAATTAGTTACACAAAATTTGGATTACTCTAGTTTCCGTATCTAATATCAAAGTGAATCCAGGACATAGACTGATAAATGGAATCTCTGTTATTGAAGCTAGGATTCTAACAAGTTTCCTTTATTACTGGGTATGCATTTTCTCTCAAAACTAAAATCCCTTTTAGGCTCTAATAGTGTTTTTCACATCTCTCTTATACTAATTTATTCCATGTAAATTAGTATCCTAGGCTCACCCACTGTCTTCCTTACATCGAATGATATAACTCACAATCTCAGTTGCTTCAGCTACTAACCATTGAGGATCTAATTTGTTTAATCTAATTACGATATTATGAGAAAACCATGTCTAGTGTTCTTATCTTTCTTGCTAGTTTGGACTTTTGGAGTTGCTTTGTGATTCTATTTCCTGCAGAAGTTGTTTGCAAGACAACACTTGGAAACAGGAGAACATTTTTATCTTTCCAAATACCATATTATGAAAACTAGGGACTTCAGGCTTATACCTTTTTATAGTATAGTTATGCAATTGGTTGTTTGTTCATTCATGTGTTAGACTCAAGATTTTCCCTTTGCTATTTTCATGCCTCATACTCTTACGCATGAATCTTGATTGTTTGTTTCTTCTTTGATGTGTCACATAGAAAACATGGGCTTCTGGACACTGATGGAAGGATTGCTGCTATTTGCAAACGCACTAGCTATTCTCAACGAAGATCGTTTTCTAGCTCCCAAAGGATGGACACTTGCAGAACTTCATCAAACCGGCAAACGAAACTCTCTCAAAGGCCAAATCATTGGTCTCATCCACGCCTGTCAGTACATGAGGCTTCCTCTTATGCTCTTTAACTTAATTGTCATTGTTGTTAAGCTTTTCTCCGGTTAAAAATGATCAAAACCCCTTGTTTGAATAAACTCCAATCCAAACATTTCTTCAGCTTCTTTTTGACCCTTGTAAGATTAAACAGCTTGTTCTTAATTCATTCATTCTATAGAATCTAAATATCAAAAGCACATTGTATACATTATTGTTACGTATCTTACAACTACAAACACAAATTGAAAATACAAGTTCTTTGACATCAAAAGCTGGAAACTTTGGATCATTTATGCAACAGGAATCATGACCTCATTGGTCCTGAATGGTGGTAACGTCCATGGTGGATTATACCTAGCAAGAATGAAATCTCCGGTGATCTTAAACCCATCTTTCTCAAGATCACTAGTCAGCTTCTTCACCTTCTCATTCACCACACACTCACCCGTCGTACCACTGAACTTAACCACACCGTACTTTCTTCCTCCTTCCTCCCTAATCACAACCCTCTCATCCGTCGGACGCGGCGCCTCCTCCGCCTTCTTGTACATCGACAGCAACAGAAATTGCATCGTCACCATCTTCTTCCCTCCTTCACTGCTTTCTCCTTCCTTAGTCACAACCGGAGAAGTCATCTCAATCTTCTCACTCTCCTTAGTAATCACCGAAGCAGTCATCGCGATCTTCTCACCCTCCTTAGTGATCACCGGAGAAGTCATAGCAATTTTCTCCGGTTTCTCATTCTCCGGTTTGCCAAAAACACCTATGTACTTAGCCAAAACCTGAAAGCCACCGTCTTTGTCGCCTTTGAATTCAGAAGGATCGTAAGTGAGCTCCGCCGCAACCGCCGGTGGATATTCGCGTATCTCATACCTAAAACCATTCCCATTATGTAAGTTTTACCAAAAACTATTCTCGTAGGAGAACTTGTATTTATCAGTTTGGTTCTTTTGGTTACTAAACGCAAATGTGCGTGAGCATTTGATAACGTGTTTGTATGTACACACTAGAACCTCTATAAATTAATATTCCATAAATTAACAACTCCTCTAAATTAATAAATTATCATGTTTTTGAGTTAGATCGATATAATAATTGACACATTTCGATAAAATAATAAAATAATAATTTTTAAAATCTCTATATAAATATATAATCTTATTAATAACATAAATTAATAATCATATAAATTTATTATATATATATAAGATATTTTAGTGAAATATAATTCTAATGTTCTTTATTTATTTGTAAATTTATAATTTTATTGGAGTTTATCTTTTTTTTTTTTAAATATCAAAAATATATGATACCATTTTCTCAAATTGCATCAAAAATAATTAAAAAAATTATATATGCAATAATTATTTTTAATGTGTAAATGCATTAAAACATATCAAAGTATTATCTTCAATTTTTTAGTTTTTATATAATATTTTTTAAAATTCAGAAAAACTTTTTATAAATTAATAATTTCTATAAATTAATAAAATATTTCGGTCCTAATATTATTAATTTATAAAAAATTTATTGTATATATTAATATTTCAATATATTTATAGAAGAGGACGAAGAGATTGATTAGTTCAAATTGGATTTTGGCTGTTGGTGGAATAATCAGAGAACTTGCTTAATGACCAAGATTACAGAAAAAGTTGTGTGGTGCAGATAACTTCTTCTTGTGGAGCTTCTGCTTCCACGACGACGAATGTCGTGTCATTTCCCATGTTCGGTCGTGTAAAACACGACACGTATGTTTGGGAGATAAAAGTAAAACGGCACGTAGTTAGCATCTGAAAGGCTAACCGTATCCTTTCCGTATTACGGTTAAGATATAAATCTGTTACCAAACAAAAGAGTAGGGTTTTATTTTTTCTTTGTCGTCGGCGCCTTATATAAATATTCGTTCGGCGATTTGATGGATTCTTTCGTCTGATTGAGCTAGTTACGATAGATTTTTCTTAATTCGATCTTCGTTTTTTCTGGGATTTCTTGTTTATTTAAATCTTTGTTTGGATTTGTTTTAAAGTGAGCATCAGTGATGAATCCATGAAAAAATTGTTATCCTTGCACTTTGATTGCTAGTGAAGAAACAAATGGGGTTTTCAACTTCTGAGATGCTCCTACTGTTTTATGTGTTTATATGTTGTGATTCAATGGTCGATTGTTTTAGCTCCGTTTAGGGTTCAGGATTTAGGATTGGATCGATGATTTATAAGTTTAAATACTGCGTTATCTATCTGCAATCTCCTTAAAAGGAGTTGAAGATAAACAATAAAAAACCTGAGATCCAATGTTTTTTCGTCGCATTTTTTGTTTTCTGATAAACTTGTTTTAAAATTGTTTTGGTTGATGGGGTTAGAATCAGATCGATGATGTTCTTTTATAAACTGCGTTATCTATCTTAATACCTCCGAAATAGGAGTTGCAGACACAAAACAGAAAACGCTGAGATCTGATCTAGACTAATTCAACTAATCAGTTTATGATTTAATGGCTTGTTGATTGGTTATGGTGTTTTAACTCATCATTTTTAAAAATTTGAGTGTAATTGGGTCGGACTAGATAATGAAAAGTTAGAGATTGTTTATACATCAGAAATATGAACCAAAGAATATTATTATTGTGGGCGTACATCTGATTAGCGGTCAAGTTAATGTGAAAAATATAGCAGAACTCGTACTGAGCTGCAGCAGTTGGGACCTATATACGTAAGACTTTAGTTGAACTTAAAACATCAATGCAAATGATCTAAACCTGACTCAAACCACTTAGGCTTAGCAGAGGCCAATGGACTAATATTCTCTAGGTTGTCGATAAAATGTAATATCATTTCTAAACGAAGCTAGTAAGCCAGAGTTTTCATTCAGGCCTGGTCATCAGTTGATAAATTCGTCCATACTTCCCAATTGCCATGATTATAAGTTCAAAGAAAAAAAAAAGGTTGAAGTTCTTGGTTGTGTTAAGACTCGGATCGTTGTCTGATTCGAATTAAAACATTTGTTAAAATTTAATCTCAAATTTAACAATGTGATTCAAAAAAGTTTACGAATTCAAACAAGAGATTTCAAGAATTTGAAACTATTTTAGACTTGAAACTATTGTTCTGAAGCAAGACGGAGATAGAGAACCAGTCACTCACCCTAGTTACCGTCGTTCTCTCTCCCTCGCCGCTGTCTACTGCAAAGCTACTGCGATTTGGTCTTGATGACTCAGATCTCCTCTCTTTAGCTTCTCCTCGGCTTTTGAGTGACAAGGATTTGTATTCTCCGGCATCATTTACCGTGTTTGGTGCTGTTTTCAACAGTTTTCGGCGAAGGTCCTAGCTGGCTTGCAAGGAAGGTTTGCGGTGGTTTACTCAACTGTGAGAATGCTTGGAAGGTGATTTCCCTTACAGATAGTGTCGGAAGTCGAATCCATAGATCTCAAGGTTTGAGTTGGATGCACAAGTGCCAAAAGCTCACGTTCTTTGCCGATCGGTCCTTCGTCTCTTTAAGATTTTTCCGAGCTTAAGCCGCGTGTACCGTACCAAGCCTCACCGTACTAAGGATATTAATGTCTCATAGAAGCTTTTCCGAGTATTAAGTCTCGTGTATGGCATTAAAGTTTATTTGTGATTAATTTCTTGTATTAAGTTATTAGAAATCGTTCAAAATGAGGCGTTATGCTTCTAATACTAAAATTCTCTAGCTATATGCTAAGGTCTTTCAAGATTCTTCCACCATTACAAGCCCAAAGATTCGCTCGATCGCCTGTAATGGCAGCACAAAATCATTGGTATGGCTTGATGTCTCAGCCTCTCCTCCACTGTCTCTTCGGAGCGGAGTGGAGCTCTCATTGTTTAGAGCAAAATTCACACTCATTTTTTCCGGTGGAGCAAATTTATAGCGAGAAATTTGTCAAGACTCTCTCACACGTTGTGAAAAACTCTCGGAGACACTATAATCTCCAACCCATGTCTACAAGGAAGTTAAAGCTTCCCTCGACGGTCTTCTTTCCGACAGATGTAATGTCGTCGGTGAATCCACCTGACCCGCCAGACTCTCGTGCTCTCTTGGATATTTCGGGACTAAAAGGAGATGAAGATTTTCGACTCTTTGCTTATCTCGGGATCTATATTCAAAGATTTATGGCATCAAAGTTTTTTCTTTGGTGTCAGCATAAGGTTTATGACCAGGAGAGTTTTCTCTCACCCTCCTTTCGATCTCCCTTATCAGGAATCAGGTATATTTCTATTGATATTGGGATATTTTTTTGAAAAAGTGTGGAATTGGTGTTCTTTCTTGGGCGTCAGATTTGGCATTTGGACAGGAGTGTTCTATCTCGCCCTACTTGCGACCTCCCTTTTCAGGGAACGGATGTTTTAGCATTTCAAGAGCATGTTAGGATTATCAAAACCCCACGAAATCTTAGTATTCTAAAACATTAATTATTCTCCGACGAACAAGCCTAAACCCACCGGTCCAAATAGTCAGCGCAATTACTCTTAAACCGAACGGTTCAGTGAACATATGGGTTTCCCAATTTTGACCGCTTAACAAAAAAAATTTGGTTTACCGCCACAGAATCTCCCGGCAAAATTGAATTAAACCGTTCCAAAATCTCCCGCTCTTCTTTACCTTCTTCTAATCGTCTTTTCTCATTCTCCGATTTGTCTTTTCATGTCATACTTCACACTTGACAGTCGATCTTAGGGTTTTCGATCATAGTCGGAAAAAATGACGAGGCCGAACAGATCGAAGAATGCTGAGCGAATAATAGGCAAGGGTGAAGTAACTCCGATTCAAGTCGCCTTCCTTGTTGATCGATACCTTTGCGATAATCGCTTTTCAAAAACCCGATCCCTTTTCAGATCTGAAGCTTCTTCTCTCATCTCCAATTCTCCTGTTCGCGAAGTAAGCCACCTGTAAAATTTTCACTTTTCAATTTCTCATTTTGATTCATCTATTTATTAGTCGTCTTATATCTTTTTTTTTTCCTTCCCTTAGGTTCCGAACAGTTTGATTCCTTTGGATGAAATATTGAACGAATACATCCGACTCAAGAAGGAGAAGGTAATGTTGGATCAAGAGAAAACTCGAGTTCAAAAGCTATTACATGGAATGCAAGATGTTATGAACGCTTACAACTCCACCGCACTACCACCAGCTCTTCCTCCTCCTCCGGTGATTCCGGCAGCAGCTCCGACGAATATCCAAGTAGTTGCTTCAACTTCTAAACAGAACAACTTCGGTGTCTCTCCTTCAGGTACTGAAACATTTCTTCTTTTTTTAGTTGATTTTGGGATTAAATTGGAATTATTACTGTCTTAGCTCTGAATTTGAGATTGAAGCTGTTTATGTTGTTGTTGGTTTAGGTATACTTCATTATGATTTTGCAATTGAGTACCTAAATGATATGTGGATTAGTGTAATAGATTATAGGCAAATGAATTCTCATATTGTACCAAAGATAACAGACTCTTGATCACCAAATTTTCCAATTGGTTGATTTTTTTTCCAGAGAATTCATTGAAAGGATGCATATAACTTGAATTTGGTTGATGTACTAATGCCATGTTCTTATTTTCCAGGCTGCACCGTGTACAAGGCACCTAATGTTATGCAAGTAGCATTACCAGGAAACAAAAGAGTTGGGAATTTCACAGCACCTTCTAGTAGTCAGTCTATAACCAAAAAACGAAAGAGTCCTGAAGTTTCTCTGGGAGCTCCTTCTGTTTCTAAGAAAGCTGGTTAGTACTTTTTAGTTTATTTCTTACATGGTTCACTGTTTAACTCTACATTACCCATAAACGTATTCTGTGTCTTCTTTTCTTATTCCAGGAATGAAAACTATCCGACAAGCTGATAAGGTGACTAATTACTTGACATTTGAATCATCATCTGAGCCGGTCAACAGCAATGTAGCTAATGAGTCATCTGATCTTACGGAAAGTGTGTCAAAGTGTTTGTTTAACAAATCAGACATGTCTCCTCCGAGTAATTCAGCTTTTCTAAGGACACCACAAAAGCAAGTATCTCCTCAGAGTGATACATCTATCACGCCCCAGCAAGAAGTTACTCCTACCAACTGCACTATTGTTACTACAGAGAGGATCACAGTCAGTCCTCTCAAACAAATTGCTTCTTATACAGTGGAAAGGAGCCATATGGTTTCTTCTTTTTCACCTGTTAAGTCTGATCTGAAGATGTCGAGTAAACGAGATCATGTGAAAGGAAGGCTCAACTTCGATGACACTGATGCTACAATGCACTTAGATGCACCTGCCACTGCTGATTTGGTTTCAGCTTCCTCATCTGGCTCTGAAGCAGAAGCTGATTTATTTGACATAGATTTCTCTACTATGGAACTTCTGAGTGAAGACTTTCCATTTTCTGAGCTATTAAACGATTTCGATCTTGGTTGTGAAGGAATGCCAGACTCTTGCCTGCTACAGCTTAGAAATTCTCACATAGAGACTGCTTCAGGGTATATTCCTCTTCTCATTGGCTCAATAACCATCTGAAAATTCCAATTATCTGCTGCTAGCTACTGACTATATACAATTCTGAATCACAGGTTAGCTCCTGAATCAACAAACACAAATCCATTGCCTGACCAGGTTGTATCAGAGTATACATCAACAGTGACAGAAACGATTCAAGAAAAAGACATGAACACACAAGGTGGGTTTAGTTCAGTCTTCACATGATATTATAGATGTAAAATGCTATAACTGTTTTCACTGATACTTAGACAATTTGCAGGATCCGACTCCATGACTACTGTAAAGTCCATAACAAAATGCTTACGAATCTTAAGTCCTGGTAATTGCTCTTTCTCACTGTGATATAACCATACCACAGACTTCATCATGAATCTTTTCTCCCTAACATGAAAATTTTTCTTCTATCTGCAGCCAAGAAATGCAGACAGAGTCACAGTTGACTGATTAGATCCTCCAAGTTGACCTAACAAGGCTTCGATATATTTTGAGAGCTTCATGTTAATGTAGATCTTTGGTTGGCTGGCTCCGAACTGGTTCTACATTTTAAGTTGTGTACATTATTTCATCTAAGCTACATTAGTTTTTGGCTACTCAATTCTCTATATGACTATCGATAAAAGTAGAATTAACTTGTTATTTTATAATCTATGTCTCTATTTGGTTTACCACTCAAAACTACCTGAATCAAGCAAAGTACTTATCCAGCATATCAACTTTGTTTTTCTGTCCACCTAAATTGGGTTACCAGCCAAAAGTATTTGTTGAACAAAAAAACATAACATTTAGACACTTGCAGTTTCTGGTCTTGTATAAACAACTTTTCCAGTTGTGTTGAACATGAAACTGTTGAGACACAGAGCAACTACGTGTGTTGTCCCTTTCGATGTTCAGCAACTACTTGTGTGTTGTCCCTTTCGATGTTCATTAACGAACAAAACATTAAATGTCAAAATAAAATAAATTTGGGCAGAATAGATGAGCAACACTCGTACGAGGAAATGATCCTAACATAACCTTCATGCGTCTTATTTCACAAAATGTACGTAGGAATTTCCATTCAAATAATTACCTGTTCAGAACTGTTAAATATATCTGAATTACCCGTTTATATATTTAAAATTATTAAAAAGTCTCTAGAACAGTGAATATGAATAGCAAATCGTCAGAACTTGAGCTTGATACTTTTTAGTTGGCTGCCATATGTTGAACAGGTTTCTTCTCATAATTGAGTTAGTACATATAACATATCTCGTTCCACAATAAGATAACATTTAATATTTATGTCAAATTATAGAAGAAAATTCCAAATATAAGATTCAAATGAAACAAAAATAGGTATGTCTTGTCCATTAGAACCAGACCCACCAACTTGATAAACTGTTGTTTTCTTAATTTTTTTTCCATCGAAATTCGTTTTTACTCTTTTTGTTTCTTTATTTCTTTTATTCCATTGGTGGTTCAACATTTTGACGTGGAAAATGAGATTCCTATTTCTTTTTGGTATTAGTTTCACAATTTGTATGGCTTTAAGAATAAACAGATATTCCTTGCTTGTTTGAAATATCTTTCTTCCTCATACAAAAAAGGGAATTCAATCTAATATTTTTGGGTAGATCTGTTTTCTTGGCTAGTAAAATAATATTGCTTTTTCTTAATTTGTTGTTGATAAAATATAGTTCCACCGTTAACTTCGATAAAGATCTTAGTGGTAGTATGTTATGATAAAATCCACTTGCGGAGGAAGTGTTTATTGAGGATGAGACTGAGTGTCCAAAAAATCCAGAGAATCTGAGAGTGATATGACAAAATGGAAATATGCATCTAATATGGTTGAGGTATAACTACAGTTTTAATCACTTTCTTCTAACACATGTTTTACACAATAGTAATGCTATGGTTTAGACACAACTACACTTTAGCCATATCTAGCTTGCTTCTCGAAAGTGTGTATGGCATAATAGATTCGACGATTAGCCATATTTTAAAATCAGTTTGTATGAATATATGATAAAATTCAGTTAAACTAGTTAATTTTTTGATTTTTCTACTAATTGATATATGTGTTTTTTTAATGAAAATATAATCGAAGAATCATGGTTCATTTGGTGTCATGGATTGAGAGTTTTTTTTTTTTTTTTTTTTTGAAAGGGTTCATGGATTGAGATTTGAACCATGGAGATCCCTAAAAGCGTGAATTATCCTAACCATCAAATCATTAAGGATCCGGGGGACAAATATCGAATATAGATAAACTACTCATAAACTAAACATAACGACTCTTGTATTAACGCGACCAAGATAGTGATAGTCTAATAATGAATAATGAAGACAACAACTCCTACAAAAAGATGAACTCAGAACGTAGTGTACAATACCACTCTAAACCGTAGATTTTGCCATTGTACAATTAAACGTTTAAAACAAATCCGGCCGTGATTAAATTTGTCGGAGGTGGGAACGGGTCAAAGTAAATCCAAAACTGGTAATTCTAAATTGTAATGACATAACTACCCCTATGTGGTTTCTATTTTAGCAAGAATCGAGGATCGAATCGGATTTTCAGTAACTTATTGTTTTTTTGTGGTCAACACATTCTTATACAATTATGGAATTACTCTTTAGAGAAGAGAACAGATAATCTTGCGATCCCGCAATACAAGCCGTAGGATACGGTGTAATCGCGTCGCTTAAACGATGAACCATCGAACGTACGGAATCTCTCTACTCGGAACAAAATTACCTTTTCTTTTTCTCTTTAATCTCTTAACAATTTTTTTTTTTAAAATATTTCATCATCCTGAATTATTATATCTTCTTCTTTGATAAGAGTTTCACTATCACTCTTCTGTTCCGAGCTTATTATTCCTGCTCCACCACTACTCACTCCTCCCCTACCTTTTCGTTACTCAATTCCTCAGTAAATAATAAATCTGTTTTTTTTTTGTATTAAATCACCAAATCCACCAAAACCCACTTCCTTAAATCCCTTCAATTCTATTGTCATTACTGTGGCATTAAACAACAAATGACTGACATCGATTTAGAACAAGGAGGAGCCTACGCATATCACCGGCGGTCGTTTGGTGGTAGTGACGTCAGCGTTTACTATTCAGATGAAGATGATGTGACGTCATGTTACTCTTATTTCTATTCGACGACGGGAGGATCGTATGAATACGAAGGAGAGTCGAGGAAAGTGTCGTCGGTGAGTCCGTCGGAGATAGATGACGATGATGATGATGATAATGCGACAGCGCCGCCGGAGAAAGGCTGCCGGATATGTCATTTAGGGGTGGAAACGAGCGGTGGAGGTGCAATAGAGTTAGGGTGTTCGTGTAAAGACGATTTGGCTGTTGCTCATAGACAATGTGCCGAGACTTGGTTCAAGATCAAAGGCGACAAGTAAATTACTCTCTCTTTGTTTTGTTTTCTCTCTAAATATATTTTTTAATCATAAATGTGTTCTTGAAATTTTCGAGTATTGGGTTTTGATAAACTGATCAAAAGTCTTGTTAGAATTCATAGGAGATCATGTTGTTTTTTATTTTCAGTATATTGCCAAGGATTTTTTTTTTTCTCTTTTTATTCCCTCTTGAGTTCTAGTTTTTGGATTTATTTTAGGACCGTTTGATTGATTATTCTGTTGTGAGAATTTATTGACTAATTCTTTAGTGATTAGTTTTCAATTTGTGTCAAACTTTTTAGATAATATGTGAAGCTTAAGTTCTTAACTAGGGGCCTACGGCTATTAACTAGCATTTATATGTCTTAAAGTGTAAAAACTTTAAAATTTAGAAATCGTTGTAGGTCACTCAAAATTCACTGTTACTACTTACTATCGTGTTCTTTTTTGGACAGAATAAAGTAAAAATAATGTTTACTTACTATATCTTTTTTTTAATATTTATGATTTATGCATTTCAAATTAACTATCTTTAAGACTTTTATTTTTTGGTTTAGACCGTAAATTGATTTATAAAAATATTAAAGATGCAACATAAGTTCTACAATCAAAAAGCAAAAGAGAATTTGGCATTCTGATGTATACTACATTAAGCACCAACATAATTTGCTAATGAATTATGGGTGGTCATTTAAGATTATAGAAATTAACATCTATCTTATTGTAACAGAATCTGCGAGATCTGCCAATCGGTAGCACGAAATGTAAGCGGTGCGAACGAGATGGCGCCAGAGATAGAGTTGAGAAACGGTGGAGGCAGTGAGGAAACGGCGGCCGAAGGAGGCGTAGGAGCAACAACGGTGGAGAACAGGTGGCAGCCACAGAGAGTAGTGAATATAGTGTTAGCTTGTATGGTCTTTGGGTTCTTCATTTCATGGATCTTTCATTTACATGTTTCCTCTTCTTCTTGAACCCAACAAACATAGATACTATATGGTCTTTGCAATCAAACACCACATTTTACTTTATATATCCCATGAATTCGATTCTTTGTATAGATAAAGCCGAGAAAGACATCTAAATCCTAGCTGAGCCAAGGTCATCGGATGTAAGATTTTTTTTTTCTTAAAAAGATGCTTAAAGCTGAAGAGGGTAACAACGATTACACATTGAAAAGACATGGTCTCAAAGCTTAAAACAATTTCTAGTAACAAAATTGACAATTAATGAAGAAAATAACGTGATCCAACAAAAGATGATTACTTGGGGAATAAGGAACCGGAAAATGTACAAATAGCATTTGCCCCAACTTCTCTTTAATCACTGTTCTTCCTCCTTTCTCGAACAATAACCAAAAACAAAAATTTACCCCCACTTACAGAAATTCAAATCCCAAATTTGATAAATCATCAAAACCAAAAGACCACTAGGATCTTCATGAAGCCGCCATTGATTTGCTGCTTTCGTATAGATCTTTTGCCCCCAAGTCCTTGCCTCAGTTTTATGCGCCATTCATTGAGTTATCATTGTGAACTACATTACCGTCTTCATAGATCTTCCCGTTCACCTGAGCTCTTGGCCTCTAAACCCGCACCAAAAAACCATTTAAAACATCAAACTTTGTGATTGATTCAATTCAAATAGGTAAGGAGAACAAACACAGGTTCAGAAGCGTACCCAATCAGCAGGATCAACACCGTTCCCATTCAACAATTTGTGGTTCTCTTCTTTGGTTCTGATTACTGGTAGCAACACCGCAGTTCGATCTGGTAATTCTGTTGTATGGACGTTTGACAAAGATATGAGAAACCGTGTCTCCGAAAAATAAGACAAAAAGTGTTGAAATTTCAGTGAAGAAAGGTTTTGCTGAGATCAAACCTGGTAATTTCTTGTCGAGACAGAACACCACCAAATTCACAGTATACCTAAACAGGGAAAGAATACAGAAAACACGTTAATAAATCTGTCTTCAAACAAATGTTTCGTTGGATCAATTTTAGTGTTATAGTAACACATACCAGGCAACAACGACATCGACAGTGTAATGTTTACGAGAGGCAATGATCAAGAGGCTCTGCACGAATGCAATGAGCCACCCAAACAGCTTTATGAACCTGAGACATTGTATAAACAGAATTAACATAAGAGTGATACATAGATGTGATTTCCAGAGTAGTTTAGAAGTTATTGCCTAAAGAAATTTACAAATATTTACCTTTTAGTTCCGTATTTCTGGTAAGTGAGGACAAAGACGAGTGTGAATATCATATGCGATGAGAAAATCAGGTCTCCACATCCATACATCACCCCATGAGCTGATGAGATCAGAATCATCACATGAGAACAGAAGCAAACAAAGAAATGTGTGCAAACTCAATCTGTGATTGAGGAAAGAAAAATAGGTAGACTCACGGTTAATTTCGAGCACCTCAAGAGGGCTTTTGGGCCATGGCAACCTGGCAACTGCAGAGCCCTGAAGAAAAAATGGGTAAAATTAAGCTTAACCAATTAGACACATGACACCTTGTGCATGGATGATCTCAGTTGCTTACCTCGCGACAGTGATAGTTAGGACCAGGAAGCTGAGTCGAATAGAAAGTTATAACACGGAGAAACTGGCAGGCCTGAAAGCAGAAACATCCTTCAAGATTAACAAAACAAAGTAATCTCAGCAAGCTTAACATATAGTAACTAGTAAGCCAGGGCACTTACAACTAAGAATGCTAGAACTCTGCACCATATCAACACGGTGTATATCTTTTTGCTTTTCAAGATGAATGGATGAAAAGTCCACTGCAATAAAGGCTCAAGGAGTATTAATATCGAAATATAATCATGTAATGGCAGCTCTAACAAAGTAAGATTCAGCTATAACTAAGAACATATTACCAGAAAGAAAACTAAAACGTACATAAATCTTAGAATACTGAGGAAACTATGAATGTCGAAAGACTCACCAGGAAAAATGAAAGAAACACACTAGTGAACACGGTTTCACTAATGTAGCTTCTCTCTTGACCAAGCTCCTATACAATAATAGAAAACCAAAGCAATAAGACATATATTCTGATCCAATGAATCATGTGCTCAGAACTGAGAATATAGCTAAAAGGTCTGAGAGACAAACCGGAAGAAGAAAGAAGCCAAGATCCTGGAGAGTCGGTCCCGGGCGATGAATATAATGAACTCCTTTAGCAGCTAAACCATGAATGTACTGCACATAACAAATGCACATAAGATATAAATAAACTCAAGAGAGGAAAAGCTACATTGTTGAAATCAAAACAAAATCCAAGACACATGTTTCTGCTGAACAAAGCAAAGGTGTAGGTTTTAATAATTTAGCCAAAAGCACCAAATTTTCTCTCAAAGGTTACTATGTATAACAAAGCCAATGATCATAATTATAGTATCATACGTTTTCCATTTCAGTCTTCAACAAAAAGAAACAGGAGTCATCATTAATACTCAGCATAAGAAATAACAATCCAAGGGACCAAAAAAAATCAATCTGAATCTGAAGAGAATCAATTCCAACTAATAATATAAAGCTCTCTAATTTCAAATCAAGAGCTAAAAGTGAGTGAATCTCACATATCAAAGCTCTCAGTTAAATCGTAAAGTTTAGAATTTTAAAGATGAGAACCTGACAGATAAGACCAGCGAGAAGATATTTCCAGTTCTCAGCGAGAAGACCGATCTCCGTCGTTATCTCAGAGCAAAATCTCTTCCATAGCTGAATTAAAAAGCAACAAAATCAGCCAAAAAATTGAGAAACCCAGAAGCTAAATTAGGAAAAGAAAATGACGAAACCTTGGAAGATTCACGACGAATGTAAAGCGTCATCTTAATCTTGTTTGTTGTTGATCTTCTTCTTCTTCTTCTTTTCGTGAGACAAAATCAGTTCCATAGTAGTTTAAAACCCAACAACTTGGGTCAACATCATCAATCTAAAATTAAACACTTAACCCTTATAAATTCTTCAAGTCTCGAGCTTGTCGCCAGAAGAGAGGTCAGATTTTTAGCCCAACCCAAATTCGAGGTCAACGATCCAAGATCTGAGAAGAAGCAATGGAACGAGAGACGTAATAAAAGTAACAGAGAGAGATCGAAGACGAAAGTCTAAAGAAGATTCAAAAACTTTTGTAAGTAGAGAAGAAAAGAGATTTCGTTTAGCAGAATCTGAGAAACGAAGCCTTAAGATTAAAAAGGCGAGAGAGTTCAACACGGAGAAACGGTTGAATTGAATAGTATATTAAAGAAAAACAAAATAAAATTCAACCTGATAATTTATTTATTTATACCAAAATAAATAAAAGAGTTTCTTTATACGAATTATAAAATGAAACTTTCATTTTTTTTGTTTGCTGTAATTTTTGTTGTTGTGGTTTTAAGTTTTAACATTTTCCAACATTTATTAATCATCAGTATTTATATATCAGAGTCTATCAGGTTTGATAGCTGTTATGGCCCTTTTGGTTCTTAGACCAATTAGTGATTGTAAAAATAGTAACAGTATAATATTTCTGTCAAACTTTGGTTCTATTCAGCGGGGATTTATTTATGTTGGCAATAAATTTAACTATTGATGAAAGTTTAATTGATCTACAACAATTTTCGACTTTTAACTATGTTTTATATGATATTATTTTATATTAGATTAGACGAAGAAACTTAATAAACTGGAAAATCTAGGGAAAATATAACAATAATGTGTTTGATCTTTACCCTCTTTCTTATTTTGAATTGAAATTTTAATAAAGTCAAAACATATGTTTACATATTTGTAACTTTTCCCTTTTTTTAATTTTTATTATTTATATTTATATCATGTAATAAAAATCTACAAGGGAAAAATGTGAACCGTATATAAATATTTTCTTTTGGCTTTGAAAAAAAAAAAGGATATAAAGACTAATGGTAAGAAAAGTCGTAGAAGTCTCCTTAGGAAATGAGTCAATATTGAAACTCAATCTATCAATTATCACATTAAATTTTGGTGTTCCAAATATCATCACTTGTTTTAAGGAATGGTCCTAACTCGTAAGTCGTAACATCCTGGTCATTTCGGTTGCCATTATTAGTCTTTATCCTCGTTCTGCTATTTTAAAAAGTAAAAATCTGGTAATGATTCTTGATTGATGCATACATGTATCACCACCAACTGGTAAGGCGTTATTGGCGCTTTATTTCAAATTTCAAAGATTATGACGAGGGATTAGAGCTAGAGTAGTGGCCAATTTGCAACTTGATATAACAAAAAAAAAACACAAAAAAAAGCTTAATACAAAGTTTAAATATTAATTGTGCATAACACTACAAAATGGTTTGGAGGAGCATGTGGGTAGGGTGAAGCAGCGAAGCATGTCTGTCAAATACAAGTTTTTTTCCTCACGTGCTCAGTTTTCTATCCTCTATTCCTAATTTTCATTAAATTTATATAACATATAACATATTAAGTTCTTGCTCGGATTATCAACCCGTAACATTTGTGAAACACAATGGTCTAATGATAATTTACAAAGGTAATTACAAAATTTTCATGTTTTATCTTTTAATTTATAATTTATAATTTTTTTTTATGTAAGATACTTCAAGAAAAAACCCTAACCCTCTTAATTATTCATAAATGTATTTCACTATTTTGTACATGCGCAAACTCTCTCTACACGATTATGCCATATAAAATTCTTAATTACAGTCATATTAAAGCCCAACCCACTCCAGCTCCACCCGGTCCAAACCAAACCAATTTATGCAAGTTTAGACCCGACCGATTGGAGAAACCGGTGGGTTTGATGCGTACTTAGTCGATTTTTCTCTCTTCAACAGACAATCTCTGTTCAAAACTGCTTCTTCCTCCTCACACCAATTCTGATGACTACTTACTACTAACGAAATGAAGAACGCTTCCAAGTGAGAGATCGATGAGCCAAACTCAACCGAGTGAAGTTCATCGTCGTGGTTCACCATTTTGAATGCTGGTTCATCTCTTTCCTGTGAGAATTAAAGAATGATTCAGACCATCAATTCTAATACTTAAAGGGCCTAGAACAGAACAAGTTAGTTACCTGATTAAACAATTGAAAGCTTGAGAAAGTGTGAGACTTTGTTTGATCATTAGAGAAGACACGAAGTTTACAACCAATGTCCCAGCCACCACAGTCGCATGCTCCACCGGACTTCCACCTTTCAATCAACGGTAAAGGAGCATTATTACAATCTTTAGGCAATGTGTGAGCTCCACTTGGAAGTATAATAGTAGTTGTGCTATGTCTTTGACTCATGTTTCTTGTTTGTACAATGGCTGCAAGCTCTTCGTTGGTCGAATCAATACCGAACAAAACAGATTCTGATTTGTGGATTGATGAATCTGAGGTGACAAAAGTAAGAGTCTTCATTTGACCGATGATCGTATGTAAAAAGGGATGCTCTTTCTTGTGGCGGCCTAACCAGTTTCCACTCTTGTTCTTTACTTCGTTTACTGTATACAATGTGTAAGACCGAGTAGAAGAATTTGAACTCTTCATGGTTGCAGCAAGAACGTTGTTGCTATTGTCTCCAACCACAAACTGAAACAAATTTATACCTTTTCTCAATGTGAATTGCAAAAGAGCGTGAACTCTTGAGCTGCTTTGCTTCTTCTCCATTGTTGGTGTTGGTCTTGTGTTGGAAGGTTTTGAAGCCACTTGTAATGGGACATTCTTGTTTTCAGTCTTGGGTATCAATATAGGACCTGATCTAGTTCTGTTATGACCATGTGGCTTTGTTCTGGTGAATGTCAAAGGACCTGATTTAGCTGAAGCATGAGATGTGCTTGACAATGCCGATGAGCTTTCTTTGGAACTGAAACTTCTACTCATCTGACTAAAACTGAAGCTAAAGCGTCGGTTAGGGGAAGGATCTCTTCCTTTTTTGGATGAAACTGTGGGAATGTTTTGGTTTCTTTCTACCTGACTTGAACATTCACTTTCGAGATTATGTCTTCTATCTTGACATTCAGCAGTTCTAAATGGCTCAGATAAAAGCTTGGAACTTGTGTCTGACCCTGGATTTGTCTGACGGCTGGCATTTAGAGGACAAGAGGAAGATATACACGAGTTAAGCTCAGAGGCATTACTATGTTCTTTATGCTTCATACTCAGAGGTTGGTGAACAAGTTTTCCCTTTTCTTCCATTGTCATCAAGGTATCTGCAGCATCCATTGCATCTGAACATTCTTGTGATCTAAGTGAGAAACTGTCATTTCTCTTTTGTGTAGAGAAATTCACAACTGGTGCTTGAGGCTTCAAATCTACCTCCAATCTTTTGACTACTCCGGTTAATAAATCTAGTTCTAAAGAACTTGCTGCAGTTTCTACTGAACCATTGTATGAAGAAGCATAACTACAAGAAGCTCCTTTAGTTCCCTCTACATCAGTATCCTTCCATTTCTCCAACAGTTTCCAATCCAAAACCCCAAAACTGAGCGCCTTTGCGCGAGAATCTTGAGTTCTTCGAAGATACCTTGGCGGATCCAACATATCATGCTTCACTAGCTCATCCTCTCCTTGATGCTCTGAGGTTCCATGAGCATGAGAAAAGTGATATCTATCCTCATGAACCTTGGAGGCTCTTTGTTGCCTCACCATACTGATATAGTTACCTGAAACCTTAAAGCAATGGCTCTATATTTGCATTCAGGATTATCCCAAATCTTTGTTTCTTCATACACCTTTAGACTAAAACACTCTGCAATAAAAAAGACATAACAAGATTTTCAGAGAATTTAGACATAAAGTTTTCAATAGAGTAACACAATTTAATACTTCCATACTCAATTCTTACCAAAGCTAAGCAGTATCTTTGAAGAATTGTGACTCTTGACGATATCAATCAGTAAGATCTCTGAATAGTTCTTAAAAAATCAATAGCACGAAACGAATGTTCGAATTTTTTAAGAAGGGAAGTACAACAAAAACTCGCAGATCTAACTAAAATCTCGGAGAATCAGAATCTTTTGCTATCAAATTATGAATGGATCACCAAAATGTGAAATGAAGAAAAAGAAAGGAAAACGAAATTTAACACTTTCCCTTTTCTTTTTCTCACTCCAAACCAAATTAGAGAAGGAGAAAAGTGGGAAATAGGGACCACTTAAAAAGACAATTCAGGCAGATCGGAGAAATCAAAGCGACAAAACTGCGAGATGTAAAAGATAACTTGGAAGCGAGGTGGCGCGAAATCAAAAGGTAGATGACGAAGAAATTCTGAGCGAAGCAAAGAACTTAAAAAACTGACACTGAAGTCCAAACACTTGAGTTTCAGTTACTTTTTTATTCCACGCTTTAAAACACTGATTTTCCGTTAATTACCCAATTTTACTCTAATTTAGTTAATTAAAATATTCAAATCGTTTTTGTGAAAAAAAAAAAAAAACAAAATATCGGTAATAGAAGTGCTGTCACTGTCTTTTTGGTGATTGGATTTCAAGTACGAGTGTACGATTATGAGATTTTAGAGTTTTAGATTTGTAGATACAAACAACTAGTAGATTAACCGGGGAAAAAAGGCTAAAAATTTAAGATGTTACTGAAGTATTAATTCACTAATTTCTAAATTTAGTACACGATACTATCTCCTTACTCTTGAGTAATTACTTTTAGTTTGATATTCAGGGATCTTGTCGTGATAAAGTCTATTGGATGTGATTTTCAATTTGGGTGGTCCAAAGGTGGTGCCGCATGATGTGATGAGTCAGAAAGTTAGATAATGATTTCATCGGAGAATTTGTTCCGGCTAAGATAGAGTTGTTTTGTGAGCTGTTTTGCTATCTATTTTCTTGTGTTTTTAATCATTGACACACTGTTTCCGGTGAAGAAAAAAAAATAGAAAGCTAGGCACTAGGCCCTTAATTGCAACTGATTTGATCTTTTTTTAGAGTTGCCTTGACATTAGATCTAGATTCAAAACCAATTGTTCAAATATTATACACTTTATATCAATCAAGTGAAATTTGAAATGCATAAAAGAAAAGTGTAGTTTTAAAATAGTTTTCACTCATCACAAAAGTTTAAAGTTGATTCTAGTTGAGTTGGAATATCCTTATAAACAAATAGTAGATGATAGAGAAGTGGACTACCTTAGAGATCCTTAATTCTCCTCACCTCCACGTTGCTATGCTTCATGTATCCAACTGTTCAAAGTGGTCATAATCTTAAGTGTGTGTGTGTGTGTGTTTTTTTGGGTGCGAGTTAGACTTGTGAAATAGAGGAGTTTACGGAATTGACGTCTATTTGGTCCATTAGAAAATGTGTTAAAATTTATACTGATAAAGTTGGAGTTCTACAAGAGAGTAAGAAACAAATATTTGATATAAGAGAACGTGGCCTAGCCGGAGATGCAACAAAGGCCCACAACCATAGTTGTTTCTTTGCATGGTCATATACTACATTAGCATGGGCAACGTTACACTCATCGATATGATAAGCCTTCTCTATCGGTGCCACGTCCAATTATCTCTTTAGTATATAAGTTAAGAAGAACGCAAACTTGAGGTAAGGCATATATATAGCATTATAATCTAGATCTTTTAGAATTTGGGTAAGTTATAAAAATTTATGCTGAATCGAGGATTAGTATTTAGCTATTGTAACATGGGCCACTGTTATGAGTGGCATTTTTATGTCACTTTGGGTTGACATAACAAAATAAATTATTATCTAGTGGATTGTTCCCAAGTCTAATAAATAATCCACTAGATAGTCTAGATTGATGATTATTTGAAAACAAAACATTTTACCAAATAAAAAGAAAACAGATTGAATATTGGTGGTATTTTAATTTTGTTTTCTCACTTAGTGTCAACACAAATTATAATAATATTTAATTAAAAATATTATCAGTTAGCCAATTATAAAAGAACATTTGTAAGAAATATTTTTAAGAGACGTTTTCTCTCACATTTTTAATTTATCTTTTTATTTATTTTATTCGTGAAAGACGGTGACAGTCTCTCTCGATAATAATGCTCTTAGTACTATTTTTTATTTTACTTTATTGGCAATGACTTGTGATAAACTTTATGTTTACTGTAAAACCATTATAAAATTTACTCCATATTATAAGAAAAACTTTAAACAAAAAAATATTTTACGAAGACAAAAACAAATTAAAACAAAAGATACTTTACCTTTAGTTAGCTAGCTACTTTAGCTTACATTATATATGTATGTGCGTTAATGTGATTTATACAGGTAAATACTTTAATTATTGATGGAGAAGGTGTAGCTTTTTGAAAGAAAAATCCGACAAGCAAATCTTTGAGTTTGCTTCATAACAAGAGCATAGCATATAATTTGTAGGACCAGTCTCTTCCTTTCAAGAAGAAACACTTTTTATAGGAGAGACTAGAGAGTCCCCTATTTCCACTACGACAACGACATCCAAAATCTCTTTTCCCCCACTTAAAGGATCGATATGTTGTCTACTAAAAACATCTTCGTAGTACAGGCATGGAACACCACCACAACGCAAACGCAAACGCAAACGCCAACGCCAACGCCACACAGACCGTCACTGTTACACCCAACCTTCTATTGGGGTTACAACTGCCAAGTGCTTTTCTCGGGATGGCCTGGTTCTGACCGTGCTATGTATGCTCTCGCACTTATCTTCGTCTTCTTGTTAGCGTTCTTAGCTGAGTGGCTTGCTCGGTGTTCTGACGCAGCCTCCTTCAAACCGGGTGCTGATAAGCTTGCTAAGGTTGCGTTTCGTACGGCTATGTATGCCTTCAAGTCCGGCTTTAGCTACCTTGTGATTCTGGCCGTTGTTTCGTTCAACGGTGGCGTTTTCCTCACTGCGATTTTTGGGCATGCTCTTGGGTTTGCGGTTTTCCGAGGGCGGGCGTTTCGGAATATGGGTCGGGTCGACGGGTAGGAAATGGGATATCTAGTATCTTCGGGTTTAACCGAACCCAACGAGAATGGAATTCGTTTGTTTTTTTATTTGATTTGTGTGGGTTTATTTCCATTGAAAAAAGACAAGTGTTTCGTGATACGTTGCATTTGATGAGTGGAGTGAAGTATATGGCGTTTTGTTATTTTGGTTTTCATTTTATTCTTTGTGATGATAAACTTCCATGAATATAAAAATACAATACTTTAATAATTCAATTTTTCCAATGTGGTCATACATTTATCCCAAAATTTTACCTTTTCCCAAATTTTATCATTCTTGCAATTCTCCTAAATTTGATAGTCATTTATGGTTTTTGTTTTTGTCATCCCACAGCTATTAAATGGAAAAAAAAAATGCTTGATCAGCCCATTTGGTTTGAGGCTCAGATCCACCTCATGGGCTCAAATCAAGCCCAAATCAAACATTGTAAAATTAAGAAATTTTGTTTTTAGAGAAACATTAAAAAAAAACAAAAAATCTGGAACCGATTAAAAAAAATAGTTGCTCGACTTCGTCGGCTCTAGTTGGAGATACCAATGGCTACGATGATCGGAATTCACCTCTCCTGCTGCAAACCGATATCGTTTTCATCGTCGATTTCCTCGCCGGACCTCAATTCTCTCCACTCAAAGCTCTCTTTCTTATCTCTCAAAGCCTCTCCACAGCCACGAAAAACGACGGTTATCCGTATGGGCGGAGGTCCTAGAACATTCCCCGGCGGCGTCTCCAAATGGCAATGGAAAAGGATGCAAGCAAAGAAACAGAAACAGCTCCTCAAAGCGAGGCTATGCAGAGAACGCCAGATTTACGAGATGCGGAAACGCGCCGAGCTCAAAGCAGCGGTGGCTGAGCTTGAACGACCATGGGAGCCGGTTCAAAAACCGCCGAATCTATTCTCTGTATGCGCCGATGAGCAAGTTAAGGTACTCGCGGATCGGTTTCAGAAACCAGGCGGATTCGATCTCTGGACTGATCGGGATGGACCACAATTGTTCGAGACTGTTGATGATTTGCCTTCCGCTAGGTTTTTCCCAAAAGGTGTTGTTCATAGTGTGAAACCGTATCGGAGATTATCAAGCTCCGGTGATGATGATGATGATTCATATGGCGAAGAAGAGAATGCGCCAAAACACGAAGAAATTGGAAATCAACGAGGCCGTAGAGTGAGGAAGAGAGTTGAGATCATATCTCAGATTTATGATATGAGATTGCAGAACGATGGAAGATACGAAATTGGATCATAGTTTAAGAGTTTGATTCAAAGCATTTTCGTAGTATTTCTTCTTTGATGTGTTCATAATCAATGAACATAAACTTGTATGTAACTTGTAACAGTTTTAATCACAGTTTTAGTATTTATTCTTGTCTTGTTTCTTCGATCAAGATTTAGTTGTATTGGAGTTGTATATAGGGGAAACAGATCTGTTCTAGAATCAGTGATCGAAATTAAGTATTGTCAAATGTAGTAGTTATGAGTATGAGATATATGTGTGGGGATGGTCATAATGAATCTGTTAAAGCTGTTGTTAGTTCTACAGGTTTAGAGTTTCCAAGATGTGGTTTTTGTTAGATTTGATCTCTTGCTGTTATTACATCACAAGATGAGAATTGCTTCTTTGTGTCTTTGTTGCTTTGTTTTTGCCAGAGGTTATGGTTTGTCAAACTTTTTGGCTGTTTCTTGTGATGTAAATGTGGTGTTCCAATTTTCTCAAATTCCTGCCAATGTGTTAGTGTTGTGTCTTTGTTTGGAAATTGGAAGGAGTTTGTGATCATTTTATTGTCCTGGATGTATTAGATATTTAGATCCACCCAAAACTTTGTATTAAAGCCCAATGGGGAACCAAATGAGCTTTTGTCTTTCTGCTTTAAGAGCCCGAAGAAGAAACATAATAAAGCAATGTTGGCGAATGATGCTTTATTTCAAGAGAGGTCAAAGTGAAGTTGTTGACAAAAAAAAAAAAAAAGTTGTTGAGCGCTTTGCAAAGGAGGTTTATGTCATGTTAGAACCATTTGAATTAGTTAAGTGAACGATGGATTACTTTTTCATTTAAAAATATACAAGAAAATGGCTTGCTGAATTGAAAATAGTTCATAGTCAGAGCTAATGTTGCCACAGTATTGTTTTCTTGTAGGAAATGATGTGAGCTAATTGAAATCTGTTGTACGAGCAGTTATCGCGATCGTGTCAGTGCTCACATGTATTCCCCAGTAAAGTTGGAGAAACTGAATGAAAACACACTTTCCAAGAAATAATAATCTACTGGAATTAATTATTGGAGCATCATCAACTTGACTCGGATTATCTAGGAGACCTTACCAATGCTCATACAAGTTAATCGAATATCATTATCTTTGAGCTACTTCTCGTTTTCTTTCCATTTCACTCTTCCTTGGCCTTATTGTATAGTATATCTTCTACTTTCTCAAATCTGTCTACCTCAAAGGTGATGATATTTGAAAATTAAGATGTTTAGAGATGGTTTCGTTGGTTTAAGGGAAGCTCTCTTTAATTGAATTCTGGAGACTGATTGCTAAATGATCAAGAGAGCGCTTTTGTTGTAATGCTTGGCATCTTGTACACAATAAATTTGACTAAGACCAGTTTTAAAAAGAATAAGATTTGGATTACGATAATATACCAAGAAGAATTTTTTTGTTATGTAACTTATGTTTCAAAGCTGTAGATAATGTATTTAAACAATCTAACTTGTTAATGTACATGTATATGTAGGATAGAATGAATACATTTATCATGTAAAATGACAAAAAACAAGCTTCGTGACTAATAGTTTTATGAATTATATCGTTTTATTTACATAGATTTTGAATTGAGTGGCGCATTTTTTCTTTCGTTATTCACGCTCAGCATTGGTAATGATTTAATAAGTGGAAGAAATTTATATGATAATGAAATGTCTTTAAGTCTATTGTTTACGTTGTCTTAAGTCTATTGGTTGTCTTAAATCTTGGCTTGATAATGGCATGATCACAATTCGCTTTCTTGCCACTTCTTTGTGTGGTACGTTATCTCTAAATCAATTATTAGATGATTGGAATCCATGTCAAGAAATATTCACGTTACTATTCCTTCAATACTGTGGTTTAATATCTGATCCAATGGGGTTGTTCAACGTTTAAGACCATTAGATCTGCTCTGATTGGTTAGCCATTTTACCGATGTTTCATTTTGTCAAATCTTTAGATCTTGATGATAACATCCTCTCACTCATCAATCATTGCATGGTGCTTCATTTGATTTATAGCCATATGTGTTGACATGCGTCTCCTATGACCCACTTCTACTGTTTTAGCAGTGCATAACAATGGGAGACTGTATTACAACTTTGTATGTGGAGCAAAGCACGTGAAAGTAGTCATTCTAGTAAATTTCACCAATTATTAAATCGTTTGAAAGTATTTTGTTTATCTTGTTCCCATGAACCCGTGACAAGCATGTGAAAGTAGTCATTTGTAGTTTCCGTAATTTAAGCGTTTTTTACTTGTCAAATTGTCATTTCAAAGACAAAAAAAGAGAGGAAATTGTAGGACTTTTGGCAAGAAATCAACCAGTATGTACATGGAATCTTGTTGAAGTCGTCCATAGAAAACTATGATGAGCTCATAAATTCAAAATTTCCCTTAAAAGGGAATTACTCTAAGCCAATTTTACTAGTTTTTTTTTCCTTACAAAAGTAACTTCACTGAAGTGGAGGTCCTACTTCCACGCAAAACACGTTTTTTCATAAGGTGGTGGAAAAAGACCATTCATCGGGAAATGAGGTTTTGATGTGGCACACTCAAAATCGATTTTACATAGTCATACTTGCTAGTTGCTAAACTGCGCCAAGTCTTGGTAGAAAGTTTATTCTCTTTGCAGAATTTATTTTTGTTGGTACTACTAGCATATAATCAGTCAATAGTGATTAGCACTATGGGGAAAGCTTTATTCACTTTCCTGAGCCATAAAATCCCATTTAATTCAAGATAGGGGTTGACTCTTTTGGTTGTTTAAATGCTATTGGAGAATATAAAATAAACAAGATTTCGAAGATATGTTTTGGTTTTTGGTTAGAAATTCCAAATCCACTAAATCTTGACAACTCTCTCATGGATGATCACTAACTAATCATTCATTGGTGTCATGACCTCAAAAATATTTTCTTCTAGAAAAGAACCATTTGAATCACTGTAGGATAGCACAATCATCTTTTAACATGTTATGAGCATTAAACATAGTAAAAAAACTTTAAGCTTTTGCATGATTAACCCATAGATGTGGTTCATTTTTTTCTTCATGAGTGATTGTGGTAATAGTAATGTAGTAAAGTAAAATGATCATGTAAACTATGGTTTAGGTAGGATTAAGGATTTAAAATAAGAGATAGAATTAAGCTTATCTTCTTTTTGGCTTGACATTGTGATGTGTTGCGGCTGAATGTTTTTAGTGTTGAATATTAGGTAATGTTGCTAGTCTCCATGCTACTGACATCAGAAAGATCTTGGTAGAGTGAGAAAGCATTGCCTGCCGCTAATCTCTCGTGTATCTCCGCTTCTGCTTGTTTCAGGGTATCGTTGAAAGGACTTCCACCTCGTTTTATCATCGATCTAAAGTCTTTCTTGTTTCTTTTACTTTTTGTTTTTTTTTTTGTTTTTTGTCACATTTCGCTTATGAGAGTCTCTAAATCGAGTTCACTACATCTTCTTTCCAAGACCTCATTGCTTAAGGTTTAGTTGATGAAATGAACCTCAGATGTCTTATACTTCCATATTTTACCTTTTTTTTGGCATGAGACCATGATTTTAGGATTTGCTTAAAACCTAAACTTTTATTTTAAATAATATTCACTTTCTTATAAAAAAAAGTTCAAAGGAAAAATGGTAAAATTATAAGAGAGGTGAGATCTATTTCCACACAAAGTAGGTTAGTAGAGACTAAAGAGTGAAAAGAATAAAGGAAGCATTGAATTTACTAAAGAAAGCATTGGATTCATTGAAATATTCGATATTTATTAATGTTTTATGTTGATTGATTTAAAGCACCTCAGATTAGTGGAGTAGGGGAGTTAGGATTTAGGGTTTAAAGAACATGGAAATATACTAATATTACCTTAGAGCGATCTTGTGACAAGATGCAGAATATCAAGAGAGTTTGGATTCCCACTAAGTAAAGTTAAAGAAGGAAATTGAGATTGGGTAGTTTTTAGTTGATTTCATATTTTTAATTTTGGTCAGTCAGAAAAGGATTACATTTTAGGTATTCTTTATAAGGGAATCTGTCTTTATTGTTTTTGTCTGAAAAGGCGAAAAGAATATTAAAAACATCCTGTAAAGTTTGTTAAAGGACAAGTTCAGAATAAGATTTTAAACTTGGATTTTTACTTTGGGTTTGGATTTGCAATCGATGAAAATAAGAAAAAAGTTTAACATAAGTTTTCATAGACTAAGTTGTTGGACAAGCAATCGAATTGGGAGCTTTGTTTTGTCTTTACATCTCTCTGATACTTCTCTTTTATACTTACGAGGTCTTGCAAGTGCAACATTATGGGGCTTTTTAAGTTACCTATATTTTCATTTATGTAAATACGGCCGTTGTGTTGACCGTTGACTCATTATCCTCAACGTGAAAGTGAAACAAAATAAAGAAAAAAAGAAAATGAAAACTGTTTGAGGTTGAAAATAAAAGCAATGTGGAAAAATGGTCACATGATCTGAAAAACACTGTAGAAGGATGAGTCAACATAGTGAGCTTGAGCTTATAAAGAGAGAACCAAGTTTGCTTCTTCTCTAACAGATCACTTCACACACACACACCTTAAGAATCAACTCTCTCGTGTTGTGTATTTTGTCTATTAAAGTTGAATAGATGGAGCATAAGACGACTGGTGAAGAGCTTCAAGATTCGTACGATGATCAACAGAAATGGGTTCTTGATTCTTCTCTAGATAGCAGAGGACGTGTTCCTCTTCGGGCTCGAACTGGCGCTTGGAGTGCTGCACTTTTCATCATCGGTACAGAACTTTGATTAAGACTGTTTTTTGCTGAAACTTTATAACATAGAATTCAAAGTATGCCATGAAATAGCCCAAAAATATTCATCTTCTCTGCGCAGCAATCGAGTTCAGCGAGAGACTGAGTTACTTTGGGTTAGCTACGAACTTGGTTGTCTACCTAACAACAATTCTCCATCAAGATCTCAAGATGGCTGTAAAAAATGTGAACTACTGGTCAGGTGTCACTACTATGATGCCTCTTCTTGGAGGCTTTGTAGCCGACGCTTACCTCGGCCGTTACGCTACTATCTTGGTTGCAACCACCATTTATCTTATGGTAATATATGTTCTTACTTATCAATTAACCTAATCCAATTTACTTAAAGATTACATAAACAACCTTAAACTAAATCTTGACGTTTCTTTAAAAAAACAGGGTTTGGTCCTTTTAACAATGTCCTGGTTTATACCGGGCTTGAAACCCTGTCATGAAGAAGTATGCATAGAACCAAGGAAAGCACACGAAATAGCCTTCTTCATTGCCATTTACTTGATCTCTATAGGTACTGGAGGTCATAAGCCTTCCCTTGAGAGCTTTGGTGCTGACCAATTCGACGATGATCATGTTGAAGAAAGAAAGATGAAGATGTCTTTTTTTAACTGGTGGAACGTTAATCTATGTGCTGGTATTCTAACGTCCGTGACTGCTGTTGTTTACATTGAAGACCGGATTGGTTGGGGTGTTGCTGGCATCATTCTCACCGTAATCATGGCTACTTCACTTCTCATTTTCCTCTCTGGAAAAACATTTTATCGTTACCGGACACCTTTGGGTAGCCCTTTGACACCAATGTTGCAAGTCTTTGTTGCCGCCATAGCCAAAAGACATCTACCTTATCCTTCTGATCCTTCTCTGCTTCATGAAGTTTCCAAGGCAGAGTTTACTAGTGGTCGGCTTCTCAGCCACACAAAGCATCTTAAGTGAGTAGAAGCAAACTCAAGAAATGTCCCATTCGTTTAATTTCTAAACTGATTCTGATGTGTGGTTAAAAACCTTGTAGCTTTCTTGACAAGGCAGCAATTATCGAAGACTACAATCCTCTGGCCATCGAGAAACAGAGTCCATGGAGACTCGTAACGTTAACAAAAGTAGAAGAAACGAAGCTGGTCATTAACGTGATTCCTATTTGGCTCTCTACGTTGGCCTTTGGCATCTGTGCTACACAAACTTCGACCTTCTTTATCAAACAAGCAATCGTCATGGACAGACACATCGCTAGCTTCACAGTTCCTCCAGCTTCTATGTTCTCTCTCACCGCTGTCTCATTGATCATCTCAATCACTATCTATGAGAAACTCCTCGTTCCTTTGCTAAGAAGCATCACACGGAAACAAAGAGGCATCAGCATTCTCCAAAGAATCGGGACCGGTATGATTTTCTCCCTCATAACCATGATCATTGCAGCTCTAGTTGAGAAACAAAGATTGGACCTTACCAACAAAAAGAAGCCGGCCATGAGTGTGCTATGGCTAGCTCCTCAGTTCATAATCATTGGCATTGCGGATGCCTTCACACTCGTTGGACTCCAAGAATACTTCTACCACCAAGTCCCTGATTCCATGAGAAGCTTAGGTATTGCGTTTTACCTAAGCGTGATAGGCGCAGCTAGCTTCCTTAACAATCTATTGATCACAGCCGTTGATAAACTCGCGGAAGATTTCTCCGGGAACAGTTGGTTTGGAAAGGACCTGAACACAAGCCGTTTGGACTGGTTCTACTGGTTTCTTGCCGGTGTAACCGCAGCCAATTTATGTGTCTTTGTGATTGTAGCAAAGAGATGTCCTTACAAAAGTGTGCAGCCAAGCCAAGGTTTAGCTGACTCGTCCGTGTCCGTTGCCTAAATAAACAAAGACATGCTATTCTGCAAGTATATGTCGTTAAGCAAAAAACAATAATCAAAAACAAAAATGTGTCGTTAGTAATCAATCATCTCGGTGTTAGTTTTTTGTTTTGTTTTGTTTAATAGATTATTTCAAAGTTAGATATAAATTTGATATGAAAAAAGAGCCAAAAGACTTTGATCAACTTTTGTACCCACTGCACACTTATTATTAGTATTGTCATTCAACTTTTATTCTTTCGGTTTCACATATTTTCAAACCTTAATATAAAGTTTCAATTGATAAAAATGACATTAAGAAGTCATGGAGGGGAAAAAAACTCAAGGAAGAGAACTGTGACGCATATTCCGCTGTATCTAATAAGTATCTAAGTATCTGAGCTGTATTACCAAAATACCCTTCTCCTTCTCCAAGCAAGTTTTAGGGTTTTTCTCAAAGAGTTTACCTTTTCACTCTCTCCCATGTCGATGTCTCCGATCTCCATCGTAATTCAACTTCCTTCAATTGATGTGACCTTCGATTTCAAATTCCCCAACCCAAAGACGGGTAATCTCACAGAAAGAGTGATAGAGAGAGATGAATGTTGACGCTAGAGTCGGTGTGGCTGTAGATGGAGCTCAGAGTGCTCTTAACGCTGCAAACACTGTGCACAGTAGCGTCCTGCCGCAGATTAAGCCAAAGACGCAACTTGGCCCCGTCGCCAATTTCTTCGCTGGAGGTATTGCCGGCGCCGTCAGCAAGACCTTAACCGCACCTCTTGCTCGCCTCACCATCTTATTTCAGGTCTAGTTCGAGATCGAGTTTCTCTTTTGGTGGGTCAATGTAATTATCACAGAGAATTTGTAAAAATTGATTTTTTTAGCTTGCTGCTTGGTTTTTGGGTTCTGGTAAAATTTCAGGAATGGGTTTTGAATTAGGAATTGATGTGAGGGTCTAAGAACATTTAGCTGAGTTCATGAAGTCATGAATATATTGTTTTTGCTCTTTTGGTTTATTCAGACGTTTTGACTCTTTTGGTAATCATCAAGTTCGAGACTTAAATGTTGTCTTTTTTCAGTTGCAAGGTATGCAATCAGAAGGTGCAGTGTTAAGTCGTCCATGCTTATGGCATGAAGCTTCCCGAATTTTCAAAGAGGAAGGTTTTAGAGCCTTTTGGAAAGGTAATCTGGTTACTGTAGTACACAGGGTTCCCTATAGTGCAGTAAACTTCTATGCATATCAAGAATACAATAAAGTGAGTTTGCATAATTCTAGTCTTTTACTTAGTTTTCTGTATCTGTTTATCATGAGATCTGTTCACTCAGCCTCGTAATGCTCTTTCATTTTGCAGTTTTTCTATTCAAATCCAGTCATACAGAGTTGTATAGGAAATACCAGTAGCAACCCTTTCGTGTACTTTGTTAGTGGTGGCTTGGCTGGAATGACAGCTGCTTCAGCTACCTATCCCCTTGATCTTGTCAGGACTCGTCTTTCTGCACAGGTAATCTATTTTGTATCCTTAATTATGATTTTCTTCTTGAATGTGGTGTTCTTAATCCCTTGATCTAACCAATGTTTCTTTGTCTTTTCGTGGCTTGCATTGGTTATATTTTATCCTTCCCAGAGAAATACAATGTATTACCAGGGTATTACGCATGCTTTCCGTACTATATGCATAGAAGAGGGGCTTTTAGGTCTGTATAAAGGACTTGGTGCTACATTGTTGGTATGCTTTGTTTGCTTGCCCTGGTTCTCTTGTGCAAACTTTGGTTGATTATTAAACTTCTTTTTGGTACATCTTTTATGAGCAGGGTGTTGGGCCAAGTCTTGCCATCAATTTCAGTGTGTATGAAGCTATGAAATCATTTTGGTACTCTCATAGGTAAAACTCATCTATAATTGGAAACTTTCTGCTACTTTTGCATTTGCCTATTTGTTTGTTCAAATGCTAACTTGTCATACATATCTTACTATTTTCTTCGAACTTCCTCAGGCCAAATGATGTGGAATTGGTTGCTAGTCTCGGTTGTGGAGGTGTAGCTGGAGCTGTTTCTTCAACAGGTTTGTTATTCGAACTGACATTTTCTCTACGTTGTAGTTTCGAGATTAGTTTCCAGAAACAGACATATCTGCTTCTTATTATATGCATCATAACTTTGTAGCTACATTCCCATTGGATCTTGTAAGAAGAAGAATGCAAGTGGAAGGAGCTGGTGGAAGAGCTAGAGTTTACAAAACAGGACTCTTTGGAACATTCAAACACATATTCAAGTCAGAAGGCATCAGAGGGATATACAGAGGAATATTGCCTGAATATTACAAAGTGGTTCCTGGAGTTGGCATCATCTTCATGACATACGAGGGTTTGAAGATGCTTTTATCTTCTCTCGACAATTGACAACCTTCAAGTCATTGGCTTCCACTAATACTTTTAAGAGGAATTTTAGCTGCTTGTAGAGTTAGGAGAAGAAAGGAACAACATGTTTCTTTCCACTTGGTCATCTTTTCAAACACTTGGGTAGTAAGTTTTACTTCTCTTACTGCCGTGAAAAAAGGAATAGAGAAAAATTACAGTGTATAGGTTAGTTGCACTTGGGTTATTAACATTCAAATGCATCAGTTACACTGTGTTCCACGCTGAGCAATCTTCTGAGATAACAATTTGTCCTGTTCTTTGTTGCCAATTATCTCTGTTTCTTCATTAATCTACACCCTTATGATACTTTCATACAGTAAAGTTTTGGTTTGCTCTATGCAGTGTATTTGTAATTTTGTAGCAATCATAAGATTTCAACAGAGTTGTGGAATGAGGAATGTTCTACAACATTTTGTTACATCAAAAAAGATTACACTCAGACTAAATCTTGAAGCATTATCAATCTTACTAAGGAAGGAAAAAATTGTTTACTTGGATCAAGAACTCAAATCCAAGACCCACAGAGAACATTCTCACTGAGATCTCAAAACGTTACAAACCTAAATCCCTACTGAAAAAATCATTACTTTAACCTCATATGTCTTCACAATCTCTGGACCAGAACCAAAACTTGATGAAAAGGATTCATAAGTTACCCCCACAATGTCCAATTAAATAGGGGTCCTGAGCAAGAAAATGCTGAGTTCTTGAGCCGAGTTAGCGTCAGGATTAATGAGATGAAACGACTCCGAGTCAGAGCTACCAACAACATGCTCATAATTCGCCCTCATATACATAACCTCATCCGTATCCGATTCACCTGACCCACCCAACCCGGATCCAGATGGTAACACACCCGCTCCAACCGTCATCGACTCCAATCTCTTCAATATCATCCTCGTCTCTTCGTTAGCACTTCTCCGTACTGCAAACCCAAGCTTTCTTCCGTTACAAAACATCGTCCACACTGGCACGGATCTTAGCAAGCACGACGTCAATTCGGGTCGGGTCGGGCATTCAAGAGCGACACGAACAAGACCCGAACCCATCTCGTGAACTAACTGGCTCGTAGCGATTGAAAGCTCGAGGAGAAGGAGTGGTTTAACAGAGAGACGGTCGTGTTGAACACAGAACCACACGTGTCCTTTTCTTCTTCCGAATATAGTTCCAATCACCATCGTCTTCGACGGTCTCTGCGGCGCTGTCACGGCGGATAAGTTGTAGTCGGAGGCGGAAGTAGCCTCGGAGGATGAGGCGGAGGAAGAAGCTGAGTCTTGAACGTCGATGTCGTCTCTGAGGGAAGTGCTGAGACGTTTCTTGGGAGCTCCGGTGGATGTTACTCCGGCTAAAGAAGCGGCGGTTGGATTCGTCGGAGGTGTGATACAGGGAAGAAGAAAACGACAGAGAGTGTCGATTTTCGTCATCTTTCTCTTTTCAATCTCTCTTTTTGAAAGGTGAAATGAAGTTTTCAGAGAGTTGCAGAGAAATCTCTGTTTCTTTGTGTTTACTTTTTTATAAAGGAAGGCGGGAGAACAAGAGAATATCCGTTGTGGCTTTGACTGGTTTGACTGTATTTAAATGAGCCACGTGGAAAGTGAATCTTGGATTCTTTATTTTCTGAAAAGATTCTATTGCGATGATTTAACTGCGAATCGGAAATTTCTGGTAGATTTATTTGTGGGCTTTGGTACATTCAATATTTAATGACTTTCAATTTTGTCTTATTGCTGACTTAACCGTATGGTTTTCTGCATCACATTTACTGCTTAACGTTCGCAGTTGAAAGTAAAAAGAAAGAGTATGCTGCGCGCTGATTTTAAGAAATTAGTCAATAATATTTGCGTTTCACTTTTAAAAAGTCCAATTATACACTCCTTCCACTTTATAAAGACTGTTGTTTGAATGTTGTTTTAGAATTATTTTATTTAAGAAAATATCGTTTTAACATATTTGATGTTCCAATGACTTTTGAAAAAAAAACATGTACTTTGCTCCTTATTCAAATTCAAAGCTAAATCATGAGATGTTTATGCCACAAGAGGGATTCATTATAGTATTTTTCCCTTAACCTCTGGTTGTGGGATCATTTTGCTCAGAGTAAAATTGTCATGAAACTCATATTTACAGGTAACAGAAACATTATAATCATCTTAATTTCTTGACTAATCAGCTTCTGCTACTCGGCTACAGATTGTACATACATTAGCTGCCACACCCAAACAAAGCACCACTGCTCTTCTCAATGGAAGACACACTCTCTTCCCTTACAATGTAAGTTTTTGTGTCTGATGAACTCAAGTTTTCACTTGGTTCAATGATCACTATTGTCTATAAAGTCATTGCAGTGGGCTAATTTGCTGAACCATTTCTAATACGTCAAATTGGTTTACTTTTTAATTTCTGTTTCATACAATAGCATAGGAATATAGGATAACTGATAGTTTTCCAGGACTACCTTCGTAATACCTTTGTGAACTCTATGCAGAAATGTTTCAATGTTAATTATGAATCGAATCACTAATGCTTTCCTATTCTATGCTGTACACTGTAAACCATCAGCTTCAGCATAGAAGCATCATTAGACATGTACTCTCGCTTCTCACTAAAACTGTTATAGCTGTTGAGTAACAAAATACTCATATTCAGTTTTTCATCTCTAATGACTTCATATTCATTTACATTGTTTGTCGTTTTTAAACAATTTTAATATTTCTGTTACATGAACGCGATCATCTGCTTATTTTCATACAGTAAGAGCAACCTACTTCTAAATTGAATTACCTACTTTTAATATACCACTGATTATGACTGACTATACTGCTCTGTGTGGTTTTTTCAATATACTAAACAGCCATCAAGCTTCAATATGTTTCTCCTGATTATGACTGACTATACTGCTCTGTGTGGTTTTTTCTCTACCTTATCCTATATTAACCTTTGAGAAGTTATGGATGCATTGCAGCAAGTAATATTAGGTTTTGATACAATGGAGATGATCAAGGAAATGGAGCTGATGGGTTTATTTGATAGTGACTTTGAAACTGAAGATGACGAAAGTGAAGGAGAAGATGACAGTGAGGGTGGGGGATGATGGAGAAGATGACAGTGAGGAGGTTTAACAAATTTTATTTCACCTTTAATATGAAACCATTAAGGAACTCTATGAAAGGAATATATTTTTGCCTTCTTTGAGCATGCTTCACTATTGACTTCAGGAATGAGTTGCTGTTCTAGAGGAAGAAGATGATGATGATTCCGATTCTGATGAATCGCTTGGAGACTGAGCAAATTTGGAAACAATGAGGAGTTGTCATCCCATGTTTTTTGCAAAGAGAATGACTGATGTTTATTTTTTCATATACAAAGGTTGTTAAATTTCATTTTTATAAACTTATAGGTTGTTAAATTTAAATTTAAATTTCTGAATATGAATCAATTTTATTGTTTAAATTTAAATTTAAATTTCTGAATATGAATCAATTTTATTGTTTAAATTTGTAGTTGATAACCTTGCTCCAATTTTTTGATTCAAAAATCCATTTTAATACAGAATAAAAAGGAAAATGATGGTAATAATTTGTTTTTTACTTTTATTGTTGTCAAGATCTTAACAAATTTTATAATGTGTACTTTATTTAAGCAGAACATAGACGTGATGGCCGTGCAACTGCAACGTCTCGCTGCATCCTCCGATATCTGATATTATCGAAACACCCCTATCACTTTCTATTCTAGTATCAAAACCCAAAAACCAAAAGGGTATAATCGTCTAAAAACAAATTCTTTTTCGCCCTTATCTGTTTTCTTGTCTTGTCTCGAAAAAAATGCAGCGTTTCTCCCATTTCAGTCTTAGTACTGTCTTTAACACACACTCTCTCTCATATGAGCCAGAAATTTGAGACTCTAAAGATCCGTTGGCGATTTTTTCTTCGTTCAGGTTAGGAAATTCTTCTCACTCCAGCTGTGATTCTTTTTTCTTTCTGAAATTTACTGGAGAAATGTTCTCTCATTGCTCTGTTTGCTTATTTCTAAGCTAGGAAACCTTGAATCTCTTTCGGTGAGAGAGAGATCGTCTCCTTCAACCTTAAGTAGCTGCTCACTTTAAGGATTTCGAGGTAGCATGTATCAGCTTCACAGATTTGTTTTCATTTCGTCGTTTCGTTTGACAAGATTTCTCTTTCGTCTCTTCTAAAAACCTTGGATTTTGCTTTTTTACTAATCGTTTTAAAGTGTAGAATACATGTGCGTATGAGATCTTTTTTAGGGTTTCTGGACTTAGTAGACAGAATAGATTTCATCATGGATGCTCCCGTAATCATGAATTTTTTAGGTTAAGTGTTGTTAACATTGTCTCAAAATGCAAGTTGCTCCTTCTTATGGTTTCTGAAAGCGAATACTTTGGAGAACCATTGCAAATTGCTTGATGATTTTGCAAGAGTGTTTTTGGGTTAACGATTCACTTTACTCAATTTCAATTTTTGCTTTTTCTTACGCTTTTATATCTTTGATTATTTCTAGTGAGAAGCAACGCGTGCAGCGAGGAAGACAGAGACCTATACATTGGTTTTCAGAGCCAAAAACGAATCACTCACTCTTCTACATCGCTCACTCTCTGTCTCTTTATCACTGGTATATACTCTCTCTATCTCTCTATCATGTCTCTAAAACTCTCTTTGTCTGATTCGTGTTCCCTTATTTAGTTTGTAAATGTCTCTAGTGTTAGGTATTGGTTCTATGTGTGGTCTCTTTGCTTCTGTTTCTGCTTGTGGTAATAAATGATGAACTCATTTTTCTATCATATCAACTTTTTATATATTCTCTTTTCCTTTAAATTTTCTTCACATAAAATAACAATATTCATTGATCTTAATACTCCCATTGATCTTAAGATTAATGAATATTGTTATTGTTGTAGTTTATGTCGAAGGCTCAGGAGCAAGATCGTTGGTACAACAGAATGACTTGAGTCTCCACGGTAATAACTCTAGGTCAGCAATATAAACTGAATCTGAAAAGTTTTGGTCTTCATCCTTATGCTCCCAAAGCACGTTTGAGTGTTTTGGAGATTAAAGGATACAAGCGTTCAAGGGAAGAAGAGAAATTATGAAGCATTGTAAACCGGTGTAGTGACTCGTCACTGATGAGTATGTGGGCTAATCTGGTTGGAAAGACGACTAGAGACCTGCAGTTGTACAAAAGTTGGATAGATCTCATTGTAGAAATAGAGAAAAAGACAATATATATCAAATACAGAATGTATATGATACTTTCCTAGCTGAGTTTGCATTGTGTACCGACTATTGGAAGAAATATGTGGATCATGAGGCTCGCTTGGGCTCAATGAAAACATTACTGAATGTTTATGGAAGAGCAGAGGAGGGAGCAAAATATTCAGTGGATATTTGGTGTCTTTCCTGCGATTTCGCCATCGATACATATGGAGATCCAGCAGTGATCAGAAGGTAATGAACTGCTCCATTTTTGTGGTGCTCTATACTTCCCTATTTTGAAAATGTTTCCACAGCTATCTGACTTTCTTTTTGCTCTTAATTCTGCTGCAGACTTTTTACAAAGGCTTTATCTTACGTTGGCAATGATTTTTGGTCCTCTCCATTGTGGAAAAAGTACCTTGAGTATGAAATCCATCAGCCGAACTTGGAAGTGGGCTAGGGTTGGATCCGATCCGCCGAGATTTACCCCGCTATATTGGAGAATCCTATTGTAGATTACGATCAGTACTTTGAATTGTAATTCATCTATGCTCATTGTACAATTCATATGCTGATCGTGCTACAGGTTTTTATTCATGCTTACAAGCGTTACTCCCGAGGATTTTGAGGCAGTTGCTCCTACCCTTCATGCTACTGGTTTGGATTTGGAACAGTACATTCAGTCCACGAAAGAACTTCGTACAAGTACTAAAGAGTTGAGGTCAGAAGTCGGTGGTTTTGAAAAGGCTATACAGAGGTCCTGTTTCAGTATGTTGCCTGTCCTTGTTGCAGAGCTGGAGACTTGGCATAAATATCTCGATTTCATCGAGAAGGATAAAGACATCGATAAGGTACTTGGGTGCTTAACTCTCTTATACTTGATCTATTGTTAACTTGGCATCATATGTTTTTTTGAGTTTCCATTGGATCAAGCAACTTTTTAAATGGGTAATGACTGAGACCAAAGCGTGGGACTTGGTTTTGTAACTTTAAGGCTAATTACTTCTCACTCTCAACTTGTCAATGGATATTTTGGGTACGTGAATTATCTTTGTTGTTAAAATAGTACCAATGTAATTGGTGCAGGTGTCTACCTAACAATTTGTCTGTCAGGCATTGAGGATCCCTCCATATGTGAGGGCCTCTGTTTTCCTTGTAGGAGTATTTCATATATGTTTTTTACATTCGATTCGTTTCCAACAGGTGTTCAAGCTGTTTGAAAGATGTCTAATTGCCTGTGCAAACTACCCTACTGGATTCGATATGTATTAAGCATGAAACAAAATGGACAGATGGCACGTGCAAACAATGCCCTTGATCGAGCAACTCAAGTGTTTGTCAAGGTATGAAATGTGTTTTACTTATGATTTGGCTTTGTAGAATAACTTACTATTCTGCTTTGGCTTTTCTTGGCTATTTATTTGCTTTCTTTTCTGAGGCAGAGAAAACCAGAAATTCACCTTTTTGCTGCTAGATTCAAAGAGCGGAATGGGGATATAGCTGGTGCTAGAGCTGCATTCCAATAAGTGCACTCTGGAATTTCTCCCAGACATCTTGAAGCAGTAATTAATCATGCAAATAGTACTGTCAAATGGGCTGTCCATGTCCAAATGGACATGTCTGGTTGGACATTTTTCTTGTCTGAACATTTATTTGTCCGTCCGCCTGGACAATGGACAAAGAACGTCCATGTCCAAAAAAGACCAAGTCCAAATGGACTTTCCATGGACGTCCACTTAATTATCTAGGCTTAAATATTTAAATATTATTGTAAAGTGATTTGTGAGATTTTCTCGCCAAAGTGCGGATCCATATTTTTTCCACCAAAAATGTGATTATGTATATCTCTGCCATAAATAATTTCGTCATTATCCTTCCAAAAATGTGGTTATGTATTTTTTCGCCAAAAATAGTTCTATCATTTCTCCTCCAAAAATAGTTTTGTCATTATCCCGCCAAAAATAGTTCCATCATTTTTCTACCGAAAATAGTTCCATCATTTTTCCGCCAAAAATAGTTCCATCATTTTTCCTCCAAAAACAAATCCATCATTTTCTCGCCAAAAACAGTTTTGTTATTTTTCCGCCAAAAACAATTCCATCATTTTTCCGCCAAAACAATTCCATCATTTTCCCGCCAAAAACAGTTCCATCATTTTTTCGCCAAAAATGGTTCTGTCATTTTTCCGCCAAAAATGTGATTATGTATTTTCCCGCCGAAAAGAATATTAACTTATTAATTTTGAGTTTTTTTTTGGTTTGTCAATAATGTTTTTTTTTTAATTTACCTTAAGTTAAAAAAAGATTTAATTTTGTTTGTCCATAGGCTGTCTATTGATCATCATGGTTTAGCCCAGTTTCAACTGCGGTCCAATTGGACCTGTCCATTTGGACAAACCTGTCCAATTGGACATGTCTATTTGGACAATTGTGAAGTTGGACAGGGCTTCGTCCATGGACAAATGTCCAATTGACAGCCCTACATGCAAACATGGAAAGGCGACAAGTAAGCTTTCAAGACCAAGTAGTAATTGAAGAACTACTATTGCCTTTTCCTGTACTCATCTCCTAATCTTATTTGTAGGGAGACCTGGATACTGCTTTAGCTGTTTATGAGCAAGTGATTTCTGCTGAAAAGGGCACAAGTAACTCCAAATTATTGCCGCTGCTGTATGTTCAGTATTCAATGTTTAAATACGTGGTATGTAAGACTTTATAAAACTCTTTTTGTTTAGTTTTGTTGGAGTAGTATTTAATGGGTTTGGCCTCTTACTCTTTTCAATAATACTTTTAGGTTGCAGGGGACGATGAGGGAGCTAAGAATATGATAGTCGAAGCACTTGGACACGTGAAAGCGTCAAAAATTTTCATTGAAAAGCTGCTTTGTGTTGTGAGTATGCTGCCAGAACCAACACGAATTGGTAACCTTGAAGCATTACTTGAACCATTTATTGAAGATTTTATAGAGGATACCAAGAACGCAAGTCCCATTGAGAGAGAAGTGTCACTGCTATATATAGAGGTAAATACCAAATGTATTTTCTTCTAAACTTAAGGCTTTTAAGTATCTTTATTATTGGGTTTAATACCAAATGTGTGTATGGCGTTCGCAGTTCCTGGACATGTTTGTGGCAACAAAAGATGATAAAATGTCCTACAATAGAGCGGCAAACAAACATGCTAAACTCTTTCCCTGGCACAAGTCAGAGCTGAGAAAGCATAGCGCAGATGCATATCCAAACGCAAAGACTTAATATGGTGGCTACGCTGCACAGCCCTGAGTTTTGACTCTTTTTATGAACACAGCCTTTTGAACAACATCAGTGGCAAGTTTGTTGATCTTCCAAGGTACATCTGCAAAAACAATTGTGGTTTAGGTCGTGTTTTAAACTTTACATGCTGCGTTATTTTTTGCAAAATATACTGAAACTGAAGCATATGAAGTCAAGGATTGACCCTTTAGAGTCGGTTTCAAACTTGGACTCAAATCATTTCCATATTCTTGCCACATGTGTTCAAAAGAAAAGAAGTAGCTAGAGTTTCATTCTTCATTCGTGCTTACCATATGCTTAAAAACTTTCGATGCTCCCTTTAAGCCTAAGTATCTCCCTTTCTTATTCAAACTGCAAGAACCCAAACAAAAGATTACGGAATTTGCATTTCAAGCTCATTTGAAAGACAAAGTATCAATTTACAAGTTTTGTAAAGTGTTTTTACCAGCTCCATCTCCAAAGTAATCATCTGAGTAGGCTTCAACTCCTTGACTTCCAACAATACCTAGCAGAATTTCCATTAGTGAGTGAAGCAAAACTGTGTATTTTATACTTCAGATAACAATGGATGACTTAAACTTATCTCAGTCAATATATCCACGAAATTAGGGGATCCCATTTCCATCTTGAAAGGATTCATAAGGCCAACATCATCAACCACATCTCCTGTAGTAGCGGAAACATAGGAGGATCCACAAGGCGATTTAGCTATATTCCTATCCTCAAAGTCCCAGGAAATCTTCTCATCTTCTCAACAATTAGGCACCATCGATGAAGAAGCTGCTCCCATGTTACCCGAAAAGCTCTTGAAACAATCCTTATCCTTAGGATCCTCCAAGATCTCGTTCATTCCATCCAGATGGACTTTAAAGGAATATGCTGCATCCCAATCGATGACTGAATATGTATCCTCAGCAGGATCTTCCTTGCTAATGCTAGGTCCTATTATATTATACTGTTAGCTGTAGCAGAAATCCCCTTTTGTGTTGGATGGAGATTTTGTTGATGATGATAAGCATTCACTTTGACATCTTCACCTTCCTTTGAAGCATTTCTGAATCCTCCACTGTCTTGGCATAAAGATGGAACTCGAGAAGCAGATGTCCAAGGATTTTCAACACCTGAACCTACTTGAGATGAAACTTCATTTGTGGAAGAAATTTTCTGTTCCAGAGTTGAAGATGTCTCAGAACTGATTGTTGAATACTTGTTGCAGAACAGAGTTTCAGAGATTAAACTCTCAAGAGTAAAAGAAATTTAAAAAAAAAGAAAAAGAAAAAAAAAACAGAGTTATTAAACTCTCGGTAAAGCGCCGCGTCGGAGTAAAAGAAAAATAATGGTTCGTATCTTCAAGGACAATAACGAAAACGGTTATCACCAATATCATCAATCTTAGCTTCAATCCAGAATTTTTGAAGAAAGTCAGAGAGGCACCTTTACTTTGATTTCTTTTGGTTTTGATTTTTGGGTATATGTTCTGTTGTGTTACATGCTCTGCTGCTGAACTAAAATTTTCGAGTATTGATAAATTTTTCATGCTAAATGAATTAAAATTTGATATTGTCAAACTCTAATTGACCAATAACACATGTAAAATTAGTTAATGTAAATTGTTTTTGTTACTTTTCATTTTTGGTTAAGGAAAATAAAAGTTAAAATTCTTTTAGATATATACATATAAATTAGTATATGAAAATTTGTATAAAAAAAAATAGTTTTTCTATTTCTTTAAGGAAAAAAGGTTAAATTTGTTTGGATACATGTCAACATCGATAAACTTTACACATTTCATGATTATGTTAATGACTAAGAAACATGCCATATAAACCAAGTTTTATATAATAAAATAGATTTTCTGCACACAAATATGTTTTAGATATTTATATTATTTTATGGATATTGTTCAAAATTATGAGTCTATTGAAGGTTGAATCCAAAATATTATCTATTGGGAAACAAAATTTAAAAATGTTTGTTTTATTTATTCAATGTAGTATCTCATGTCTTACCAAACAAAATGGTTTTTATTCAGAAAATTTCTTAAAACATTATGTCACTCACGATTTTCGCTCATTTACTTAGCAGGCTAACGCTTTAACCTCTTGTCCAAAGTGAGTTTTTGAGCAAATAGTATAAATATTAAATTATATATCCAAAATAAATCAAAAGTCTCTACAAAATCATCAGATCAAATTCGATTCATCATCCTCTCCTCCGAAGTCAAAACAGAAATGCTATTGTTACTCATGAAAATTATTAACACACATATAAAAACCAATTAAGTTACTCTCACTTAAAATGGTTTCACAAAAAAAAATCATATTTACTAAAATGGGAGTATTAAGAAAAATAATTTTTGAAAAAGTCACTTGTCACAGTAACACGAGAACAGTATATTTATAATGACAATTTTTGACGAATTTTCTTTTATTAGATGAAGAAAAATGTTGGTATATGGACACATAATTTGATACACAAAATATTATTTGGTTCAAGAAAACATATTTTTTTTATGGATAAAATATAACATAGAGAGTGAGGTCCATGATGATTTTCATAACATAACATGAGGTCCGGGTAAAACATAACATAGACGAAAATATAAAAATATATATACAATTTTCATAAAAATAACAATGGGTAGTTAGAGGAAAAACATGTGTTATGTATGTAAAAATTAAAAACATATGATTTTACGGTTTTTATTATGTAGCTGAGTTATAAAAAATGAATATATACCTTAAACACATATTAGAAAACCAAATATATAATTTTATAATATTTATTTCGTAGCAAGGTTACAAAAGAATGATACAATACTCTACACGCATATGAAATGGGGAACCCAAACGTATGATTTTATATTATTCATCCTGTAAAAAAGTTATAAAAATGATATTATACCCTACATCTATATAAAATGGAAAATCCAAACATGTGATTTTACAGTATTTATTTCGTAGAAAAAAATTATAAATGAATGAATTTATATCCTAAACACATATTAGTAGACAAAACACATTGCATATATTTAACTATAAAAACACATGGAAACAAAAAAAAAGTTAAACATAATGATCTAGTAGACAAAACATATAGCATGTATTTGTCTACAGAAACACATGGGAAAAAAAAACACAAAATGAAAGTCTTTGAGTATGAACAGAAAATCATTATACTTGAATCAATTACCAAAATATATACACTAATAAAACTAAATCTTACATAATAAAATAGAGAACCCAATCAAAAAATTTTAGCTATCTAAAAAAAATTGTCTTGTGGAAAAAACACAGAACAAATATATATTTATGAAAACTCGTGGAAAAAAAACTTATGAAAAATTCAAAAATTTCAGTTGATCAAAGGGTAAAATAATCTTTTTACACATAAAAAGTTGGATTTTTTCGAGGGACGTTGATAATGTGCCTTTTTCGAAGGTTCTTTTGAAAATATTAAGTTTTTTTTTTTTGAAATTATCTAGATTAATTATAGTTTTGTTACATTGTGCATGGTGGTAAATCCACGATGTAAATCTGGATGATCCACGATGTATATTTGTGACATAACATAATAGATCGTCTAGCTCTATAATAATTCATATCAAAATCAAAATATTGTATTAGAAATCTCGAACTAAAATTAAAATGATAAACTTTCACGGAAAAAAATTAACTAATAGTCTATCATAAAAAAAAACAATTAACTAATAGATATCTGGTTTATCTGTTGGTCGGTAAATGTCATTGCCCCTAAAAGGGTTTCGATCGAAACGATTTAGGCCATTCTCTCTCTCCTCCGGCTGATCGCTCAATCTTTTCCCTCTCAGGTAACGCTTCTCCGTTCCCAATTTCTTATTTCCTTGGAGGTCATCTGTGTTTTTCAGCGTGTAATCTCCGATTGCCTCTTTGTTTATGTTGGTAGGAAATTAGTTTTGGTTTTGTGGCTTTGTTGTGGTAGCAATCATGATTGTGATATAATAAAACTTGCATCTAGATTAAAGACCTCACTAACTAACATGGAATATTTGTTTAGGTTTAAGAGTGTATAGAAGGATGCAACTTAATGCGGCGACGAAGAGGCAGGGTGTGTGTGTAACATCGGTGTGGTTGGACATGAGCAGGTGTCCTCTTCCCCTTGACGTTGATGCTCGTCAGGTCGGTCCGTTTATAAGACGGGAATTGAAGAAATTAGGCTACTCTGGTCCTCTCACCATCACTGCCATTGGCATACTATCAGAAGTCCCTCTTGACGTCCTGCGAGACCTCGCTTCCACTGGGATCCATCTTTATCACGTCCCCACACCATGTTAGTAATCCTTAATTCAACTGGCTTTTATTTTCCATATACTACAGAGTCTGGATTGATTTGAGTCTTCTCGTTTCTGAACCAATGTCAAAGCCATTTTGGCTAGGTTGACCATCTGGGTATGGAATAATCCACCTCCGGCTAATGTATTGCTCATATCCGCTCATGGGTTGTTCGGTTATTTCCTTGAGTCTATTTCGTTAGAATACACCATTCTTGGGCCAATTCATCCATATGATCCTCAAGAATTCCCCACCATCTTCAGTAGGTCTGCAGAGTGCTTCCTCTGGGAAAGCTTACTGTCAAGCATACGGGCAGATGCAATGGATTCAAATCCAGGGGCACTTGAGGAGTGCAGTGGAACGGGTGAATCTACCTTTTATTGCTCAGCATGCCAACTTGATCTCCTAGGCTTTGAAAATTTCACCAGCCATCTCGAGACTAAAGAACATGCACTTGAAGTAAGCATCCTAGCCAAGCTATATATGTATTTATACTCCATTATGTTTTTGACCCCATGTTCTCTTTTGCTTGTCAAGCAGGAATTGGAATATTATAACCCTGAGGGAGTTGTGGCTGCCCGTGAATGTCGTTCTCGTTCCGATGATGCTACTGCCATCCGACTAGTGCTTAATCGTTTTAGAGAAGCTGCTCGCAAGGAGGTGAGAGGACGTCAGCTAAATCTTTTGAGAGAAGCTGCTCGGAAGGAAGAGAGGATGTGAAGAATAAGAAGAAAAGTAGCACATGGCATATGTTGTTGTCCTTCTTTAATATTTATATTAACTGATAATGCTTATGGCTTTTATCTTCAAGTCTCGTTTTTTACTTCAAGTTAACTAAATACTTTTATGAACATCTTGCATTCATTATTTGAATTGGCAACTCTCCTTCAATCTATTTCTCAGTCAAATATATTTAGGTGATATTTATAAGTTTTCTATACTTTCCAGACTTTATATATGACCATTAATTGGATGAAGAAGAGTCAAATTAAACTCAAACCAACGTTTAGTTAGAAGAGAGTCTATTAAGTGGAATTTCCCACATCAATAACTTATAAGAAGATATATAATAAATACTGCTAATCAAAATCTTGAAAGTTGGGAAATTACAGAGCTGCAAATCACTTTTGAAGCTCTCTAATGCTTCTTTGTGTCATGTATAGTAGAATCTACGGACATGAAACCAAGTTAGAGAATTCCCGGTTCAGTGAATCCATATGGTCAAACCAAAAACCGGTTTTTACCTTGGTTAAGAGTCCATCTCCCAGAGGACAGAACAAACTTAGCAGCATTACTACATCTTTTAGCTTCTTCTTCTTCGATCGTCATCGAGATAGATAATGTTTTCAATGTCTTTCTCTGAGTAATCTTCTAGTTTCTGAGTCCCATAGATGAAATCGAGATGGCTTTCGAAACAGGCCATCTTGTCTTCACCGCACGATCCAGATGATTCCTCTTTCATCTCAATTACAAGAAGCTCCTTTAGTTCCCTCTGTATTAGTATCCTTCCATTTCTCCAACTGTATGCAATCAGAAGGTGCAGTATTAAGTCGTCCATGCGTATGGCATGAAGCTTCCCGAATTTTCAAAGAGGAAGGTTTTACAGCCTTTTGGAAAGGTAATCTGGTTACTGTAGTACACAGGGTTCCCTATAGTGCAGTAAACCTCTATGCATATCAAGAATACAATAAAGTGAGTTTGCATAATTCTAGTCTTTTACTTAGTTTTCTGTATCTGTTTATCATGAGATCTGTTCACTCAGCCTCGTAATGCTCTTTCATTTTGCAGTTTTTCTATTCAAATCCAGTCATACAGAGTTGTATAGGAAATACCAGTAGCAACCCTTTCGTGTACTTTGTTAGTGGTGGCTTGGCTGGAATGACAGCTGCTTCAGCTACCTATCCCCTTGATCTTGTCAGGACTCGTCTTTCTGCACATTCTTCTTGAATGTGGTGTTCTTAATCCCTTGATCTAACCAATGTTTCTTTATCTTTTCGTGGCTTGCATTGCGTTATATTTTATCCTTCCCAGAGAAATACAATGTATTACCAGGGTATTACGCATGCTTTCCGTACCATATGCAGAGAGGAGGGGCTTTTAGGTCTGTATAAAGGACTTGGTGCTACATTGTTGGTATGCTTTGTTTGCTTGCCCTTGTTCTCTTGTGCAAACTATGGTTGATTATTAAACTTCTTTTTGGTACATCTTTTATGAGCAGGGTGTTGGGCCAAGTCTTGCCATCAGTTTCAGTGTGTATGAGTCTATGAAATCATTTTGGTACTCTCATAGGTAAAAGTCATCTATAATTGGAAACTTTCTGCTACTTTTGCATTCGCCTATTTGTTTGTTCAAAAGCTAACTCGTCATACATATCTTACTATTTTCTTCGAACTTCCTCAGGCCAAATGATGCGGAATTGGTTGCTAGTCTCGGTTGTGGAGGTGTAGCTGGAGCTGTTTCTTCAACAGGTTTGTTATTCGAACTGACATTTTCTCTACGTTGTAGTTTCGAGATTAGTTTCCAGAAACAGACATATCTGCTTCTTATTATATGCATCATAACTTTGTAGCTACATTCCCATTGGATCTTGTAAGAAGAAGAATGCAAGTGGAAGGAGCTGGTGGAAGAGCTAGAGTTTACAAAACAGGATTCTTTGGAACATTCAAACACATATTCAAGTCAGAAGGCATCAGAGGGATATACAGAGGAATATTGCCTGAATATTACAAAGTGGTTCCTGGAGTTGGCATCATCTTCATGACATACGAGGGTTTGAAGATGCTTTTATCTTCTCTCGACAATTGACAACCTTCAAGTCATTGGCTTCCACTAATACTTTTAAGAGGAATTTTAGCTGCTTGTAGAGTTAGGAGAAGAAAGGAACAACATGTTTATTTCCACTTGGTCATCTTTTCAAACACTTGGGTAGTAAGTTTTACTTCTCTTACTGCCGTGAAAAAAGGAATAGAGAAAATTTACAGTGTATAAGTTAGTTGCACTTGGGTTATTAACATTCAAATGCATCAGTTACACTGTTCCACGCTGAGCAATCTTCTGAGATAACAATTTGTCTGTTCTTTGTTGCAATTATCTCTGTTTCTTCATTAATCTACACCCTTATGATACTTTCATACAGTAAAGTTTTGGTTTGCTCTATGCAGTGTATTTGTAATTTTGTAGCAATCATAAGATTTCAACACAGAGTTGTGGAATGAGGAATGTTCTACAACATTTTGTTACATCAACAAAGATTACACTAAGACTAAATCTTGAAGCATTATCAATCTTACTAAGGAAGGAAAAAATTGTTTACTTGGATCAAGAACTCAAATCCAAGACCCACAGAGAACATTCTCACTGAGATCTCAAAACATTACAAACCTAAATCCCTACTGAAAAAATCATTACTTTAACCTCATATGTCTTCACAATCTCTGGACCAGAAAAACAAAACTTGATGAAAAGGATTCATAAGTTACCCCCACAATGTCCAATTAAGTAGAGGTCCTGAGCAAGAAAATGCTGAGTTCTTGAGCCGAGTTAGCGTCAGGACTAATGAGATGAAACGACTCCGAGTCAGAGCTACCAACAACATGCTCATAATTCGCCCTCATATACATAACCTCATCCGTATCCGATTCACCTGACCCACCCAACCCGGATCCAGATGGTAACACACCCGCTCCAACCGTCATCGACTCCAATCTCTTCAACATCATCCTCGTCTCTTCGTTAGCACTTCTCCGTACTGCAAACCCAAGCTTTCTTCCGTTACAAAACATCGTCCACACTGGCACGAATCTTAGCAAGCACGACGTCAATTCGGGTCGGGTCGGGCATTCAAGAGCGACCCGAACAAGACCCGAACTCATCTCGTGAACTAACTGGCTCGTAGCGATTGAAAGCTCGAGGAGAAGGAGTGGTTTAACAGAGAGACGGTCGTGTTGAACACAGACGGTTGGATTCGTCGGAGGTGTGATACAGGGAAGAATAAAACGACGGAGAGTGTCGATTTTCGTCATCTTTTTCTTTTCTCTCTCTTTTTGAAAGGTGAAATGAGGTTTTCAGAGAGTTGCAGAGAAATCTCTGTTTCTTTGTGTTTGCTTTTTATAAAGGAAGAGGCGGGAGAACTAGAGAATATCCGTTGTGGCTTTGACTGGTTTGACTGTATTTACACGTGGAGTTTTCTTAATGAGCCACGTGGAAAGTGAATCTTGGATTCTTTGTTTTTTGAAAAGATTCTATTGCGATGATTTAACTGCGAATCGGAAATTTGTGGTAGATTTTCTTTTGGGCTTTGGTACATTCAATATTTAATGACTTTCAATTTTGTCTTATTGCTGACTAAACCGTACGGTTTTCTTTACTGCTTAACGTTCGCAGTTGAAAGTAAAAAAGAAAGAGTATGCTGCGCGCTGATTTTAAGAAATTAGTCAATAATATTTGTGTTTCACTTTGAAAAAGTCCAATTATACACCCCTTCCACTTTATAAAGACTCTTGTGTGAATGTTGTTTCAGAGTTATTTTATTTAAGAAAATATCGTTTAACATATTTGATATTTCCAATGACTTTTGAAAAACAAACTTTTACTTTGCTCCTTATTCGAATTCAAAGCTAATAAATTTTGAATCTAAAATCAATATCGTCTAATTCTTGTTATGTTACTCAAGAGCATATAAATTGTTATGTTAACAAATTTCTCAATCTATATAAGGTGTGTGAAAACAGCATTTTCTTGAAACAGAAAAGTACATAGTAAGAATATTGTTGATTTTATCATTTTTATGAAGAAAAATATTGTTTGTTGTACTTGTATGTATCCGTTGGAGTGTGTGTTTGATATAATTGTAACTAACTAATCCTTATTATTTTTTATGTCTGATATAATTTGGTCGGCATTAATTTGATTCAGTTTCAGATAGTATTATAATTCACATAAAGCCTTTTGAGAAGGGTATACATCTAAACAGCTAAACCAGATGCACAACATGCAAAATATCACCATATTATAATAACAAAATATGCATACTCATAGATTGTCCAGCAGTATGAAATAGATTATTAAGGATATCTATATATAGTTCACATTTCTCCTCTACAAAGGTAAGTGAAAACATTTATTACCATCTTACGAACTCCATCATTTTGATCTTAAAGATCCAAACCGTCCTCGAAGCCACGGGGATTTATGGAACAACGTAACCTGCAAAAAAATATAATACATAAAAAAAAAGAGTCATATCAAGTTCATATAAATTACATTACTAATGAGATTTAAGAAGAATCGAATCCTTACGTCCACATCGCTTGCCAGCAGGGCGGTTGCGGATGTTACAGCGTTTGGGAACAGCGATTGCGATTCCAGGATTGATTCCGGCATTCTTGGCTAAAGGAGAAAGCATGACAGCACAAAGACAACGAGGATTGGTTCTAATGAGAGCACCGACTTTGGCACAGCAAACCGGTGGAACCTTACCTCTCGGGTTCTTTGTAGCAGGCAAACACGGGCTTAGGCTAGCCGCGGCTTGACCAATGGGCATATGACCACACTCACCTGCCGCCTCAGTGGAAGACAATGTGATCAGAAGACTCATCAAAGCCACTGCAACAAACCTATACCACTTCATGCTTCTTCTTGTTTTATTGAGTATCTTAATTAGTGCTTTGATGATGCTTCTTATATAGTAAGATGTGTTCAGTGGGGTGGTTGTGTTTTGGTGACGTGTGCCGTTAATATTGAATCTTTAATTTCCTCATTCTCTAAATGTAATCATTTGGTTTTTGCTTCTTTGATTTAGATTTCACCATCTGTTTTGTACCACGGGTGCCGTATTTGTTTTTGCTTCTCTCTTCTCTTTTATTTCACAATAACAGAAAGGAAAAAGTTTCAATATTTTGGTTTCTTTCAATAAACAAACATTTCACTACCTATCTTTTTTTGTTTCAGATCAATTACTTGCTTCTTTTTTTTTTTTGATTCAATTTTGACACTATAGACAAGGCAAAAGAATTCAACATTCGAACTGAAATTTTGTATTATTGGATATAACAACCGAAATGTAATAAAACATATAAAAAATAAAACCGAGTGGGCTACAACAACATATGGTTTCATCAAATTAGACACATAAGGAAAAGAGTTATGGTCTTTTTCACTGACAACCGCTCAATCTAGCCCAATCCACAAACTGCATTCCACCATAGATGTTATTGGCCAACCTTACACCAACTGTGAAGGCCATAGCCGCTGGTGGCACTTTCTTAGCGAAAGGAGATGCTTCGACCACTCTCTCTAGACCATTGATGATCTGATAACGAGTATTTGAAGAAACACTCAAGAATACACCTGCAATCAATTACCATTGTTATGGAGATGAATGAATTAGTAAAGTAAAAGTAAACAAAGGTAGAGAAAGCCACAATACATACCCCAGAGAGCAGCACTCTTGATAAGCGGTGGTACCGGGATGTTTTCTTCTGACTTATTTATGTTTCTGAGAAAAGAGAGTGACAGAAGAAAAATGTAAGCCAAATGCAAAAAACTAAGTGACTCTTTTGATTTTAGCTAGCTGGAAAGAGGTGTGTTACCGTTTGGCAGTCATGATAAGATTTGCAATGCCTTGACCTATGATGCCACATCCAAACCCAACTGCACCATACATTATACCCTGAAAAAAATGTAACAATGATTGATCAGAAACAGTAAAAGTTATGGAGCAATTGAGAGACAGAGACTGTGAAGTTTGCTTACCTTGTAGAAGTATGTAGCTAGTCTCTGTTGAGCAGAGAATCTACATCCTGGTCTTTCAGCTTCAAACACGCTGCATCATTTCAACATCTCAAAGTTGATAAACTGAATTACAATATGAGAATTCAGTATCTGCTTGTGGGAGTTTACCTGCTAGGAAGCGCGTTATAAGCAAAAATCATGCGTCCTAAGAAGCCATTTGACGCTGATGGTTGACCAAAACGGACATAAGGCGCCAACATACCGACCAGAGCAACGTTAACCACAGTTCCAACCAAAAGATCAGCAACATACAACTCAAACTCCGCCCAGAAATCCTTTCCTCTCTTTTGAACTTCAGCCACAGTTGCACAACAAGAATCAATGACTATCTGAAATTGGCATGTCAAATGCAAATTATCTCTTAGATCACAATGTGAATGTACAGGGAGAAACTAATTTCTAAATGAAAAATTATCTCCAAAAAATGAACTTCTTACCTCAGCACCTATTTTGAAGAGGAAAGATGGATCAGCCAACATTCTATTCCGAAGCATAGACCATGATCTTATAGCAAACCCAAGCAACCCAGCTGAGCACTAAAATCCGAAAAATAATCGAAACTCAAAACTCTTCTTTAAGACTATTCTTCCCAGAAGAAAACTAATAAAAGTAATGCAAACTGTACCTGCAAATCCAAGTACCTAAAGAGAAGCACTTTGCGGATTCCAAAGATCTTAGCAGCTTCCAACATATCAGAAGGAAGAGTAGCTCCTCGAGCTTCAGTCTCCTTCATGACCTCTTCAAATCTCAAAATAGGTCCAAACTCTTTTTCTTCATAGTCTTCTCCATCACCTTCTCCTCCATTTCCACCTCCTCCACCGTTATTAAATCCCCCATTACCATCCCTACCATTAAAGCCATCACCAACATTACCATCATTATCCAAATTCAAAGGCTGATCAGTTTCCAAGTTTCTAACACTGTCTTTTCCTAAGATGCTATCATCACCTTCCCCTTTCATTTGTTCAGTAGCCGCAACACCACCAGATAGCTGCGGCTCAGACGGAGACTGAGACATATTAACCATCAAAAGCCTCGATCTTTGCCTACTTGAAACACCCTCAATCCGCAAAACAGGAACTTTCATTGTCTTCACCAAATCTCTAAATACAAAATCTCGATTGCAAATTCTTAATGAAGAGATCTCTTTTCGCATTTTTACAACACTCGAGAATTGAAAATTCATTGCACATCCTGCCATTTTCCTTTTCTGTAAACCCTCTCAAACAGGGATAAGTCGACAAATAAAACACTCTGAACAAATCCAAAAGCGAAGACTAAAACGGCACTGATGATGAAACAGCTACGAAGCTTCTTCCACACAGGCTTCTGCAAGACAGCACAAACACAAAACTTAACAAAACCGGAAAAAATGAGAGGAAAAGAAGAGACCAAAACGTAACGCAAATTTCAAAAGATAGAAACTTTCGCCGAAGAGGATGACACCCTAACCTTGAATTAGGCCAGAAAGAGAAGAAATTGTTCCTGCGATTACAAAGGAGAAGAGACGGAGAGTGGTGTGACTGCAAGAGTGATTAGGGCCACTGGCGCTTATTTTTCTTCAGTCCCTTACACGTGCGGCTACTTCTAAACACGCTTGGAACTGAAACCCTTTTAAAGGTTTTGTACAGTTTTGTCTGTGATTAATGAGATAAGACTAAAGTACATAAGAAGTAAGAATAAGTACGAAAAGAAAAAGTTGTATTTAAGTTTTCGCATGGTACCGTAGGGTTTAAACACCTTTCTAAATTCTAAACTTGTTGAGCCAACGTCATTTGCGTAAATTAAGATTTAAGAATAAGCTTGCCAACAAAAATTAAAGAATTAAACTGATTTTTTTTTGTTCTAAGGGACAACAAACATGAATGTTGGATAGATTTTTGTATGTGGGAAAATTCTCATTTAAAAACATCATCACAAGTTTGACTTGTACTGTTATATATAAAATTATGTATCCAAGAACAATCATAAAAATGGTATCAAACCTTTGGAAAAACAAAGGATTAGGATTAAGATAGAACAAAGAAAGAAAATGTTGCAACATTCATCACACATCATATCTCCAAAGTCCCTCCAGATTAACCCCAAAAGAATAAGAATATATGATTCTGCTGTACAAAACAAATATATTTTTCTCTTTTCAGAATTTAAAACAAAAACACATGAAACAAGAGAACATAAACCGAGTGAATGGATGGATTCATGAGTGTTTGTTCATCATGGCTAATGATGACCCTTGCATCTGAGCACCTGAACTTCTTCTATGTGACTGCAGATGTTTTAATCTTCTGCTGAGGAAATCGATATATGTTCGGAGACGATACCTAACTGAGTTTGTGAGAGACAGTGGCGGATTAAGAATCAGCATTGGTGCTTCCACTAGAAGGAATACTAGCAAACGCACTGCTTTCGAATATTGGTTTCCAGCAGTCTCTATATCTCCCATAACCTCCTTAACCTGCAGAAAATGCCATAGCCACATGAGAATGAGCATACACTAATCAACTGATTTGTTTTTTAGTAGGATAGTCCATTAAAATTATTTGGGAAAAGGCAAAGGAAACTTACTCCTCCAAGTTTTCCATGATCAAGGGCTGCTTCAAATATCGTCTCCATTGCATCCGGCATTGTTGTATTTCCTACAACCAAGTAGATGAAAACCCTTAAAGATCTTGAATACCTCAAAACACGCAAAGAAGAATTGTTTTTTTTTTCTTTCCCCTAAGAGAAAAAACATACCAGGTTCAATACTCTTGGCAAGTTCTTCAGCAAGCTCAATCTCCTGGATAAACTGCCTCTGAATCTGAGAGGATATCTCCTCTGATCCATCGTGGCTGAGATCAGTGATTTTATCAGAATTGTGGGTATCGTGTTTCAGGCTGCTACTTCTTCCTAGTCTATTAATGTCTTGGTTTGGGCTGCCTTCCAAACCTGAAATTGCCTGCGTATGACATATGTGAAGTGCCTGTTTCCATATTGCCAGAATCGCCAATTGGATCGAGAAAGCTTCTAGCTGTTTGTCAGATTCGATCTATACAAAGAATCATGAAAAGAATTAACTCAGAAACTCATGATGGCTAGTGATGGCACGATGGTAATTCGTGACTAGCTTATAAACAATGTAAAGTTTGGTTACCCTTTCATGAACTAATTCTGCAATTGTTGCTGCACATTTTCTCAGAGACCTGATTCTTGTCAGGCTGTGAGTTGACGGCTGTTCAAAGGCATCTCCAAGATCCAGAGACCCATGAGAAGTGCTCGGGGCAGAATTCTGACTGTCCAGGCTCCCAAACCGACCAATGCTGTTGCCAGTAGCACCAATTATAGGCATGGGAGCCGTTGAACTTATGCTTCTGTTGAATAACTCTACAGGAGGAGACTGAGACTTGAATGGGAAATTATAAGGTTTCGAAGAACTTGATGAAGATGATGGCATATCCACTGGTGGTCCAGATACAAGAACGTAATCTTGATCCATGGAGTCTTGAGAATCATCTACTGCAATACTGACATATGTGAGAAACTGAACAAGAAAGCTTTGCCATTCTCTAGGGTGTAGAAAATAGTAGAGATTCAATTACCTCTTTCTGGAGCAATAAGTGATCTGGAATCAGTCAATCTTGTAGGTTCCCTAAGGTTTCTCCTATCAGAATTTATTTGAGTTTCAAATCTGAATCTATTGTTTTCCTCTCTTTCGTTGATTCTACTATGTCCAGAAGTAACTTCTGTATATTTTAAAGGACTAGATTCCACCTCCCTTCTCTCAACTCTAGTATCAACGTTAAATCCAGGGGACGACTTCATTGAGGAAGTCTTTTTCAAATATGAAGGGCTCCCCTCAGGTCCACTAGAATCATCATCTAGAAGGAATGGCAAACAGTCTTCTTGAGAACTTTCTTCCATGTTTCTCGAGGGACTGCTTCCAGAAGAAAGAAAACCGTCCATTGTTCTTAAGCCCAGTCTACTCCCGAAGCAAAGATAGATTCATCAATACAAATGTTTGCATAAAGGAGAGAAAAAGCATTAGCAACAATAACTGTCACATCTACCTTGAGAAATCATATGACTGTCTGTCCGAAAGAAAAGGGTGATTAAAGAACTCTTCAAATGTCAAACGTTCCACTGCAGAAGACGAGATATTCAAAAATGGCTTGTAATCGCATTGGATACACACAGAGTAGGACTATAAGCTCTTTAGTGTAAAATATATGGTGTAGGACATAAAAGGAGCTTAGTTTAAACCACTTCACTACTCCAAGTTCTGGACAAATCCCCAACTCCATTGATATGAGTTACTCGGAAAGTTAGGACAGTCTTAGACTGAAATGGCAACAGTGACAATTTCGGTTTTCAATTATGTGAATCAAACAAATAACTATGAATACAGTAAAAAATAGAAATTGTTTGAATTGCCAATCTAATGTCAAGAATGGCCACATTCTATATACATTTTACATTTTTAGACCAACCCACTTATGCCAATAGCCCCTGGGGCATATGGGTCTCGTGCAAAAGAATAGTAGTCTCCACTACTTCCAGCGGAATTAATTTTACACTAATGCTGACCTGGATTACGGCGCAGTAACTTCTGACACAGATCTACACAGTCCAAACTTAAATCTCTACAGTCCGCTGGAAAATGTAATTCGGTTGATCTTATAATGTTTTGGAGCAACTGAGAACACAAGATGGAGAACGTGTTAGCTTTAAGCACCAGAATGCAAACACTTGGATACTAAGGAAATCATGGAGACAGAGAATAGAAAACCTGAATTTGGCTATTTCCTGTAAAAGGTGTTCTGCCTGTCACAAGTTGAAATAAAATAGCACCAACACTCCAGAGATCTGCCTGTGTATTAAGCTAGCTTGTAAGGAGGTTATAAAGAGAATGGTTTAGGACGCTTAGTAAGAGAAAGGTCTGACCTTTGCATCATACTTCTGAAGTAGCATAATCTCTGGGGCCATATACAATGGTGAACCACACAAAGTTTCTGCTAGCCCCCTAGGTTGCAACGATCTGCATTAAGAGAACTGTGATGTTCAAACTGCGAACTAAAAAAGTTTGATAGGGGGTCTAACAAGCATTCCCCCAAGAAAAGAATGAAATTACCTAGAAACTCGACAAATTACATTCATAAGCAGCTTGACCCCATTTGAAACCTTCTCTAAATATTACACTCTTTGATCAAGTAACAAGGGATGCTGATGACAATACCTTGCAAATCCAAAATCAGCAATCTTCAGATCTGCATCATTTTCATCTGTGGATAGAAGAAGATTCTGTTTCAAGAATGAAAGAACCATAGGAATTAAAATTCAACAAAGACGGAATCGCTAAGACTCTATCTCTGCTTGGACAAGGAAACCCTGAGGAAACATATCCAACCAAAAAGAAGAATCGGAAACTAACAGATCACCCTTCTACGCCATTCTTTCAGCCTTTCGAAAGTTTTTTCATTTCACAATGAGCTCAAATAACACACTAATCTGATTAACAACAAAAAAAACCTGGTGCACAATAGATCATTGAAAGCAATGAGAATGAGACACACCTGAGGCTTTAAATCACGGTGAATAATATTATTGTCACGAAGAACTTGTAAACCCGCCGCAGTTACATAAGAAACCATATAAGATTAAGAACATTCTTCTGTCAACCAAAAAAAGAAAAGAAAGATACGTGTCAACAGAATTTACCTAACTGCTGCATGAAATGCTTAGCAGTAGCTTCAGGAACACTTCCATGATTCTGGACATACACAGACAAGTCACCTCCTTTGCAGTATTCCAACACCAAATGTATTTTCCCAGGAGACTGCATCATCATCACATTTCCCAAAACAAAACAACATCAAACTACACCCAAATTTATTCCACATTCAAGCTTAATTCAACGGTAAAGTCATCGCATTGTGATACAAGATTGGCATTAAATTGTTTAAATTTAGTAACAATAAACTTAAAAAAGCTATCCTCATTCGAAATATTTAGCTACAAAATGAGAACCAACAAAAAAAAAATCGAAATTTTCAATAGAACAAACCTTGATCATGTCGATCATACGAATGATGTTAGGATGATTGATCCTCCTTAAGATGAAAATCTCAGACATGAGACTCTCCTGAAGCTTCTTGTTAAGCCTGTCCATAGCGATCTCCTTGATAGCGACTTCGGTGCCGTTAACGCGGTGCCTCGCTTCCCAAACAACGGAGAACGAACCCGACCCGATTTGCCTACCCACCAAGTAGTCTCCAACAACGCGAGCCGTGGATAGAGCCATTATTTATCCGATAAACCGGCGCCGAGAGTCTAGAGGATCGAAAGGTCGGAGCTTTGAAATTGAGCTGAGACAGGAATCTTTTTGGAATTTACGGTCCGTCGGGTTGAAAATGGATTCGATTGGGCGTATTCGGATAATGAAGAGAGAGATAGAGAGAAGAGAATAATGTTAGTTAAATGTTTTTAAGTTTATTCTAAGAATCTTCGTGCCACGGACGTTTATTTGGCTTATATGATAAGATCGGGGAATTATTTCATACTAATTAATGGTCATTGTTAAGATTATGGCTTAGTGGGAAATGGGAGATTTCCCAAATTAGTTACTTTATTTTTTGACGGAGGAGATATATGTTATAGTGCGGCGAGCTCAACTGTAAAGTTTTTTTTGTTTTTTTACCCTTTTTGAGAGTTTTTAAGGATTCTTATTTCTTACAAATGATAGTTTAGATGTTAGAACCATTTGTACTAATCGTTTTGTTTGTAATCAATTACAAAGTTACAAGTAAAAAGTAAATAGGTAAAATTATCACAAAATTTAAAGATAATATACTAAATGTCAATAGCATAGTTTGTAAAAATCCAAATCCAATTGGAAGTAGACCAGACCAAAACTGAAATTTGCTTATGTGCATGCACTTTTCTTCTCACGTTTGGATCTTGTCAAGACCGTGTGAAAAATGTCACACCAATTATACATTTGCTTATGCGCAGTAGCTGGTATTTTGGTAATTATTCTCTTCTGATTAGACATAAATGGATATCTTTTGTTATTTTTATTGAAACAAAAATAGCACTTGTCTTTCACCCAATTACGTAAAAATCAATTGCCGATTAGCAAATTGTCTCAAATTTTTATTGGTCATATTAGATTCAGGGGCAGACCTACTTGAAGAGTAGGAGGTTCAGCTGACACCCTTTAAATATTATAATTTAAGTTTTCAAGCTTAATGTAATAAGAAACATCAGCCAAATTGGTTAACTTACCTCTTTCTGACCCCTCTCCTCACACGTTCAAACATCAGCCACCTTGAAACTATATTTTAATTTTTACCACTTTTAAAACAAAATGTAATACACCATATTAGTATTTTCCTTCTTCTTTTTGGTTCAAAATATTTTAGTAATATTTAGTTTAAATTGTGATACCGGTAAAATAAATGTCTGGGTTCGCCATTGATTTGTTGATTATTTATGTATACTATTTGTAGTTCTTGTGAAGTTGGTTTGGTGTCCTAGTTTACAATATCGCTATATATGTGATCAATAAATAATACTATCATTCTTAATATATCATGGTGATATCATACTACCAATGTTGTAGTTTGGATATACGGTGCAAATTATTGGCAATTTTAACCTAAAAGAAAGTCATCTATCTTTATGCATACATGACATCTTACCTGACGATGAGACTAAGTCATCAATTAAACAACAAAGAATATCCAAAATTATATGAAAAGAGTACAAATAAAAGTTTTAATTCCGAGACTCTTCATATATTATATAGTATTATACATTTATACTATCACGATGTCTCCATGATAATGTGTGGAGTCATATTTGAGAGAGGAGTAATTGTTGAAAGAGGGGAAATTGTTATAAAAGTTTTTTTTTCAAAGTGGATTAAGATATATATTTGCGGGTTTTGGGCTGGAATGCTCTTGTTTAATTTATCTTTCAATAAAAATATGTTTCAAATTAAAAAATACACATTATAATACAATATATTATAAATAATTTTCAAAGGAAACTCAACAGTGTTTGGTATATTGAGTATAGAAAATCATAAACTACATGGTTATTTTGAAAACCAATATTTTTAACAAGAATAAAAAATTTAACCATATCATACCGAAAAGTTCTTAGATTAGATAATGTATGATTACTTTTTTGTTTGATTTGCTTATAAAACGAGTTGTATAAATCCAAACCAAATTGGAAGTAGACCGGACAAAGACTGAAATATGCTTACGTGCGTGCATTTTCTTTGTTTTTTGATCTAGTCAAGACGGTGTGAAAAATGTCACACCGGTTGAACGTAAAAACCAATTGGAATCCAAGTCTAGTTGACCGAGTCAAAACCATATAATCCTTAAACATAGATATAACTGTCATATTCATAGATATACAAGACATTTTGCAGGAGAGTTATCATACATGGCATCAAAGAAAGCAAGCATCATATGAATCGTAAAAGTCTAAATCGATTCAAACTTTGAATATATAAACATTCTTCTTTTCTCAAGTTTTACCCGTAACGAGACCTTTGAATATATAAACATATGAATAGTCAAAGTCTAAATCGATTCAAACTTAACACGTTATTTTTCTATAAGAAAACCGCAGCAAGAAAATATATATATAAATATCTAGGATAACTAAATGTAGCGATTTTCTTAAGATGGAGACTTGGGGGATAATCATCATAGCTTTTGCTTCTACTATGGGTGTTTTTATATTTCTTATAGCCTTGACAAGCGGGCTAAAAGGTGGTGACGACGGAGGAGGAGGAGGAGGAGGAGGAGGAGGAGGAGGAGGAGGAGGAGACGATGGTGGCGGAGGAGATGTGGAAATGGGTGACGGAGGAAACGGAGGTGGCGTTGGCGGTGATGGAGGCTTCACAGGTGGTGGTGATTTTGGGGGTAATGGAGGGTTTTGGAGCAGTGGTGGTGGAGGTGACGGAGGTTTTGGCGGTGGCGGCGGCGGCGGTTTTGGTGGTGGCGGTGGCGGCGGTTTTGGTGGTGATGGAGGTGGTGGTGGAGGAGGCGGAGGCGGAGGCGGAGGAGGTTTCTGAGCTTCGGTGTTTCCTATCATATTTTGAGAAATATTTAGAAGATTCCTAGTTTTTGTTTTCTGTGAAAATGCCTAGTTTTGGGAAGAATATGAAAATTTAGTAGTGTAAATTCGATTCGTTAATTATTTGTAGTTCTTGTAAAGTTAATTGGTTTGATCTCCTATTTCAAAATACCGCTATGTATTATATATGTGATCAAATTTTAGTATCTTTCTTTGATATGACATGGTCATATATAGCACCACCGTCAATGGTGTAGTTTGGATAATTTTGAATAATTACTAATGTCATTGTTAAGATTATGGCTGGGAAATATAGTTGCTTTTATGTTTTGACGGAAGAGATAGATTCAAAGATTGAGCCAGAAAATGATAATAAGCGTGGAGAAGAAAATATGTTACAGTAATTCAAAAAGATTAAATCAATATTTGTAATGGATTTAAAACTTAGACACACCAAGTGGTTGAACCGGATCAGAGGTGAAGCCAATCTTTCACTAATTTAAACGGATTATTAGAGTGTCTACGAATTTCATCCACAGACCCTTTTTTTTTTTTTGGTTAAAAGGATCCATCACTCGCACGGGCATATTATATAGCTGGAAGATCTTATCCGAAGGTTTAACAATCTGTTATACGAAAAAGAAAAAATCTGTTATACGAACCTCAGTAGTAAAGAAGTTCGAAATTTTATTCTTAAAATATCACTGATCTGCTCTCAAAAGCATAAGAATTTCCCAAAACATCTAAGCAGTATACATCGCTTGCTCCCAATAAAGCAGATTGGCCACAGATTCTACTAACAACCGGGTTAGTTAAAACTTCTCTTCTACCAGACTACCATGTTTCCATTTCACTGGACAATCACGTACGTGGTCATATATATGTTCTGACTTGAGCGTTGGAGTATCTTTAGAAGATACCAAATAGGTGTTCCAAGAGATCAACGCAAGTCAATTCAGGAGCAATTTGAAGTCGATACACCTAGAAGAAGTTCGAGAAGTTTCATCATTTCAGACAGAAGATCATCCAAAAATGTACACGAACAATACAATATTTTTCTAACAGAAGTTATTAGTTTATTGAAGTTTAGCATAATTAATTAAAAATGATTAGATAATTTTTATTTGTAAATAGTTCAAAAGCTTAAATTTTACCCTTTATTTTAGCACTAATAATGGTATATGACAATATTGAAAATCGATGTATCAATAGACACATCAATAGAATGTGCAATGCATACTTTTTCTGTCTTTGAATTCAAGCACACCAAAATTACTATAAGAATGTCTACAGATTCGAAGGACTATATATATATATATATATCATTCTTGTCAAGAAATATCATTGAACCTGAATTTTTTTAAAGCAGTTTTCAATTCATTTCTTAAAAGCCTAAAAATCTTTGCAAGGTGCTACGTATACGGCGTGATTTTAGGTAATAATTTTATATATGGTTGGTTATTAAATTGTGAGGATGAAAATTGTATGACTTAAGTATTATGTTTATAGTTGATGAGGTTTTAAAGCTAATAAAGTTGGAGAGTATGTGTAGAAAAATAGTATATGTCATAAGTTTTGGTGGGTTGGACGTTGGAGAACTTTGTATATGCTTAGCTAGGTTTTTGCAAGCATTTAATATGAGAATCGTGATTTCATACACGTATAACTAACTATTCTGGATCACATTTAATTTTCCAGAACGCATTGTCTCTTAATCCCTGTTGTCATTATTGAACCCTATATTAATCAAATGTCCATAAAAGCATAATCATGATTGACATATTTGATAAAGTATTTGTCTATCGTCCGTCTACTCTAGATAGGTTAAACCACTACTAAAAATGATTTTTTTGCATTAGTTACATTATTTACAAAAGTGCTACAAAATTAAAAATTAAAAATTAAAATCAATTCGTGTAGGTTTGAAAGTGCAATAAATTTATTAACTCATGTCATTTCAAATGCGATGGTAAATTTATTAGCATGATTATTACAAAACTGATAATGAATTTTAAATTATAGGATCATTTACAGAAATGATTTTAAAAAATATCTAGCTTGATATAGTTAAAAAAACACTAAACTAAACGCTTTTTTGTGGTAAATAGTAAAGAAAAAAGTTAACCTGTATTTTTAACCTTGAAAATCTATCTCTCAACTTTTTTTGTATTTGGATTTAAATAATCAACATTTGACAATGTATAAAAATATGTAGAAACTGTAACTCCAATAACAATTTTAAACCGGTAGAATAATTGTACTTAAAATAAAGTATTAGTAAAGCATGTAGATTATGTTATTGTGTGTGTGTATTTTTTTTTTTTAATTGTGTGTTCTTTTCACCAACCTATCTTTGTATAATTCTAAATGCATATTAAAAAGAAAATAAAAAAATACGTTCCACATCTTTTGGTCAGTCAACTCCTCGAAAGTCAACTAATAAAGGGTGTCACAGTCTGTCACAATGTCAAACACGATTATACATATACAACTCTCATTTTAATATCCGAATAAATTTCATTATATTCCAAGCATCAAACACGACTCTTGCTCTTTAGCTCTATCTCTCTCTACCAAAACGATAAAATGGCTCCAAGAACACCAAAACGGCGCACCGTTCAACATTTCACGCATAATCATCCACTAACCGAGTTGAACAGCGCCGGTGATTTTATCTGTGACGGCTGCAAAACCTACGGCTCAGGCAAGACTTATCGATGCGAACCATGCAACTACGACCTCCATGAATATTGTGCCACGTCTCCCCTTACCCTCCCAACCTTCATCCATCCCCAACACGCACTAACCCTTGTCGTCCGTAAACAACAGTCCACACGCGAGAACGAGCGCGTGTGCGACATCTGTTACGAGTCAGTAGAAGGATTGTTCTACAGATGTAAGATATGTGAGTTCGACGTACATCCACTCTGCACGGAGCTGCCTCAGCACGTGAGGCACGTGCTTCACCCTGCCCATCACTTGGAGTTTCGCCCTGGGGGAGCCGGCATGTGTATGGTTTGTCACGGTCCGTGCCAATCTTGGAGGTATAGGTGTGAGCCATGTGGGTTCGATATTCATATGGAGTGTATCTTAACCGTGTGCAACACGTCACCTTCTAACCAGACCGAACCATCGGGTACTAAGAGCAGAGGCCTCAAGCCAGGGCAACCATCCTCGTCAATGCCATGGCAACAACCGCAATACGGTTATGCTTACCCGTATCTGTATGGACATATGGGTCAGCAACCTTACCATAATCATCATCATCATCCTCATCATTATAATAACTTTTACATGAATGCGCCATATATGAACCCGGGTCAAGTACCAGCCGCTGGGACGGGTCAAAAGGCGAGACCGAGTAAGGGGTGGAGAATGTTTACTATTGCATCGAAGCTAACCATTGGGGTGGTTTCTAATGCACTGTTTGGTGTTTCTGTTGACTCTCTCATGTCTTGACTCTTTGTTTTGTAACATTTTGTTTTCAATGCTGCATTATAGTTACAAATTCAAAGGGTGAGTATGTGTAATAATCAATGTTAGTGGTGAAATTGACTTATTTGAAATTTGTGTATTGACATATTACTGGTATGTAAGACGAAATTATATTTTCCTGTTCTTTTTTTTTTTTGGATAAAATGTAAATATTATTCAAAAGAAAACAAGTCATACAAATTGCATAATAATATCTTGGTCTCATGCCAAAAAAATTAAAAGCATGAAAGCAATCTGAATTGATGTAACGACTGAATTGATGTAACGACTGCCGCAATCTCATGGTTACGGTGTGAAGTTACATCAATATAACCAGCTAAATATTTTTCTAAAAGCCGAGAAAGAAAAGATAATGTGACTAAGCATTAAGGAAACAAAACCACAGTACTCCGAAACGAAGACCTTCGCTTGATGGAAGCTCTTTCTCCGGTAGTCCAGAAGCCAAATTGATACTCGAAGGAACTGTCGGTGACCAAGCGACCTGCCTGAGAAACAGATTGGACGGAACTACACGAGCCAAAGAACCTAGATGATCTCGCAAACATTACTATGACATGATCGAACTGAGACTGTACTAAATCCTCCACAAGCAAAGAAGAACGAGGGCGTAAACTCTGGATAGAATCACACTAATACTCTGGCCACAGTACTATCTCCGAGTGACACTAACTAAGACCGCAAAAGCAAATCCGGGAAACCATCAATCATAATCCAGATCAAGAACGAAGAAGCCTAATCCTTGTAATAAAACTTGGAAAAGCAACAACGAGACTCATCGGATTTGTTCAAATCAGACCGGTAGGGGACGGGAAAGTCTATCAAACGACGACCATAGATGAGGGAGAGGAGCAGAACCGGAAGTGCTAGGCAAGGGCAGTCCACAGTCCGAGCCCTCTTGCCATCCCGCCAAAGAAGACGCAAACTGAACTGGCCGGGTGAATGAACTGATGACTTGTGAGAAACCCAAATCTACAAGATGAAATCGAGATGAGGTAGCGAGTCGCCGTAAAACTGAGTTTTCAAGAAGAAATTGATGGTCGAAGATACATGAAACAGGAAGTCACGCAGTCCTCTATGCATTCCATAACCGGAGACATTTGCCCTCCAACCTGAGCATCTCCATCTCGCCGTCCGTTCACAGTTAGACAACACCACAAAAACAAAGATGCAGTTTCGGCCTACAGATCCGGATCTATAGACCTTAACGCCACCGAGAACGACCACGGATGCCAATGACCTCGTCACCACCAACGTGAAGGGAGCAAGCACAACACCGAGGTTCTGAATCGATGCCGAGGGAAACGACAACCAACGAAGAAGCTCTAAAAATCCAGAATCTACGCCAAAATGGAGACGAGATGCCACCTCCGGGAAGGCTCGAAACCAGTCCAACTCACCGAGCCAAGCGTCGTCTGAGCCTGTCCTCGAGCCCAACACGAACGCCCAGAAACGGAGAAGCAGAACCTGTCGCGAAACCACCAGCTCCGGATAACTACCCGAAGACCCAGACAAGCCAAGATCTACCCAGCAACGACGTCAAACGCCACACGTCAGAGCCAGAAGAGACCGCTGCTGTTGCTGCCGGAAACGCCCACATCGACGACGAGATCTGGAGAAGAGGATAAAGCGGAGACTGGAATCCCAAAGGAACCTCCGATATATCACCAAACCACCACAACATAAAGCAAACAAAACAAATACGGAGGTCGGAGCCGGTGCTGTAGGAGCCACCAGTCTCCGACCTCAGATCTACAATCTCCGTTGAGTTTCGCGAAGTAGAGAAAGGAGAGAAAAATCGCACGCGTGTGGGCCACTTATCAGATCTTTTCCTGTTCTTGCAAACATGATACAGAGAATTTATAATTTTCTAACAAATAGTATAGCGTTCTATTAGTGTAATTTATATGACATATATATAATATATATATATATATAACATGTTACTGTATTTTATGTTTTCTTTTTTTTTGTTATTCTATGTTTTCTACAACATTCTAGATCTCAGTCGATATTTCAATGCCGACATTTAAATATCTAAAATATGCCATTTTCCCTTTTGGGAACTCCCAAGTTTTCCGATGTGAACTTGTTTATATCCAAAGATAAATAATACTCCAAAGAGTTAATTTACTCGGAAAAAACTCATGAAACCTAGTCCACATTGATATGGTCGATTCAACGATCCAAAAGATATATACGTAGTTAAATATTTTGATTTAAAGGTTAAAATATGCTGATCTGTTTTCATATAATTTTTTAAATAATATATGCATCAGATTATATATTATTTAAGAAGATAAAATAACTCAAAATATCTCATAAAATAAACATTATTTAAAACAACTGGAGTACGTTTTCAAATTAAATAGAATTGACTTTTTTGATAATATGCTCTAAAATATTCATGAAATCAATTTGAAAATATTTATATGGTATTTTCTAAATTTTTAGTTTCATTCATTTAATATATATAGTTTTAAAATTATATGTTATTATTTTAAATATTCTAGCTAATTTTGATGGATGTGGATACCCTTAACTATTGTTAAATTCGGATCAGTATAGATTTTTCTTAGATCTATCGGATTTGGATTTGAATATATTTCAGGATATCCGGTCCTCATCCATTCTATTTCGTAAAATCACAAGTAAGCAATAGTTAATAATTTTGTAACCACAACTGAACAAAAATTATTATTATATGAAAAGGTCTAACAAAAGTTTAATATTTTGTAATTACAACTGACCGAAAGTTCTTAATTACTTGTTTCCCAAACAATGCTTCGAAATAGTCTATAAAATCTTTCTTCTTACACTAATTCTCTCAATCCCAAACCATATCAAGAAACTAAAAACAAAAACAACGATATGTCATCATCGAGGCTAGAAGTCCAACATTTTACCCATACACATCCATTAAAAAAGGTTGACGGGTATGGCGAGTTCATGTGCGGTGGCTGCAAAACCTACGGCTTTGGGAAGACCTACCGTTGCGCCCGGTGCGACTACAATCTTCACGATCGCTGTGCAACGTGTCCCATACCCTCCTCAGCTTCATGCATCCACGTCACGAGCTCAGGCTAGTCTTCAAGGGATCAGAGCAGACGCACCAAAACAGACGTATGTGCGACATCTGCGATGAATCAGCCGAAGGGCTCTATTACCAATGCGAGCCTTGTGGCTTCGACGTCCACCCAATCTGCGCGCAGCTGCCTCAGCACGTGAGACACGTGCTTCACTCGGCTCATCTCTTAGAGCTGAGTCATCAGCCGGGAGCAAGCAACAGGTGCATGGTTTTGCCACTGTACGATCCAGTCTTGGCGGTACAAGTGTGGTCCATGCAGGTTAGATGTTCACATGAAATAAGTTCATTCGTCTGCATCAGCAGCAGCAACGGCGACTCAACAAAGGTCTTTTGGGTCACATCCACAATTCTACCCTCCTCAGTATTACCAGCCTTATTATAATCACGGATACAATTACGGATATACAAATCAATGTCAGGTTCAAGAATCGGGTCCGAGTGTAGGAAGAAAAATGTTTGACATTTTGATGGCTCTAACGGTTGGGATTGTTTGCAATACCATCGCTTCTCCGACAGCTGAAGCCCTTGGCGGCTGCTTTTGAAATGGCTCGTCTCTAACGTCACGCTTGTGTCTTATTTTCTATTATCTATGTTTGCTTTCTTTCTTGTTTAATACAATAATTTACAAATTGTACGTATTACCATCTTCAAGACTTCAATAAACTGTATGTTTTGTTTTTGTAAACGCCTACCAACATTAATTTACCATTACGTTTTTGTATCTCCATTGTTTATATTTGCTATTATTAAGTTTTTGTGTCCTTTTATCTAAAAAAAAAAAAAAAGTTTTTGTGTCCCCATTGTTTATAGTTGCCATTATGTTTTATATCTCCAATGTTTATATTTGCTTCTGTTATTTTGTATTCAATAAATTTACTGCGTGAAACCATATTCAATTTTATGCAACATATTACAATAATTTGCATCCAAACTTTGTAACAATAGTGGTTTCGGCATCGAATATAATTGGGGTAGCAATGTATTTTCTGAGGAAAATATTGAAAACGTAGGAGAACCAATTGTTGAACCTCTCTGTAAGAAACTAGTAGCATTACTAGAAGTTGATCTATGACAAATCGGTAAAGGCTTGGCACAACCAATAAAGAGTCTCATATCTCACCGTTCCAAAGTTCTTCAAGAGTCTTACTCGTCTCAAGACCAAATAACACGCCTCTAACCAACCTACCCTGCATTCCTGCAACATTGAAAGACAAGTTTCAATATTCGATAACCAAACCGTGTGAGCAAAACAAAGAACACTCGTTGACGTATTTGGACGACAATGTGCGGAAAATCACTTACTGTTCAATCTCAGGTACCAGCGGCTATCTCGGGTCAAAAGGCCAGATCGAGTAAGGGCTGGAGGCGGTTCAGAGATTTGATGGCACTTTGGATCCGATAGAAGCTGCTTGACATTCAGCTTTTCTTTTATTCCTCTTGTTTTTAATGCTTTTTTGGCAAGAGTAGATATTTAGGTAAAACTTATGTAAAACCTCTCTTTTCATTAAATGAAAATTCACATTCCTATAAAAAAAAAAAAAAAAGTAAGGGCTGGAGAATGTTTACCATTGCATCGAAGCTAACAATTCAGGTGGTTTCTAATGCACTGTTTGGTGTTTCCGTTGAATATCTCATGTCGTGACTCTTTGTTTTGTAACATTTTAATTTCAGTGCAGCATTACAGTTACAAGTCATGTGTAATAAATCAATACTTGTGGTGCAATTGACTTTTTGAAATTCGTGTCTTTTAACATTTTAGTGGTATGGAACACGAAATTGCCTGTATCTTTTCCTGTTCTTGTAAACATGATACAGATTAACGTATTTTTCTTCAGTCACCATCCTCATTCTCTTCTTTATTGCACCATCTCGTTTGCTAAAAAACTGTATCATCAGAAAAGTTACGCTTTTCGCATTTATATTACAGTTTGATTTTTTTTTTAAATACACAAATTACTCTACCAACTCATATAATTTCATACAACAAACGTAAAATAATATGTAATATTATACGAATTACACTACTAGGATGTTGTACTATTTAATTTTGATTAGATTGTCATAATACTTTTCAATGTAGAATTCTATTTAAAACATATTTATAGTATAATTATATTTGTTATATTAAAGTCACGGGAATGTTGTAAAAGAAATTAATATAAAGAAATAATACTCCCAAGAGTTGTTTACTTGGAAAAATCCCATGGAACCTAGTCCACATTGAGTCATTGACCATATGGGCATATATGGTCAGTCAACTAAACTGCTCTACCACATTTAATGTACTCGTTTCTAAACGATTGAGAAAGAAATTATTCGGAGTAGGGTTAAGCAAACAATCTCAAAAGATAAAATTATCTCAAAATATCACATAAAATAAACTTTATTTAGAACAACTTCAAATCAAATAGAAATTTTCATGACAATATGGTCTAAACGTTTATGAAGATCAATTTGAAATATTTATATAGTTTTTTCTATTTTTCTGATTCAATCATTTAATTTAATTTATTTTTTTACAATTTTTTGATATTATTTTAAATATTCTAACTCTTTTTATGGATTTGGATACGTGTGAGTAATAGTTGAGATAGTTTTTTTTTTCTTAGTTACAGTTGATATGGATTTGATTATGTTTCAGGATATTCTGTCCGTAACCATCCTAATTGGTAGGAGCATAAGTAAGCAAAAGTTATTATTTTTGTAACTACAAGTGAACAATTATAACAAAAAAAAAAAAAACACTACAAGTGAAAAAAAGTTAGTATTTATTTGACTAACAAAAGTTTAATAGTTTGTAGCCACAATAAACCGAAAGTTCTTACTAATTTCTCAAACAATGCTTGGAAATGTTCTCTAAAATGTTTCTTCTTATACCACCACTCTTTAATTCTCTCAATTTCAAACCATTCTCAAGAGACTAAAAATAAAAACAACGATATGTCATCTTCGACGCTGCTAGAAGTCCAACATTTCACCCATATACATCCATTAACGAAGGTTGAGGGATATGACGAGTTCATGTGCGGTGGCTGCAAAACCTACGGCTTGGGGAACACCTATCGGTGCGACTGGTGCGACTACAATCTTCACGATCACTGTGCAACATGCCCCCCTACCCTCCTCAGCTTTATGCATCCACAGCACGAGCTCCAGCTAGTCTTTAAGGGACCAGAGCAGACGCACCAGGAAAGACGTGTGTGCAACATCTGCGACGAATCAGCGGAAGGGCTCTATTACCATTGCTAGCCTTGCGACTTCGACGTCCACCCAATCTGCTTGCAGCTGCCTCAGCACGTGAGTCATGTGCATCACTCGGATCATCTTTTAGAGCTGAGTCATCAGCCTGGAGCAAGCAACACGTGCATGGTTTGCCACGGTGCGATCCAGTCTTGGCGATACAAGTGTGGTCCATGCAGGTTAGATGTTCACATGGAATGCGTTCTTTCGTCTGCATCAGTAGCAGCAATGGAAACTCAGCAAAGGTCTATTGGGTCTCATCAACAACAATTTTACCTCCGTCAGATTTACCAGCCTTATTACAATCACGGATACAATCACGGACACATTTACGGATTCAATCACGGACACAGTTACGGATATGCAAATCAAGGTCAGATTAAAGAGTCGGGTCAAAGTATAGGAAGAAAAATGTTTCGCCTTTTGATGTCTCTTACGGCTGGAGTTTTCTGCAATGTCATTGCTGCGCCGATCACCCTATTCCTTGGTGTTGGCTCTTGAAATGGCACGTCACGCCGTTATATATGTCTTATTTCTCTATTATTTATGTTTGTTCTTTCTCGTTATAAAATAATTTACTGAATATTAATGTACTTGTTACCATCTTCAAAGACTTCAATTATACGCATAATAAACTATAACAAACAAGTTGCATAGAAACTTCGTAGTAATTGGTAGGCGTCTATCTAGGGAAGGGACAGTAATATCTTTTCTGGATAAAATATTGAAAACGTAGGACCACTAGTAAATGTTGTGCCTCAACAAGTTGCATTATGGTGAATGATTTAGCACAACCAATGAATTATGTTGACTCTCATATCTCACCGTTCCAATGTTCATCAAGAGTCTTATAAGGGCTCGTCTCATGAACAATGACATGCCTCTCTCACCAACCTAACTTGCAGCACTGAAACACACATCTTCAATTTTAGATAATCCGAGCGCGCGTAGATACAAAAGATAAGAACATTTTTGAGCTATTTGGACTGCAATAATTATAAAACCATTTGCCTATTCAAACTCAAAAAAACTTGGATAACATGTCATTGGGTATAGACCAATTGAAAATTTCAAAACTCTATTTGATCCTGTTTTCATGGGTGCTCTTAATTTGGAAAAACAGTTTGACCTATTTGGAGACCTCAGCGTAAGTGCAACTTGTGCAGGAGATATTGCCTAGCTTCTCAGCAACCACGCCTAGAATCTGTTTCTTCATCAGTACATCGCTCTTGAGCCACGATACAAACATTGTTATTATTCGGAGTAGGGCTGAGCAAAACACATGACGTTCAAAATCTGATCCGAATAGGTAAAAAAAAAAGTGTTTCAGAAGTTTTAAATCTTCATATGAATGTTTGATTTAAAGATTAAGATATGGAACTGCTTTCAATAAAATGTTTTTTAAATATAAATAATATATATATATATATTATATAAAGAGATAAAAATATCTCAAAATATCAACACAAAATAAACTTTACTAAAAACAATTGGAATGTTTTCAAATAAAATAAAAAATTTCATGATAATATGCTTTAAATATTTATGAAAATCATTTTGAAAATATTTATATGGATATGGTATTTTTGTTTTCTGATTTGATCATTTAATTTATTTAAATCTTTACAATTTGATATCATTCATTATCTTAAATACTTTAGTTACTTTATAGTTTTTTCTTAGAACTAGCGGACTTCGATCCCGTCTGTACCCACCCTAATTATTTAGAGGGACACATGTAATCAAGAGTATTTATTATTGTAACTACAAGTGAACCAAAAAAAAAGTTATTATTTATTTGAAAAGGTCTAACAAAAGTTTATTATTTCATAACCACAACTAACTGAAAGTTCTTATTAATTTCTCAAACACTACTCGGAAATGGTCTATAAAATGTTTCTTCTTATACCACCACTCATGCATTCTCTCAATTCCAAACCATTCTCAATAGACTTACAAAAAAAAAAAAAGCGATATGTCAAGGTCGATGCAAGTCCAACATTTCACCCATATCCATCCATTAACGAAGGTTGACGGATATGGCGAGTTCATGTGCAGTGGCTGCAAAACCTACGGCTTTGGGAATACCTACCGGTGCGCCTTGTGTGACTACAATCTTCACGACCACTGTGCAACGTGTCCCCCTACCCTCCTCAGCTTTATGCATCCACAGCACCAGCTCAGGCTAGTATTCAAGGGACCAGAGCAGACGCACCAGAACAAACGTATGTGCAACATCTGCGATGAATCAGCCGAAGGGCTCTATTACCAGTGTGAGCCTTGCGACTTCGACGTGCACCCAATCTGCACGCAGCTGCCTCAGCAAGTGAGGCACGTGCCTCACTCGGCTCATCTCTTAGAGCTGAGTCATTGGGGAGCAAGCAACACGTGCATGGTTTGCCACGGTACGATCCGGTCATGGCGGTACAAGTGTGGTCCATGCAGGTTAGATGTTCACATGGAATGCGTTCATTCGTCTGCATCAGCAGCTGCAACAACGACTCAACAAAGGTCCTTTGGGCCCCAACAGCAATTTTACCCTCCTCAGTATCACCAGCCTTATTATAATCACGGATACAATTACGGATATACAAATCAAGGTCAGGTTCAAGAGTCGGGTCCGAGTATAGGAAGAAGAATGTTTAGCATTTTGATGGCTCTAACGGTTGGGGTTGTTTGCAATATCATCGCTTCGCCGGCCTCTGAAGCCCTTAGCGCCTGCTTTTGAAATGGCTCGTCTCCAACGTCACGCCATTATGTCTTATTTTTCTATTATCTATGTTTGCTTTCTTTCTCGTTTTATACAATAATTTACAAAATGTATGTGTTTACCACTTCAAGATTTCAGTTATACACAATAAACTATAACAAACAACTTGCATAGAAACTTCGTAGTAATTGGTAGGCGTCAAGGGAAGGGACAGCAAATTAATGTCTTTTCTGAATAAAATTTTGAACCGAAGGCCACTGGAGAGAGTTTATGAGTAGACTAATGTTGTGCCTCAAACAAGTTGCGTTACTAAAAAATTGATCTATGACAATTCGGTGAATGATGTTTTCACATCCAATGATGCGTCTCATTTCTCACCGTCCCAAAGTTCTTCAACAGTCTTATAACATGAACAAATAACATGCCTCTCACAAACGTACCCTGCAGCATTGAAACACACATTTTCAATTCTACAAAAAAAGAAGACCACTTTTGACCTATTTGGACTGCAATGTGTAGAAAATCACTTGCCTGTTCAATCTCAGAAAGCTTTGATAACATGTCATCGGGTATGGATCGACCAATTGGAAACATCTCAACTATGAAACCAAACATTCCAAAAGACCTTAGTACACTATGATTTCGACCACCAAAATAGATATCCACCATGTAAATTTTAGAATCACGAATCCAAATCTTACCTTTGAATTGAGAAAAAACTTTAATAAAAGAAAAGAAAAAAAAGAACTGAGAAATTTTTAAAACTCGATTTTCCAAATAAATCAAGATACTAATATATTAACCAAAAAATAAAAATAACCATATCATAATCTTAGCTGTATGTTTTTATTTTTTTATTTTCTTATTAAACCGAGTTCTTATAATTAAATCCAAACCAAATTGGAAGTACACGGGACAAAAACTAAAATGTGCTTATATATGCATGCAATTTTCTTCTCATATTTTGATCTTGTCAAAGATCATGTGAAATATGTCACACCGGTTGAACCAAAAAAACCAACCGGATCTTGTAGTTTCTAACAGGCTTTTTAATATATTTTTTGCCCCTCAAGCTCTTTAGTTGATCCCAATTAGGGATGTCTGGTTAATCCGACCCGATCCGATCTAAACTCATTTGGATTCAAAATTTATATAGGCAAGTTTAACTCATTTATTTATTTTATGGATTAAAATTTATATACCCAAACCCATAATCGTTAAATTTATTGGTTAAATAGATTATATGGATTATCTATATATAAATTAAATATAATTTAAAAATTTAAAACATACCATATAATTATAAAACTAACAAAAATGTCAATTAACAAATTAAATAAAAATATATAATTATTAAAATAAATAAAAACATCATAAAATCTTAAAACCATAAATCTATAAAACTATAAAATTATGGGTAACCCAGAATCCTAACACTTATATTATGGTTTATATACTTTATATATTTATTATAAATTTATTAGTTTATGTTTTAATAGTAAATTTATGGGTAACCCTAAATCCAAATGGGTTTGATTCACCAAAACTCATTTATTTATATGGATACACAAATTTAATTAAAACCCAATAAAATATTAAATAGAGAATGTCAACCCATAAAGTTTGACCCATTTTGATACTTCTAATCTTAATATGTAAAATAATCAACAGAAAAAAAAAAGAAAAAAAACAACCGGAATTCAAGTCCAGCTGACCGAGTCAAACCATCTCTCCTTGGACAAAGATACAACTGTCTATACTCATAGACATTTTTCTTTTTTACAACAGATATTTTTCAAGAGACTTATCACACATGGCATCAAAGAAATAATATCATACACCATATATGTTACAATTAAAATGTTTCTTCTTATACCACCACTCATTCTCTCAAATCTTAACTATTATCAAGAAACTAAAAATAAAAACAACAATATGTCATCGTCGAGGCCAGAAGTCCAATATTTCACCCATATCTATCCATTAACGAAGGTTGACGGATATGGCGAGTTCATATGCAGTGGCTCCAAAATCTACAGCTTTGGTAAGACCTACTAGTACTGTCACGCCTACAATATTCACGATGACAGTGCAGTGTGTCCCCTTTACCTTCCGAAGCTCTAAGCTTTATGCATCCAAACTTCGTAGTTATAGATAAGCGTCAAGGAGCAGCATTAATGTCTTTTCGCAATAAAATATGCAAACGTAGGACTACTGGAGAGAGTTTATGACTAAATCCTCTACGTAAGAATTAAGTTGCGTTACTAATAAATTGTTCTATAAAAAATAGGTGAATAATTTGGCACAACTAGTGATGGGAGTCTCATATCTCACCGTACCAAAGTTCCTCAGCTTTATGCATCCAAGCTTCGTAGTAACAGATAAGCGTCAAGGGACAGCCAATGTCTTTTCTAAATAAAATATTGAAAACGTAGGACCACTTGAGAGACTTTATCAGTAAATGTTGTACCTCTCCGTAAGAAACAAGTTGCTTTACTAATAAATTGTTCTATGAGAAACCGGTGAAAAAAATTGGCACAACCTATGATGAGTCTCGTATCTCACGTCCCAAGGCTCATCAAGAGTCTTATAACTAATTTGGAAGAACACTTTGACTTATTTGAAACCCTCAGTGTAGTGAAACTTGTGCAGGAACGCATAGAACCGGGTTTTTTTTTTCAGAACACCACGTTTCCCCTGGAGAACCCAACGGAGGGTATCCCTGGAGTTTAATTTCCGAGATTTTTTGTCAGTTTTTCAAAAAGGATATGGATATGTTTGTAGGGATATTTTATAAAATATTATGTTAACAATGTGTCAAAAAAATTGAAATACTATATGCGTTGAGATTTTTGAAACTTTTTAATTATGTTATGTCTTTGGTAACAAAAATTTTAGATTTATTCTTGTAGTTTGAAACATTCCTGATCATGTAGTTAATGTATTCACCGATTGACCTCTTCTAGTTCCCGGTTGAAAGTTGGAGTTTAGGGTCAGGACGAGCTGGTTTAGTGACTCGTCATTTTCCTTTGATGTTTCCAAATCTTTATGAGTCATATTTTAGACCATTTCCACTCTTCAATTATTTGTTTGCATCAGTTGACTGCCACTTGATCATATTTTCGTGAACGTGTCAAAGACTCTTCTTACTCTTTGGCCAAATGATTTGGTCTTTTAATTAGCCTACAATTTGTCGGGATATCCCATAATATCCGCAAGTCCACGTAACCTTGATTAATGTTGTCATTTTTATTTTTACAACGACTTCCAACTTGATCACCGTTTTCGGTCAACACATCAAACGATTTTTTTTACTCCCTCTTGGACCTACGCGTACATATAGCTTAATGCAATATCTTCTTTTTTTTTTTATAAAACTCAAAATTTAATTAAATAGAAGACATTTCTTTATATTTTTTAAATTAGGTTTTTTCCGAATTAGAATTTATTTACCTTTTAAAAATTTTAGTATAGCTTTTAAAGTATCTCCAAACAAATTAAATCAATTTTTTTAATACGAAATGATTTATCAATAAGAATCTTTTATTCGTCTTATTTATACTTTTAGAAAAATTAACCATTAAATTTCACTTTATCAAACAATTTGATGTGTCGAAATCAAATTTATTTTATAAAAAACATTAGGTGATTTAAATTTTACTATTCAATTTTTATTTGAATTACAATAGATTAAACTTTGTTTTGAATTAAAAATGTTCATAGTCGCTTCAGACCTTAATATGAATTATTTTTTTCGTTAGCATTGGTGTCGATGTAAAATCCGACTAATCCGAAGATGAGCAGATATCTTGAGAAAAATTTCCGCAACCCCACTTTAAATAAGACATCTGAACAGAAGCTCAAAAGTGTAAGTGACCACACACGCATCTACGTTGGCTAAAGTGGAATCGAACCCATAGTTTTTGCAAATTTATGTAACTGCACCTCATCGTCAACCACCCAATCACCACACACTGGATAATAATATATTGGTTTCATAAAGATTTAGTGAACTTCGTGAAGTCGACAAATAAAAATTAATGTAAGTCGACAAAAAAATACAAAATAATAAAAATATTATTCAAGAAAAAATATCGTTTTAATATATGTTTCTAATCCTTACCAAATTAGGATTTATATTCTTATTAGCAAGATATAAACTTATTCCCAAAATCCAAATCTCTTTGGCATCTCTTTCCTTAATTTGATATATATATATATATATAATCTCTAATGTTTGGGACCATTTTGACTAGTTCCTATCTATTATATATTTATATATTAAAATGATAACTTAATTAAAATAATCTTTTATTGTGTGCTTATTTGTCGAATTCACTAAACGAACAAAAAAAACGTAGTGCCATAAAGCACAAAAAGAGGGCAACGAAGATATTAAAAAGTAAAAACAGAGATGAAAGAAAGATTGAGAAGAAGGAACATAGTCTTTAATCTCGGGCTTCATTTAACACTTGATTTTAGAATCACGTTATTGTTCCTAAATGCCATATATATGAATAAAGTCGACCATATCTAGTTACACTCTTAGAAATAGCTCAATCAACATCATTATTTGTTGTCATCTATAGACTATAGCAATATCATTTAATATATATTTAATTACATGATATACCAATTAAAATCATAATTGTTTAATTAAATTTGATAAAAGTAATTTTTTTTGTTAAAGAAGATATATAAAAGTATTTTTGGATGACAACTGTATATTAAACTTTTACTGTCCATGTTGTGAAACTGCCATTTCACTCTATTAAATTACCCACATCATGTTCGGTCCACATGGCAAAGACTTTTCTTACTCTCTTGTACTCGTAGTGTTTATTAGTGTAACCCACGCGGTTATACTCATTGATGGATGGTAGTTAGAGGAGTTTAAACCACATTAAAATATAGTTGAGGGTGATAGTTGAGAATCTCTTTCGTTAACTAAACGAAAATTTTCACTTATTTCCCAAAACAACGTTTGGAATATTGTTTCTTTAAATACCACCACTCAGTCTCGCAAATCTCTTAACCATTTATCAAAGAAACTAAAAACAACGAGATGTCTCCGTCGAAGCAAGTCCAACATTTCAGCCATATCCATCCATTAACGGTGGTTACCGGATATGGTGACTTTACATGCGATGGCTGCAACACACACGGCTATGGGAAGACCTACCGCTGTGCTCAATGCGACTACGATCTTCACGACTACTGTGCCAAGTGTCCCTCTACTCTCCTCAGCGTTAGGCATCCACAGCATTTCGTTCAGCTAGTCTTTAATGTACCAGGACATATTTGCGATATCTGCGACGAATCAGTTGAATTACCGTTGCAAGGCTTGCGATTTCGATGTCCATCCACTCTGCACAGGGCGGCCTCAGCAGTCTTCTCACCTTAATCACGGATGCGGATGCGAATGCGGTCAGGCTCGGAGTAAAAGAAAAATAATGGTTCGTATCTTGAAAGACATAACGAAAACGGTTGTCACCAATATCATTACTTCGCTAGATTCCGAAGACTTTAGCGATTGGTTTTGAAATGGCGTTATGACATAAATGTTTTATATCTCCATTGTTTATGTTTTCTTCTGTTACTTTCTACTCAATGAGTTTACTGCGTGTTAACACCTTCAATTATACGCAACATATTATAGCATCCAAACTTGATTTCGGTATCGAATATAATTATGGTAGCAATGTATTGAAAACGTAGAACCAAATGCTGAACCTCTCCGTGAGAAACTACTGTAGTTGCATTACTAAAAATATTGATCTATGACAAATCGGTGAATGATTTGGCACATTCAATGATCAAATCAGCTGAGTCTCATATCTCACCGTCCCAAAGTTCTTCAAGAGTCTTATAAGGACTCGTTTCATGAACAAATGACATGCCTCTCACCAACCTACCCTGCAACATTGAAGCACATGTTTTCAGTATTCAATAACCAAAGCGTGTGAGCAAAACAAAGAACTCTCTTTGACGTATTTGGACTACAGTGTGCTGAAAATCACTTACCTGTTCAATCTCAGAAAACTTGGATAACATGTCTTCGGGTATGGACCAACTGAAAACATCGAAATTCTGTTTGATCCGGTCTTCATGGGTGCTCTTTGGAAGAACACTTTGACCCATTTGGAGACCCCAGCGTAGTGAAACTTGTGCAGGAGTCTTGCCTAGCTTCTCACCAACCATGCCTAGAATCGGGTTCTTTAGAACATCGCTCGTGAGCCACGTTGTCCCTGGAGAACCCAAAGGCGAGTATCCCTACAAAAATATCAACTACCGTTTGATTTCCAGAGATCTTTTGTCAGTTATACAAAAAAGATATGGATATGATTGTTCTACTTACTGAGAGGTGAACGCCTTTAGATTTGCAGAAATCCCTGAGCACAGTTTGTTGCCATGAAGGATGACATTCCACTTGGTTAACAGCAGGAGGGACGCGAGCCATATCCAAAAGATCTGCGAGTTTCTTAGAGGAGAAATTGCTTACACCAATAGCTCGGGCCTTGCCCACATCAAAGAGTGATTCCATTGCTTTCCATGTGCTAGGAATATCAGGTGGCAAAATGTTCTCTGGTTTAAAGCCAGTCGAACCTTTCTTGAGGCTAACAGGCCAGTGAATCTTCAAAAACAGTACAACAACTGTTAACAATCGAAATGTTTCCGCAAATTGTCGAAAGAAGTCGAGTATAACTGCAAAAACAGTCCAACAAGATTTTCTAATATACTACTTACGAGATACAGATCAACGTAGTCAAGCTGCAGATCCTGTAGAGTTTTGATCAATGCCTCAGGCACATCTTGAGGATCATGATAAGTACACCTTTCATATGAGCAGGTAACCAAGTTAAAAGCTACACAGACTTAACAAATGATTATAAAGAAATAATCTTTCTAAGGCATTTAAAGCAGAGTGATGCAGAATACCAGAGTTTGGATGTGATGAACATTTCCTCACGCTTAACAACTCCATCATCAAACAATTTCTTCAGGACTAACCCAATCTACAGGAAGATAGAAAAGTTTGGCAGTGGCTCTGTCAGTCATTACACATCATTCATTTATTTAGTAATGACAAGAAGATACAGAGAGCAGCGAGCCTAATGCTATTGGGAATTGGGGAATTCACAAATGAGGCAACAAAAAAATGAGCAGTGTTGAGCAAATTCATTGTGAATACACTCATACAGAGCACAACGCATAAGCAAGAACATAACTTTTTTGTGGAAATCAAGCAATATCTGACAAAAAGTATCAAATTGAACTAAAGAACGACACTTTTCTTGAACCAATTCATCAAAACTTACACAAGAAACAGAACCATAATCTCAATGAAATATCAAGCTCCTAACGATGAGTTTGGTTACCTCTTTTTCGTTACCATAGATTTGAGCACAATCGATGTGGCGATAACCGATCTGCATAAGTAGAAGAATCAATTTAGTCTGGCTAAACAAAAACAAATGAGGACCAGAAATTTAGCTATAAGATCAGTGACAAGTCACAAAGGAATCTAAAATCACAGACGAACCTTCACAGCGGCTTCGACCGCGTTTCCGACGAGACCAGGATCGGCTTGCCATGTTCCGAGAGCGACGGAAGGTATCTTAGCTCCAGTGTTAAGCTCAAAGAACCTGATTTCATCTGCCATTTCAGAGAGCTACGAGATGTATCTTTTTCAAAGCTTTAATGTGAAGTGAGAAAAGCGTAGAGAAGAATAACACTGAGATTGTAGTATAAGCCCCACAAAAGGAGGGAACAAGAAGTATGAGTTGGGTATAATGGACTTGCTTTAGCCCATAAAGGGCTTATGAAACTGTCGCTCCAATACTAAACGTGTTTTAAGAATCCCTTCTTAGAACACCTCCAATAGTGAAAATGAGGAGTTTTTAGGAGGGGTTCTTAGTATTAAAAAATTATAAACTGTATCGGTAAATGCGCGTTAAGAATCCCTCCCTTAAGAACCGGTTCTTATTTAAGAGCTTTTAAAACCGGTTCTTAACAGAAGTTCTTAACTTTATTATTAAAAAATGCTAAGAACTCCTCATGGTTGGAGATGCTCTTAAGAACCGATTTTTAAATAAGAATTTTTAGAATCAATTTTTTAATTTTAAAAATCTTTCCACTTCGATTTGCATAAAATTTATAATAAAATATTGATAAAAACTTCATAAGAAAATTTTTCATTAATCATGCTTTTAGAGCATCCTTGTCCATTAGAGCATCATTATTGGTAGAAACTCATTTGAGTTTTTTAAGTAATATTTAATTATAATTTTGAAGTTAAAAAACTCTATTAAGAAACTTCTGTTTTTGCTGTTTTATTGGTAGAAACCCATTAGAGGTTCTTAAAAAAAATTAATAATTTTGTTTTATTTTAAATAAAATTTATTTTTTAATTAAACATAGTTGACATAAAATCATAACATTTTAAACATAGATTTTGAAAAAAAAAATGCAAAAAAGCTCAATTTGGGTTTTTTTTTTTGATCTTGTCTATGAATCGCTTTCTGTTCATCCACCGAACGATTCCAATTCATTAATATGTAAAAAAAGTTTAGAATTTTAAAGTTGAAGTTAAGAAAAAGTTTAAAAAAAAAAAATTTAACTTTTTTTTTAAGTTAAAGTTAAGAAAAGTAAAAAAAAAAGTAGGTAAAAAAAAAATGTGGCGAATTAGAGTTTGATATGTGACTAAAAACAGTGTAAGAAACTCCTTAAGAATCGGTTTTTAAAGTTTTTATTTAAGAATTCACAATTATTTTGTTTTTTTTGGGTTAAGAATCCCTCTAAATGATCTCAATAATGATGTTCTTAAGATACCCTTTAAAGTCTCCAACAAATATAATAAGAATACTTTTAATCTAATTTAATTAATTAAAAAGGATGAACCAATAAATGATTGACATGTAAGCATATAAGTTTCTTATGGGTCTCTCTATCAAGAGTCCGTCTCTTACCTTTTACTTCACTTTTTATTATTTTTAATTTTTTTAACTTTGAAAGACTCATCCGATACGGTGATGGAGGTGCTCTTATATAGGCCATCGCTTCATAACATTATCGGTTAATTATAACTTTTTCCCCAAAAAAAACAAACTTTATTGATGCTAAAAAACAGAGTAATCTTTATTTTCTTAAAAGATAGAGTATAGTTTTGTAAATTATATAGGGTTTAAAATGAGATGACTTTCACAAGGCAGAACAAAAAAAACGAAGAGTAATTTTATTTTAACTTTTCACAGCTTTAAAACATGGTTCTGTTTCTTGAATCAGAACCAACTAATCACTGTATGCAACCATCCAAATTATGCAGTTATCGACATGAAAAAATATTTGAAAAATATATATATTGTTACTTGTTGGGCAGAGGCTGGCTCAGTTTATACATGTATATACTATACATTAACACTATATCGTAATAGTTGAAAACTTGAAGACACGTTCCAAATGAAAACTAGTCATTTAACAGAACATTTCAACTTAAATTCATGTATAATATCAACAATTTGAAACAGAAAATTATAACATAAGTGACCTTTTCTTCCGTATGATCAGTCAACTCCAAAAAAGTCAACTAAAATAATAATTTTTGTATCAATTATAATACCACAAGACGTTATTGCATATTTTTCAAAGAGTTCTAAGCATCAAGATCAAAAATCTTTTGGTTGTCCCCAACCAACCTCTCTTCAACCCCCAATATCAGCAAGTTGGGATGTTAAACACGATTCAACATTTCACGCATAACCATCCCTTGACCGAAGTCAACGTTGTTGGCACATACACGTGCGATGGTTGCAAACTGTACGGCCACAGCAAGACCTACAGGTGCAGCGGCTGCGACAATGATCTCCATGAATATTGCGCCACGTGTCCTCGAAGCCTCAAAAACACATGGCACGCTCTTGATCATGAGCTCAGCCTATACAGTGGTCCCAAGCACATGAATGAACGTTCGTGCTATGTTTGCCGAGTTTACATCCAAGGGATGTTCTACAAATGCAAGCAATGCAGTTTTGAATCTCACCCGCTTTGCACACACGTTCCAATGCATGCAACGGTAACAAAGCAGGAAGGCTGCATGATCATGTGGGATTAAGATATTTTCTCTCTCTCTCGCTCTCTCTCTCTCTCTATATATATATAAACTTTTAGATATGTTATTTTTAGTTGCAAAATTTATAATATTTCATTATGTATTACTTTAAGCAGATATGAGAGATAACTCATGAATTAACAAGTTAATAAAAAAATCAAAGTTTGTACCTGTTTTCTAGGTTTGAAATTTCTAATCATACATAATTCTTGCAGTTTGTAGAAAATTTTCAACCCGAATTAAGGATTATATTCGTAGTTTGGACTAAAGCTGTTATGTTGAATTTGTAATACTAGTTGAAAACGTTTTATTGTTTGAAGACTGAAGAGGACGCAATTGATCATGAAAACTTCATGTCTTAGGTTTCTTACCGAGAACAAACATCAAGGATTATATCAACATAATACAATTCGATGTCCTTTAAGTCTAGATGAAGTTTCTCAAATTTCACCGTCCCATAGCTCATCAATGGTCTTATAGTAGCCGCTCGTCTCGTGCGCGAAATCGGTACCTCGGACAAACTTCTCCTGCAAGATTTAACAGAGACGTGAAAACCATGATTCAATGATCATATAATCATCATTGAAGGATGTTTTTAGAATTCTGAATGGTCTACCGCAGAAACAAAAGAAAAACAGGAAAGAACTTGCCTGAGGAATGTTAGAGAACTTGACAAACAGATCTTTAGGTATGGACCAGTCAAAAACATCAAGATTCTCATGGAGCCGAGCCTCGCTCGAGCTCTTTGGTAGAACACTATGACCCATCTGGAGTCCCCAACGAAGAGCCACTTGAGCGGTGGTCTTTCCAAGTTTCTCTGCAACCTCGGCAACAATCGGGTTCTGAAGAACCTTTAGCCTGAGTTCTCCCTTAGATTGAGAACCCAAAGGAGAGTAACCCTAACATCAATCCAAAACCAATGATGGTATCTTCGTTAACTCATGCTTGCAAAAACATCGTAAATTCGAATATTCGTATACTCACAGATAAGTGAACTCCTTTGGATTTGCATAGCTCATGAAGACCTTGTTGCTGCCAAACTGGATGACATTCCACTTGGTTAACAGCCGGGGATACACGTGCCACGCTAAGAAGATCTTCGAGCTTCTTAGACGAGAAATTGCTCACACCAATTGCCTGAGCTTTTCCAGAATCATAGAGAGCTTCCATTGCTTTCCATGTACTTGGTATGTCAGGTTTAGTAAGTGTTTCAGGTGTTGGCATAGTTGACTCCTTCTTCAAGCTCACTGGCCAATGTATCTTTAATAAAAGCAAAAACAAATCAAAATGGAAGTAATTAATTTCTAAGAAGAATATAAGATGCATTTTCTAAGTAATATGTACCAAATATAAATCAACATAATCAATCTTTAAGTCCTGTAATGTTTTCTCCAGTGCCTTAGGCACATCTTCAGGCAAATGATCATTACACCTTCAGAACCAAAATAAAAAAAAAAAAAAAATCATGAAAATGTCTCTGTGTAGATCAGAAAAGCATATTCTTCTCAAAAGGAGAAATTTGGTAGGAAAAGAACACAAACCAGAGTTTGGAAGTGATAAATAACTCCTCACGCTTCACGAAACCATCATCTATAAGCTTCTTCAATATAATACCAATCTAATAAATGGAATCATAGCGTCAGAATATTCATATGACTGTTTCAATAGAACAGAGCTCAATCGGGAATTAAAAAAAAACATAAGATAATGCAAATAGGAAAATTTTACATCTTTCTCGTTGCCGTAAATTGAAGCACAGTCGATGTGCCTGTATCCAATCTAATAATCGACAAGAGACGTAACGTAAGTGAATTATAATAAAAAAAAAAAAACAGAATAAGCTCAAAATTTGATCGGAAGCGACGCGTAATACCTTAATCGCTTGTTCAATCGTTGCCGGGACCAAAGCGTAGGTTCCGAGGCCGACCGAAGGTAATTTTGTACCAGTGTTCAGCTTGAAGAATCGAATCGGAGCTGCCATTTTTTTATAATCGGGATTATTCTATTGAATAGAATGGAAACAAAAAAACATTTAAAAAGAGAGAAGGTGATGAATAATGACAGATGGCCGATGTCACATGACACGTTGCAGGCTTTCTGTAATGGGCCTGTCACCAATCACTATAGTGCGTCTTGAATTTTAATTTTTTTCTTCTTTTTTAACAAAAATATATGCAATAGATAACATGCAATTTTAGCATTTAGCTGTAAAATGACATCATAAATGAATAGTTGTTGATTTTACGCACTATTTTATACTCTTTCTCTTTCATTTTATTTCGTAGTTTAAATATTTTGAATACTAATTAAGAATTACAAAAAACATTTATATAAACAAATTTTAAACTATAAAACTACAAATAAAATGAAAGAAAAGGAGTAAATATTATAATTTTCGATTATGTTTACGATTTTGCTACCACGTTTTTTATGCGAATAAGTGTCAAAATTAAGCTATTTATCTATTTACTTTTTTGCGATCTTTATAAATAAAAAATTGATTAATATAAATGTAAACAAATTATTTGTGAACGGCGCTCTTTGTTGTCCCCAAATAATTTACTCCAAGTTGTAAAATTTCAATTTATTAAACTTAACAACACTGGAAATCCGTAAGCTAGACATTTCACATAGATATCAAATATTTCTAACAATAATGATGTAACGGACGAAAAAAAAAAATTTCACATAATTGTTGACGATAAGCTAAATAATGTTATATTCATATAAATTTTTTACAATTACAAGAAAATACACAAAAGCCACGAGACTACCCTTTTGGGTTAAAAGCTCATGCTTAGAGAATCTCCCACACCGATGATTAACATCAGATGTTTTATTCGACCGATCCAAATCCAACCCATAAGAATTTAAAACACACACAAAAGTCACGAACCCTTCCCTCACGTGCATCTTCAGATCACATGTGAATCACGTCACGTGATGACCCGACGAGAAACGGGTGATTGGACTCTCCCATAAACAGCAAACGTGGTGGTGGTCTTGGACGACACCGTATTGGAAGAAGAAGATCCAAGACCCGATACTTCGAAATCGGATCTTCCAAACCGACCGGAATCACCCGGAAGACGAACGTAGTAAGAAGATGAAAGTTGTGATCCGTCACCGTGACGGATTTGCATGACGGCTCTGTAAACAAACGGAATTAAACCCTCCATATATTGTCTTTGATATTATTATTTTTCCTATAGCGGCCAAAGAAACAGAGCCGTTTGGTCTTATAGAGAGATCAAGATTGTCACGTGGCATCTCATGATTTGTTGCTGCATCCACAAGTTTTCCCACGTCATTAGTAATTAAAATATTATATATGATTAAAAAGAGAAGCAACCTTTGAATGTGAAACTGGGCTACAGGAATAATCTGAAAGCTACATTCAAACCGATATGAAACCGCGGCTGCTCCAATGGATTTATCTTCAATAGAACTATTAATATTATATTATATGAAATTAAGTTTATCCACATCCAGTTTTGATAATGGTATGCAGCTGGACTGTTGGAAAATTGTAAACTTGTGCAACTCTTCTGTCTAAATTACTTTACTGAATTTTTAGAAAGACATGATTATAAATTTTATCATTTTTTGCGGACTTTTTCAAATGATGTTATTATAGTCTATTACATTATAGTCAAATGATGCTATAGTCTTCTTCTTCTTCTAATATTATAGTGTCTACTATACATAGAAAAAACACTTTATATTTATATATATCAGATTTACTAGAAACATCTCAACAAAATAATATTTGGATAAATGATGTTGCTAAATATTTTTTAACGAATGTTAATTTTCCCCTTATACTGTATTTGCTTGATGAAAACTTTTATTTTTTGTTTATAAAAATTATATTGCTTAAGAGTTCTTTCGTGAGGACCTCAGTTTTTGTTGAACGGTCGTGATATATCAAGCAATCTAATAATTATATGAATTTCTCGGATGTGTAGTTGTTAATTAACTGAATTACGAAAAAAATATTGTATAAAATCTTTGAATAATGGGAAATATATCATAATGTATTTATAAAAGTGGAAGACATGTTTGGATTATTATAGAAAATAACGTGTGATGTCAGAAAGATTTGTTAAATGATGACGTTTGGGGAGTAAATAAAATAAGAGAGGCTTACGAATTGTGCCCACTAAGTTAGTCTAAGCTATCTGGTATAATCAGAATGAATAGCTATTAATTAGCTATTAAGGAATTAATTAATCCGTTGCTATTGAAGAAACCAATTGAGTATGATTGACTATTGTTTTGATTTAATATTTGTTTTCATCTGGTTGTTGGGTACCTTATTTGATGACTATGATTATATCTTATAATCACTTATTGGATTGAGCTTATAGACTTTTAGGTTACCAGTAAAAGTGTAAATGTTTATCACAAATAAGAATTGCCATCATAACAATAAATCCAAGTGTGTAGTAAATTCTTACGAGTTACTAGTTTTGTATTTTCTCTAAAAATTAGTTATCATCATGAGTTTTTTTTTTAAGATATGAAACAAAAAGTTCAACAAGAAAATATTGGTGTTCATATTATTTAGGGTTGAAAACAAAAAAAAAATAGAAAGCTGACCAAAAAAAATAAAATTAGAAAGCCATTTATCAAAATATATATAGAAAAATAAATGAGTTTTTAATGTGTTCATAGATGTGGTGGAACAAACTCATGCTTTGATAGATATCTCGAAATCCACTTTTGAAAGAGTTAAAGAGTTTGCATCAAGAGATTACACATACAAAAAAAAAAAAAAAAAGTTCTTTATCAAGAACTCTTACTCTCTATGAATCCAAAACCTAAGCTATTTGAAAATCTCTTGTTTGTTTATGAAGAACTCTAACCCGCGTCGTGTACCATCTATTTTGTATTAATATGGGCCTTGACTAGTTAAAGCCCAAATCTTAGTTTGGTCTCGCTCGTGTGATTTTATCCATCCTCTCTATGATTTGAATAGGTTTCGTATATGATTTTATTATTGCGAGAAATATAAGCACATACACTTGAATATGCATATCATTAAAAAAAAAATTAAATGATATTTTTTAAGCACTTGTAAAATCAGGGAAGATGGCGTAATCAAGATACGAAAATCTTACATAGTCCAACAAAAAAAAAAAAAATCTTACATCATATTACGTTATCAATACTATTCTAAGTAAACCCCTTAAAAAAAAAAACTATTCTCGCCACATGGATTCGTATGAGATGTATGTTGTGATATCTGATGACTGATATAACTGTAGAGCTAGATATCGTTCGTGTGGTTTTATTTTTGTAAGTTCAATAATCCTCGGTAACTAGTTAGTAGTAGAACCTCCCAGTTGAACTATGACACAAACGATTAACTAATGAGATAACTTACATGGTCATTAACTGAAAAATACTTTTCAGTCCCATTAAATTTCTTTGTATTGAATGTTCTAAAGTTATAATAAATCATTATCAGAAAAATGGGAATGGATTACCTTCATTTTCTAATAATTTTTTTTGGTTAAATGAAGTATCATATTAATCCTTTTTCAAAAAAAGAAAGTATCACATTAATAATCTAGTTTATCAATAAACTTTATGATATAATATGCTATTTCATTTAATAATATTTTAGATAAAGTAAATTAATAGTATGAAATTTCATTTATAACCAAAATTTTTTCATTTAGAACCCATTTCGTCAAGTTAAAATAGTTTTATAAAAATCACCTCAAAGAAAAAACGTACACGTAGGTGTGTATAGTAATATAGTATATGGATTACATTACAGTACTACAACTACTGTAGATTCACAAGAATAATACAATACAAAATTTGAAGCACTAATATATATACCTTTAGCCACTTGGAACAAGCAAACATGAAAAATTTTAGATGAGTCAGCTAACTCTTACTAAAATCCAAAGTTCGTATCAAATATGATATATATCTTGCCTTCATAAAGCCCTATGGTCCAATTAATTAATATAATAAATTATAATCCCTCGATTCTTTAAAATTCTCCACTCGTTTTGGTTTAATTTATTTTTATTACATCTTGACCTCCATTATTGTCATTACACCATTTGTTGATCTTTTCCGTAATCCACCACCTAATATTAATCATCTAGGGTTCTTCCAACCACCCAAAAGAAAAATGAAAGAAAAAATTTTCGTCTAGGGTTTTCCATCAATTCTCAATTGTCCCTCTAGAATGGAGAAACCTGTTGGCTTCTGGATCCCCAAGAAAAGCAATAAAGACCCATCGTGGGAAGAGCTAGCCTTCGCGGAAGACGATGCTGCTGGATCTTTGTGGCCGCCGAGATCTTACACGTGTACCTTCTGCCGTAGAGAGTTTAGATCCGCTCAAGCCCTCGGTGGCCACATGAACGTTCACCGGAGAGACAGAGCACGGCTTAAGCAATCCGACGATCAATACTTATTCTCCAAATCTTCTTCGTCTCCGGAGTATCCATCTCACAACGATAGCGATGATATTCTTCAAACCTCTTGCTATGCTTTGGTTCTTAACTCCAAACCTAATTGTTTTAAGTTTCAACACTCTTGTGTTATTGACTTTTCTTCTTCTTCTTCTTTACCCTATGTGACTCCTTCTAGGGTTTCTTCCAGTTTGCCTCCAAAACAAGATAATACTTCTTTCTCTTCTCCTTCTTTCGTTGTAAAACCTTCTAAGAACCCAAAAAATATCATTTCTTCTTCCCCATGGTCGTGCCCGGGTACTTTTGTGGAGCAGAAGCATTGTGATCTTTATGAAATTCCGGTTATGGAAGGAGACAAGAAGAGAAAGATCAAGAGTGATGTGTGGAAAAGCGGGCATAAAGCAAAGGTTAATCTTGGAAACACCACTGATCTTTCGGTGAGCATGAATCTGGTCATCCACCAAAGTTTTCCGATTACTGCTCCCGGGAGCGATGAAGAGATCGAGACGGGTGATATCCGTCAGAAAAGACGAAGACATGATCAAAGTCCATCCCAACCGTCGATTTTCATTTCAAGTTTATCTCGTAAGAGTGACATAACTACAATAAACGAGGAAATCAAACACAAGGGTGGTTGCTTTGAGGATTTAGATCTGGAGCTTAGGCTAGCGGCCAATCCACCAAAGGGAAATTGATTGATGGGTCGATGAATCTTTACCAAAAAAGAGGTAAGGATAAAAAAAAAACATAAATAGAAACATTCTATGTGTATGTGTGTTAGTTGGATTTATCTGTCCTTGGTTTTGCGCGTCTAAAATGTGTCGATGTTTACATATTTTTTTTTTCTTTTTGGATAAATTGTATGGATTCAACACAACAGTTCATAAAAATGAAATATCTAAAGGAAGTATCAAAGTATCTGTGTGTAAACTGTAAAGGAGGCTTGAGAAAATTACATATACAATTTTTTTAAAAAATATATATATATATATATATATACACATTTCTCATACTTACTAGTATATATTTCTAAGCATTTCTTAGTAGTTACTGGCATCCTAAATCATTCTGTTACTATTATTGTTATAGGTTAAAACAAAACCGCGCCAATGAATCATATAGTACAAGTTTTATCAAAAAAAAAAAAAAAACATGTTATGACATACCAAAAATCGTCCCTTTCTATACGGTGCTGATATATTTTATTCGTACAGAAAAAAATTGGCTAATAGGGTCATACGAGCCAACTTCTGATTAAGTTGTTTAGGAAGTTTTTTCTTTTGTTAAAGAAGTTTTTTAGGAAATGTTTTGATGTGATTAAACTAGGAATAGAAAATGAGCAGCATAAGAACAAAGTATTGACTATATATATCTATAATTCCTTGCGTGATTTGAAGCAACCACATTCCAAAATAAAGTCACATGAAGAAGGAATATTTTCTGTCACAATTTCAGAAAGAGAGAGAATGATGAATAATTGTCCCATATATGTTAATTAGTTTCGTATTCTACTAGTTATGGGTTTTCGATGGCTTCAAAAGTTTTCTTAAACGTTCTTGGTGAAATAATAGTTCTTGGTAAAAAAAAGGTATGAATGAAAGGTCCAACTGAATTGAATATGTTCCATGAACCAAAAGTTATAAAACAATATTCTTACCTGCATCAATGAACGATAAGCTAATGCAACTCGGAAGCATTCAAGCGACCTATATTTTCTTTTCTATTATAATTGCACAAAATCTGGCCAATGCGTTCGTATTTACAAAAAATATTAAAAATTACGATTTATTTTCTGTAAAACAATAACGAAAGATTTTAATAACCTCAAACGTTTAATAGTATTTATTAATTCTTCGTTGTGAAACGTCTAGCTTTACAAGCTCGATTCCACACACTCGCATCTCAGTACCTAACATGACATTCTGTCAAAATCATAAAAATAAGCATAAAAAAGAGCACAAAGATCCAAATATGTCACAACACATATTCCCTTTCGCTTGTTCTATCTCAACAAATAATTAATAAAAATCAATTAATTAATAAGACTATATGCTTTAAAATTATAAAACTATATGTTTGTAATACTGCAACTGATTACAGTCTCTACCCTAATTTTTGCCCCACGGGTCACCAACTATTCTATCGCTTAGACTTAAACTAGTTCATAAAAATTTCAGAATCGTATCTGTAAACTAGGTATGCACTATTTCTATCAACCACTCAATTATTTCATTAATTAAGACCCTATAAACCCTAGTATTTTCACTATTTCTATATGCCATCCAGTTTCTAGCTTTCTAAGGATTTAACCGAAAATTTATTTGTAGATACAATAGTAAAGAGATTTTACATATTTGGGAAAAGTTTACCAATTAAAGTCGCCTCCCCTCAATCCCACTTCTATTCGTAGTATACTTAAAAATAAGGTGATGTGGTGCATTCATATATAGGCTATAGGAGAAACTATAGATGAGATCTACTTGCCTAGAAAATTCTGCAACTAAGTCTATTAATAAGTTTTGACTAGAAGTCTAAAAGTACAAAAAAAAAATGAAGAGTATTTTATTGGTTTGATTTGACTTTTCAATGTTTGTCATCAACAAGTTCACATTTTCTAATTAACGGTATATGAGTTAAAAGATATACATGAATCTCTAAATTATGTAAAACCTCTTTTTAGCCTTATTAATATATCATTGTACATGGGCCTCTATTAGGTCTAAAGGTTTGTTATATATGATTTGTGAGATCTATAAGAAATGACACAGTAATAAATTAAGAAAATCCTTTTCTTTTTATTTTCTTTGTGAGTTGATGACGAGAGCTTTCAGGCATATAGTTTCTCCTAAGTGTTTCTTATTACCTTCCTGAATCCACTGCGGTATTGCCGATGACAAGTGTCTTAAAAGATGAAGCTACTAATGACGCTCACGATGTAGTGAAAGGAGGAGGAGCATAAAGCGCTTATGACGCTTATGGGGGTTGAATTAGTGGATGAATCCAGATAAGCTAACGTTAGCACTTACACAAGTTCGATTCCCATTGTAAAAACTCATTAATCAAAAGATGATCTCAGGCTCAGCTCCGGAAGATGTATGGGTAGTGGGACAAAAAATTTAGATTATCAAAAGAGAAGAAAAAATGCACACACAAACAAAAACTGTAAGAATCGCTTCTAGGAAGATGCTTAATCTGTATAATTTAACTACCGGTCATGACAAAAAGCTTTTGATATCTCATTTGTTGTGAAGCAGGAAAACTATATATAACTTTTTTTTTTCCATAAATGAACACTATGATAGTTGGACACGAGTATTGCGTACTACTATACGTGCAAGAAATAAAAATTCGTTTTATGGATAAAGTGATGAAACGCCCTGCAAAATTGTTATATTTGAAGATTGGCGTGCGAGATGAACCACCAAGAGAACGGTACAATGGTGCTTGGGCGTTGTTATATATACTGTTAAAGTTTATCAACATATTGGGTTTTTACACTGCAAGATTTGATATTGTATGGGTAGAGAATAAATCAAAAGTTTCTTATTATGATCTCACAATTACATGAAGAGAAAAAATTACGATTATAGAAAAAATTTAAATTACCTTTCGTAACTTCTTAGATCAGCAGAAACTTAATTGATCTATAAACTAATTATTTTCTTTTAATAAATAAAACTTTCTTTTCTTTACTAGGGTTTGGGGATCAGTTAGATACGCACTTTAGATTTTAATAATTATAATGAATCGGTCTTCTCTGTATTTAACAATGCATAGGTGGAAGTGAAGTCTTCGTTCTCACATGGGGAATGAATCACATTCTCTATAAGAATATAACTCACATATTTCAGTAGTCAGATTATTATTCAAATATGACAGCACTCAATATATATTATATGTGAAGAGAATTTTTGTCTGAATTCTAAGAATAAAGTGTCACGGTTTTTGGATGATTCTTAAATAATATTATAATCCAGAAAATCCTGAGAATTTACTGAAAACACAATGGCCATCAGTTGTTTAATATCTTAACTGATTTTTATATATTCCTTGAGTTTGATTTTTATATAAAATATACAGAAAAAGTGAAGACTTAAGAAAAAAAAAGCAGATTAAATTGGAAATAGATTTAAGAAATATCTGATTTTTATATATTTTATATAAAATATTGTTGGCGACCGAAAGCGCTGATCTAAAATTTTGAAGGAATCTTGATCAGTCCATGTGAAAAAGTGTAAAGTCTTATATGTGGCTTTGAGGTTATTATATACGAAGAATTTTTATATTCTCTCGTTGGTTTCTTGGCATCAGCCATTGTACTTGGAAATTTTGAGAGACTATAATTCTAACTCTCTTTTTTTTCCCGTCATCTAACTCTTCATTCTTCTATTATGTCGTGTTCTAGATTGTTAAAGAATCGAGAGGGATGTAGAGTTTTTTTTTTTTCAGTTAAATCACAGAGTAGCTAGTAATAAAACTACAACAACAATAACAACAACAAAAATCTCTGAAAATGTAAAATGCAATATCGGATACATTAGCAGTTAATTTACATTTCGAAAAGAAGAAGCTTTCATTAGCATTTTCTTTTCGCATTTTTATACATAAACATGCAATTGACATAATTAAATAAAATCAAATAATTTGAGATACACATGGTTCAAGAAAAATCTTACATTAATATCTTTGTATTCATTTCAATGTTTATATGATTTCTAATCGAAATTGCAGGAAAACTATAGTTGTTAACGGTAACCCACAAGTGTTTTCGAAATTAACAACTACACTTCGAAAAATAACAATATACACAAGTACACTTGTACATATGTAAGCGAAAGTTCCGCAGAGGATGCTGCCAACAAGAAAATACCAAAAATTCTTGGTTGGTCCGCTTTACCTATCTGGTTTATTTTACTTTATTCCCAATTATAAAGAATAGTTGTCCACGAGTGAGATCATGTAAGTATATTATAACATACAAGTCTCATTCATCAATATTATATATATAACATACAACTCTCAGGTTAGAGTTTCACTAATTGAATGACTTAGCCTTTTGGTCTGCTTAATCGAAACTTTACGGGCGGGGTGATACAACAATCGCCGGAAGAGATGCAACAAGAGATGCAACAAGCTTCAAACGTGGTTATTGTTCCACGAAAATTTGAGATTAAGATTGTTTTACCTGGTAAAGGTATGTAAAACAGTTACATCATGTCATCATCATTGTTGCCGAAACATGTGTTTCATGCAATATTTGTCCGTAAGCTAAAAAGTCCAATTCATATTTTTGTAAAGTTAAGGTCAAAATCTTATTCACAATTCTTTTATAAATAAAATGTAAGTCTTATTCTCTCTCTCTCTCACACACACACATATATATATAGAGAGAGAATTAAACTCTCATATATCTTTTGTAAAACGAAAATATTTTTATTCTTAAATCTTTTCTAAATTTGAAACTAGCATTTGATGATAAAATATTACTATTCATAATTCATCTAAATCATTCTTGCTTAAGTGATTTCTAATTTGAATTCATTATGACTAATATAGTTCTTGTTGAATCTTGCTTGCCATATATAAGAAGTATAGAGAAAATCTAATTAAAATATGTTAAGTCAAGAGTGTAAAATATCTTTATTCAAGTTTGTTCTTTATATGGTAAATAATTTTGGGCATTCTCGCTCGATTTGATTCTGTCTAGGCTTTGTAATTGTAATAGAACTATTGGGTTATTACTCTCCTTTTATTGATAAAGATATATTGGGTTACTCTTGTCTCCCGTTTTAATTTAATCGACTTTTTAAAAAATATACTTAGTCATGCTTGGCCCAATAGGATAAGATAGATGTGCAACAGCATACGATCCATCACTTTTTTTTTTTCTTTTTTTTTTTTTTGTGATCAACAAAAATGTCCACCACTCTTCTTTCTTTTGTCAAGAAAATCCATCACATTATAATCATATTAAGAGTATTTGGGTCCAATTAGAAATATTTGAAAACGACCGAAGAATATATACTACATTTACCACAAGGTGATGGCTGCCCGACCCTGCCAAATTCCATATAACTCATCTTGGACAAGTTTAGAGAAAGATTAGCTAGAATCTATTACCAGCAAATATAAATGAGATTTAGGACACGGAAGCAATTAGAAAAAGTACCATAAAAAAGGACTCAGTTGTAGGAAGGAGTACAATAACTTTATAATTCTAATACAAATAAAAGGTCGTATAGTATAATTAAGAAAAATATTGTGGTACTTTGGGGTATATTTTGTTTTTACAGAAAGTTTAAAATAGGTTTGTATAATGTAAGTAGCCATGTAAGTATATAAACGAATTACAACATCATAATGTCGTTTTAAGAAAAACTATCATAGTCACACAGTCTAAAGGCCAAAAAAAAAGAAGTCATTATGTGACATGTTCATCCCATATGCTCAAAATTATTCATATTTTTAGAAGCTAGGCCTCCGAATTCAAAAAAGGCAATGTAGTGATTGCATCTTACCTAACTAGATTTGTTTTCGAAATCATATATTTCATTAACGAAAATAAAGGAGTGAATATTCGTTGAATATAGACTTTCTCAATTTGTTTCGCAATAGATAAAGATAGATTTTGATCATTTCCTCTAAACCCCCTATTCGTATAGTCGTATTATATTGTATATTATAGATACAAAATAAAATCTCATCCCACATATTTATAAACATTAAAAAAAAAATGGCTATCTTCTATCCATTTAAGCTCCGCCACAAACCGTCGTCGATTTTTCCGACAACGACTATAAAACCAGGCTATGTTCTATCCCTCGTTGCCAAGCGACTTTTCACCATATGCATCTTCATATCCGTTGCGATGATCTTCTTTTACATCATCTTCTCCGGTTGCTCCGATTGCCACCGCATCACCGGCCACCGTCGCTTAGGCCCTGACAATGTGAACTCTACTACTAACTCCTCTTCGACCACACTCCGGCAGAATCAGTCCTCGGAGGCCACCGATGTCTCCCACATAGTTTTCGGGATTGGTGGCTCCATTCAAACGTGGAAAGATCGTAGTCGCTACTCCGAACTCTGGTGGCGTCCCAACGTCACCCGCGGCTTCGTCTGGCTTGACGAGGAACCGCCTCTTAATATGACGTGGCTCCCGACTTCTCCACCGTACCAAGTCTCCGCCGACACCTCCCGGTTCAATTACACTTGCTGGTAGAAACTTTTTCTACTTCTATTTCACTTGTTAACTTAGTTAGGCCAAGCATCAATTATCACTTATAATGCTTAACTACAAATCAAATATATTCTGACAATGTCTCAAGGATAAATACCTAACTATACGAATCCATTAGTTTTACTTATCCGATTTACATTTTTTAGGTATGGTTCAAGATCGTCTATACGAATGGCAAGGATCATCAAAGAGACTTTTGAACTAGGGTTAACGAACGTAAGATGGTTCGTGATGGGTGACGACGACACCGTTTTCTTTGTGGACAATCTTATAACGGTTTTAAACAAGTACGATCACAATCAAATGTATTATATTGGAGGACATTCCGAGAGCGTGGAACAAGACATCGTTCACTCCTACGCCATGGCTTACGGTGGCGGAGGAATAGCAATTAGCTACCCATTAGCCGCTGAGCTTGTAAAGATACTCGATGGCTGTATCGATCAATACGCATCGTTATATGGATCGGATCAGAAGATCGAAGCTTGTATTAGCGAGATAGAAGTTCCCGTAACAAATGAACTAGGGTTCCATCAGGTATATTCACATTTGCCTTTTTATTTTCTCATTATTGGAAATTTCACTTATCCCAACAAAATAAATAAATGAAATTTTCCCTTATTTATCATCTATTTTTAGCTAAAAAATTTTAAGATTCCCGTGAAATACTGAATTTTCTTTGATTTGAATACAAATTTAAATTTCAAAACGTATATCTTATCCCTTGCCAGTTTAAACTTTGAAAAAAAAAATTAGACTCAAAATTATAAATATGATGTCTTCAGTTTGCAAGAGTCTAGAAGCTTCAAGTCACGATATCGTGTTTTTTGATAGTAGTATTCGTAATGCCATATATTAGATTTTCAAATAGAATTAGAACAGTTAAGGAATATATTTTACTCATTGATTATTATAACTCGTTTCTTAATATTCGAATGGAAAGAGAATGAAATTTCAAAATTAGTCTCGTGGCATATTGATGCAACTATATAAGTGAAATTTCTAGAAGAATTGAAAAAATAATATCGGGATTTAATGATTTTCCTTGCATGGTCAAATCCAGGTTGACATACGTGGCAACCCATACGGTTTACTGGCTGCGCATCCGGTGGCTCCTCTGGTATCGCTCCACCACCTTGACTATGTTGACCCAGTATTTCCGGCGACGACCCAAATAGACGCACTAAGAAGACTCGTCTCGGCCTACAAGACTGATCCAAGCCGGATCCTCCAGCACAGCTTCTGTCATGACCCGACCCGGAACTGGTTTATCTCCGTTTCCTGGGGCTACACCGCCCAGATTTATCCGTCTTTGGTCACGGCTAAGGAGCTTGAGACGCCGTTTCTTACGTTCAAGTCGTGGCGGACGTCGAGCTCCGAGCCATTCTCGTTCGATACCCGACCCATCAGCGAAGATCCGTGCGAGAGACCCATTGTTTATTTCTTGGACCGGGTTTATGAGGTCGGGTCGGGTCAGACTTGTACGACGTATCGGAAGCATGTTGAAGTGGGCGAGACGCAATGTGAATCGCCGGATTATTCTCGCGCCAACTCCGTGGAGTTCATCGACATTTCCGCTACTAAGTGGATGCCGAATATCTGGAAAATGGTACGTAAAATATCCGTTTATATATGAAATTTAAAACACATATCTACATTATTTATGATAAGATTATAAACGTAGAAAATCGTGACAAACAAAAAAACACATAGTATTGAAAGATGAAATAACCGATCAACATTAACATTTTCATAGACATGTGTATTGTACATAGGCATAATGTATAGGGTTTTGAGTATCTTGATTTATAGTTATATAACTTGTGCTTTTAAATTTGGTGAATTTGATTCTATAGTCGAAAATATAGATGATTATAATTTATCTTTTTTATTTGATGAGGGTTTACAGGCGCCACGTAGACAATGTTGTGAAATTGTCAACAGTGAAGAAGGCTCAGAAAGCGTAATCAATGTCAAGATACGGCAGTGTAATCCTTTTGAAAGTGTAACTCCTCAGTCAAAGCATTCGAGTGTAAACAGTACCGACTCCGTTATATCTACAGGAAACGACAATTTTTCCCGTTCTCTAATGTAAATATCAGCTAACAGAAAATCAAAACTTGGATAAAGTCATAGTTATACAGAGTTTTTTCGCATTTCATTTTAAATATAGCCTTAACTAGTCATGTAACACATGTTTTCTCAAAATATTTGTCATAGCTGGTTCTAGGCCCAAGCAAGACTAGATTGGAATTGGGGCCTAAATGATATATATATATATATTAAAAATTGATTGTTAAAGACTTTGAGTTTCAGGCAGAGGGCTCTTGAAATTGAGGTTAAGGAGATAAGTTTTGCTTCCTTGCTCCTCTTCAAAACTATTTTGTATTTGTTTTTAACCATTTCACATGAATTTATTATGTGTAAATGTATCAGTCCAATGCAGACTTATCAAACGCGGCTCGTAGAAACTGCAACCGCAGCAACTAACACCAATTAACTATCTCAACAAAGAAAGATCTTTGCTCTGTTGTTGATGTTCAAGATCCGGAAACGATTGGTGATGATGATCGGATCTTCCACGAGAGAGCAGTGAAATGTAGATATGGAGAGCAAGCAATTACGAATCAACCTCTGAATTTGGATTTGTCACATGTTCATTTTAATCTGACGTGTAGATTTGTGTATTTGTTTATAAGAACCTGTTTTTCAAAAAATAGACTAATTAGTGGGCCATAGTTAATCATGTAGCAACGTCTATTGCAAGCAAAAGAAACAGAATGTAATAAGGACAGAGGAAAATTTTTTACTGAGGTTTAAATTTGAAACAAACGTATTCATAAGAAATCATGATATATGTTTTATTATGAGGGACCCCAATTCTAGATCGAATTTATTAGATTACGAACGTGTAGTTTAATAGAGTTTCTGTTAAGTAGACTGATAGAGTTCTATGCATATTAAAGGTCTAAACTTATTGCATAGCTCATTAAAAAGTTTGTCCTTTTGCTTCAAAACACACTATTGTTTAAACTTAGCTTTTCACAGCCTCCTACCATAAAGACCCTCAATATTATCTCATAAGATTCACTATTTACTCGTGATTTGATTGTGTGAAGGTAAAAGAACTCATCAAAACTACATTTATCTAGTCGTGTGGAAAAAAGGTTTCACATCATTAACGGATAGAATTGGTCAGATTTCAAACATAGTACAATACCCATTTTTTGGTTAATGGTTATAATTCTACTAAAAAAACATAAACTGTACAAAAACATAAATAAGACTATAAGAGAGAACATTTCTCCTAGCATATAGTATGTATTAAATGTTTTCTAAAATATATTTAGATCTCTATGGTAAAACGTCTGTTTTTCGTTTCAACTTCTTCTTACTACACGACGTGACAAACGACTCTTCCCAAACCACAACAAGACTCAGACGAGAAGACTTTGTTAGCATTCGGACAATCTCACATAAAACTCGCGTAGACCAAAAGAGAACATTGACATGGTTGACTTAGAAAATTAACGTTTATCCAGTCAGAAGATTCCAAGATTAGAAGTCTGTCATTATGGTCATTTCCAGTTTTCAATGTCCACCCACTAACTTCCTCATAATTCAGAATTAATGTAAAATGTTATACCCTACAATATTAAATTACATGGTACTATGAGATGGCAAAAGAACAAATTCAAGAGGTATCATGATTTGTAAGCAATGCTAGTACTAATAGGTTGGCAATTTTATACATGTTATTTAAAAATTAAGGTATCTTAGTTTTTAAAAGTGCCGTTTAATTACAATAACTTATCACCAATTGTCATTGTTCCTCTACAATAATACAAATCAAAGAGGATTTTTTCTTTCGTTACCAAAAAAAAAAAAGTTAAGAGTTGAGTCGCCGGCATGAATTTTGAGAACCATTGAGGCTTTGTGACCACATAAATCATAAAGGCCCAGTTACATTCTTACATTTGATTGGTATTACGTGTCTCTTCCAATATCTTTTCACACTGGAAATGTTGAAATTCGTTGTATTTGGTTGGCTTATTAGACGACTGTGAGTCTCTGACAAGAACAAGTATCATAGAGGCACTACTGTAGCCAAAGCCAGTATTAAAAAAAAAAGGTTTTGGGCGAAATTATAATATTAAATTACGGTTTATTCAAATACTTTTTAGAAACGTGACAGCTTAATACCGATGTCATTTCTGATGTCATTCTTAATTTCTTATACTAGGAGATTCTAGTTGAAGATCAATTTTATAAGCATAAATTGTTTTCTTGGTTAAACAAAGATTATAAATGTTAATTAAATTTTTTTTTTTGAGTTATGGCATCATATAGAATACAATACCCCTATTTTTATCTCACATAATTCAACTGGTCACTGTTATAGTTGATATAAATATTAAATAATAGTGCCTAATAACTACTCTGTTAACTATTTAATAACAGAGTTTTGTTTCTACTTTATTTCAAACAAAAATCCCCAAAATGTAACTCTAAAATCCCTATAAAGTTTTTTGGATTATGACATCATATGAAATCTAATACCCCTATGGTTTATCTCAAAATTAAGTGGATAAAAAAAATTAAGAGGAATCTTCGATCATCACATCTAAATAGTAGTTGATAAAATAATAGTACATTCAAAAAAATTAAGAAAACATATTTTTTACAGTTACATGTGCAATAGATGGCAGAAATAAAAATTGGGAATCTGAGATTAGAACATGGAAATATGGAAAGATCAAACCAAAAAAAAAACAAGAGAGTTAAATAATCTTTAATTTTGGAAGTTGGAACACATACCACCTACCTTGATGGAATTTCTCAATCACGAGCAAAGCATCCCCCACAAAGAAAAAATAAACTTATTTTTTCTAGAAACAATAAGAAAAATAAGGAGAGACGACTTTTCCACTCTCATCACACCATAAATTGTCTCTCTTTCTTCTACTAAACTAAAATATCTAATCAAAGCATTCAAAAAAAAAAAAAAACACATAGCAGAGAAAAAGAGGTAGCCATGTTCTTGAAGCTCTTCACCATCATCTTCTTCATCCTCCTTTTTCAATCCCTAAAATCGTCTTCTCAAAGTCTCACTTACACTAATGGCTTTAATCCACTGAAAGACATATCTATCCAAGGGATCACCACCGTCACACCCAATGGTCTCTTGAAGCTAACCAACACCACCGTTCAGAAAACCGGTCACGCCTTTTATACCAAACCAATCCGGTTCAAAGATTCTCCAAACGGTACCGTTTCCTCCTTCTCCACAACCTTCGTCTTCGCTATTCACTCTCAGATCCCAATACTCAGTGGCCATGGCATCGCTTTCGTCGTTGCTCCTAACCCAAGTATTCCTTTCGGCAATCCAAGCCAATACTTGGGTCTTTTCAACATCACAAACAACGGTAATGTAACAAATCGTATCTTTGCTGTCGAATTGGACACGATCTTGAGTACTGAGTTCAATGATACCAACGACAACCACGTCGGAATCGATATCAATAGTTTGAAGTCTGTGAATAGTCTTCCAGCTGGGTGGTGGGATAAGAAAGAGCAATTCAAGAATCTGAGTTTGATCAGTCGTAAGCCGATGCAAGTTTGGGTTGATTACGACGGACGTACGAATAAAATCGATGTGACGATGGCTCCATTCAACGAGGATAGACCTAGAAAGCCGCTTGTTTCAACTGTCAGAGATCTTTCTTTGGTTTTTAACCAAGATATGTTCGTGGGTTTCTCCTCTGCGACAGGTTCTGTTTTGTCGGAACATTTTATTCTCGGGTGGAGTTTCGCGGTGAACGAAAACGCTCCACCTTTGGATTTATCGAAACTCCCGAAGCTTCCTCGTTTTGTGCCCAAGAAAATATCCGATTTCTTCAAGATCGGTATGCCGTTGATTTCTCTGTTTTTGATTTTCTCATTCATCTTCCTCATCTGTTACATCGTGAGGAGGAAGAGGAAGTTCGCGGAGGAGCTCGACGATTGGGAAAAAGAGTTCGGGAAGAACAGATTCAGGTTTAAGGATTTGTATTACGCGACCAAAGGGTTCAAGGAGAAGGATATTCTCGGATCTGGTGGGTTCGGGAGTGTTTACAAAGGTGTGATGCCAGGGACGAAGTTGGAGATTGCTGTTAAAAAAGTCTCACACGAGTCTCGACAAGGGATGAAACAGTTTGTGGCGGAGATCGTGAGTATTGGTCGGATGAGTCACCGGAATTTAGTCCCTCTCTTGGGTTATTGCCGCCGGAGAGGTGAGCTTCTTCTCGTGTACGATTACATGCCCAATGGAAGCTTAGACAAGTACTTGTACAACACTCCTGAGGTAACTCTTAATTGGAAACAGAGGTTTAAGGTCATTTTAGGTGTTGCATCTGGCTTATTCTACCTTCACGAGGAATGGGAACAAGTGGTGATACACCGTGACGTTAAAGCCAGCAACGTCTTGTTAGACGCAGAGCTCAACGGGAGACTCGGGGATTTCGGTTTGGCTCGGTTGTATGATCACGGATCAGATCCTCAGACTACGCACGTTGTTGGAACATTGGGATACTTAGCTCCTGAACACTCTCGGACAGGACGTGCCACGACTGCTACCGATGTTTTTGCGTTTGGGGCTTTCTTACTAGAAGTCGCGTGCGGTAGACGTCCTATCGAGATCCAGCACGAGACTGATGAAACATTCTTGCTCGTGGATTGGGTTTTCGGGTTATGGACCAAGGGAAACATCTTGGCTGCTAAAGATTCGAATATGGGTTCTGAATATGACGAAAAAGAGGTCGAGATGGTATTGAAGCTAGGTCTCTTGTGCTCCCACTCTGACCCAAGAGCTAGACCAACTATGAGACAAGTGCTACATTATCTAAGAGGAGATGCAAAGTTACCAGAATTGACACCGTTGGACTTGTCCGGGAGTGGGATGATGTTTGGGTTCCAAGACGGATTTAGTGAATTAGGGATGTCGTATTCTTCCTCCGTCTTTAAAGGGTTTACCGGTGGATCTTCCATCGCTGATTCTCTTCTCTCCGGTGGGAGGTGAATATGTTGAATATTAGAATGTTTCTTGTGTGTTTTGTATTTCATACGTAGAGAGACTATCCGGACGATATGGGATCATGTAAGTATATGTAAGCGTATGTCACGCCCTAAATTTTTCCACCAAGAAGAATAGCGTTAAGGGACGGGTTGGTGAGGTTTCCGGCTCCATATTTAGTCATTTCTAAGCTTTCTTTTTTGTAATAAGCTTCTAGCTTCCTCTGGAACCTCCTAGAAGGTCTTAGAACGTGGTAGAAGGTCTTAGAATGTCTTAGAGAGTCCTAGAGTAGTGGAAAACGTGGGGAAGGATCTAGAGGATCAATCTCCACCGTTGGATCAAACAAATCCCCACCGTCCGTTTGTGGAGGTGCATCCTATATAAAGGGGTGGGATCTCTCATTTGTAAATAACCAAGCCTTTGAGCATAATAAAAAGTCTTTTCTCTCTCTAAATTCGTCCACTTTCTCTCTAAGTACCAAGAGGGTATTCGGGTAGGAGGCTGACTTAGCAACCACAAGGGGTAGAAAGGTGTTAAGGCCGCACGAATTGGTTCAAGAGGAATCAGTCCGTGACAAGTGGTATCAGAGCAACGTTCGACCTGAAAGAAGAGAAGTACGTGAAGAGAAGAATGGCTAAGAGCAAAGATGGTAACAACACATCAAATATGACCGATGAACGCGGGAGGGAGCCCACGATTGCCCAAGGGGGGCAAAGACGGGACAAGAGCGTTTCTCGGGAGGTGTTGGGGAGCTCGGTAGAAGTGCTTGGTGAGAGGCTCGAACGGGTAGAGCATATCTCAAAGGAGTTGGAGAGACACGTGTTTGGAGAGTTCGAACGTGTCAAGGATAACACAATCGAGACGGATACTCGGATGGCAAAGTTGGAAGAGTCGGTGATGGGAATTGTCCAAGTCTTACGGGAAAGCATCGAGGAGATGCGAACCCGCATTGAGGGGATGGAAGAAGACTTGGCGTTGTGCAAGCGAGTGGCTGCCAACGGAGGAGCTGGGATCACCGGAACAAGATCGGCGAGGGTAGAGTACCCGCGACCATCAAAATTCAATGGCGTGAGGGACGCTAAGGAAGTTGAGAACTTCTTGTGGGAGATGGAACTATACTTCGAGAACCTTGATCTTACGGATGAGTCGGTGAAGATCAAGACGGCGACGAGTTATTTAGCGGACACAGCCATGCTTTGGTGGAGAAGGCGACATGCAGAGATCGAGAGAGGAATTACCCGGGTAGATACTTGGGACGAATTCAAGAAGGACTTGAAGCGGCAATTTTACCCGAAGAATGTGGTGCACCAAGCTCGGAAGAAGTTGAGAGAACTACGGCAAAGAGGTACGATCCGCGATTATGTCAATGAGTTCACCTCTCTCATGTTGCAGATTCCAAGCATGACCGAAGACGACTCCGTGTTCTACTTCATCGACGGATTACAAAACTGGGCCAAGCAAGAGTTGCAAAGGCGAGACGTTCGTTCGGTGGACCAAACGATTACAGCTGCCGAGTCTTTGTCCGACTTTACCACCCATGACCGACCCAAGTCCTATGAGAGGCATGATGGACATTCGGCTAATGGTGGGGGAGATGATCGAGGATCACGACACGTAAGTGCGAGGAGGGATGAATATGGGGCGGATTCAGAAAAAGGGAAACCGCCATACTCGAGGGGATTTGGGAAGAGCTCAAGTCGGGAGGAGTATGAGGAACGGAATAAATCTTTTGCACCAAAAGGCGGGTGTTATGTGTGCAAGGGGCCACACCCCGCGAGAGAGTGTCCAAAGCTCAGTTCCTTACATGCGATCACGGAGAAGGGTGAATCGGGGGAGGACTCGGAGGATGAACCGGCAATGATGGGATCGTTGCAACTCCTCAACGCCCTTGCTATTAAGTCCGAGCAAAAGTACACGGGAAGGGAATTGATGTTCGTGGATGCCAAGGTTAATGGGAAGAACACCAAGGCAGTGGTGGATACCGGGGCAACGAACAGCTTCATTGCCTTGGAAGAGGCAAAAAGGCTCGGTATTACTTGGAAGAAGCGCGAGAAATGGGTGAAGACCGTGAATTCGAAAGCTCAACCAATAGCCGGAATTGCCAAAGGAGTGGATTTCCGGATGGGAGAATGGAAGGGTCGAGCAGACTTCTCGGTAGTCCTGATGGACGATTATAGGATTATCCTCGGGTTGAATTTCATGAAGAGGATCGGAGTAGTGCCGATACCTTCACTTAACACCCTCGCCATCCTTGAGAAGGAAAACCCATGTATGATCCCAACCATAAGGGTTTCGAGTAAGAAGTTGGGTGAAGTACAAAGAGTCTCGGCGATGCGGATTATGGACCCTCCTACCAGCCGGGGTAGCGACCAAGGTAAAGCAAGAAACAAACAAGGTAACCATGGAAGAGTCAAGAGCGACAAGGCAATCACTCCAAGTAGCGGCTCGTGGAGGATCAAGACAAAGACGTGGGAAAAAGAGCAGGGAGCGGACAAGAAGACCCATGACGACGAGGGCGTCGCCAAAATGGGTGGGGGAGAATGTCACGCCCTAAATTTTCCCACCAAGAAGAATAGCGTTAAGGGGCGGGTTGGTGAGGTTCCCGGCTCCATACTTAGTCATTTTTAAGTTTTCTTTCTTGTAATAAGCTTCTAGGTTCCTCTGGAACCTCCTAGAAGGTCTTAGAACGTGGTAGAAGGTCTTAGAATGTCTTAGAGAGTCCTAGAGTAGTGGAAAACGTGGGGAAGGATCTAGAGGATCAATCTCCACCGTTGGATCAAACAAATCCCCACCGTCCGTTTGTGGAGGTGCATCCTATATAAAGGGGTGGGATCTCTCATTTGTAAATAACCAAGCCTTTGAGCATAATAAGAAGTCATTTCTCTCTCTAAATTCGTCCACTTTCTCTCTAAGTACCAAGATGGTATTCGGGTAGGAAGCTGACTTAGCAACCACAAGGGGTGGAAAGGTGTTAAGGCCGCACGAATTGGTTCAAGAAGAATCAGTCCGTGACAGTAGGTTGAGGTAAAATAGTTGAAACTTTTGTCTAATGAGATATTATAGCGAAAGAATATTATGGCCAAGGCCCAAGGGTTTCGAGGTTATAATACATGCATTAGATTGGACATACAATCTCAAAAAAAACTTGATCGAATGACCATCTGGTTTTTCAAGCCTTCTAAAGTATACTTTGTGCTGCTTCTGACATGGTATTTACTATTTATGTAACTCATCGTTCTGTTCCAAACGACCAAGAAAACAAAATACTTGTTCTGCAACTGAAGTGAACGGTCAAACATTGAGAGACAAGCGGATTTTGTTAAAACCTGGTAACAACGAAACTTCTTATGGGTCTCTCTTTTTCAAAGATATACAGTAGTATTATTTTAAATCAGCATCACCCCAAATTTGTGAGCTACTTAATTTCTAATTTTACATGGACACTCCCCGAATTATTGGGCCTTTTATGGCTAGTAGCCTAATTCTCCCCCCCCCCCCCCCAAAATGAGAACGACGTTTCCACTCACACTTCACAGTATAAATTGTCTCGTTTTTCTTCAGTTACTACTTTAAATAACTTCAAAAGGAACTCTTAAAAAATATATTATTATAGTTTCCATAACACCAAGAAAAGTTCTTTAACAAAAAATAACACAAAGAAAAAGTTGTTCTAAACTTTTATTTTTGGGTTAAATTTGGTTTAAAGCCAAAGGCGCATTAAGAACATCGAAAAAAATCCATGTGATGTTCTGATCGAATGGTTTTATATCAAGTTGTCATAATTTAACATTGCGATGACATGGAGTGTTATATGAATCCTAGCATTACTTTATTTCCATAAGCACTAGATCGTGGCGTGGGTGATGATTTTTGCAAAGCTTAGCCAAGTTTTTTTTTTTTTAAACTTTGAAGCTTAGCCAAGTTAAGCAATGAGAAAACAAAACACACATTCTACAAAGATAAAGATCTATGACTGAAGTTCCGAAATAACAAGATAAATACATGTATGGTCCCTCTAGTCTCCTGAAAGTTTATGCACATGACATATAACTGTATAAGAAGCTACGTAGCTGAAAGTTCCACCTGCATTGTCTAATGATGTAGAGAGTCTGTTGAAAGCTGTGGGGTATATCTCAAATTATATCTCACAACTTTTAGTACTAAAAATGTTTATATAATATTATTACTAAAAGTTTATCGTCGGTTCTTTCATAGTATTCATGTTGAAAACATTTTAATTATAATCATATTATATAGTGGCAATTAGTGATTAGCTTTCGGCTATCACTTCCCTGATTTATCGTTTCGAGCGCTGTGAAAAAGTATTAACATTACTTGTAGATATTTTAGTCCTATAAGGCTATAACGACTAAAGATGTAGTCTTAAACAAAGACCCCAGCTTCGGTGAGAAAAGCAGCTTTCAATAAGAAACCAATTAACGAAAGAAAAAAGAAAACAGTAATTAAGGAAATTGTCGAGTAGTTGGGATATGCCAAATTTGTATAATCAAATGGCGTAGCTTAGTATTGGAGAAGCGTGTAGATTCAAAGGAAATTTAATGAAGAATGAGACCTCGTAACTCCCCACCAATAAAATGGGATCTCTTATCTGTTACATGTTTTAGTATAGGCTTAGAATATTTCTAGACTTTCGGAAAAAGGAACTCTCACATGTGCGTCACATGTGATTCTGATGCCCTCTATTCTAACTATGCATGTGTTTGTATATATATATATATAGTACATACGCACACACAAGAAGTTGGAAGGACGTGACCGAGTAATCATCATTCATTGTTCGAGGGAAAAATGGCGTCGAGACCAGGTCTTCTTTCGGACTGGCCATGGACGCCTCTTGGAAGCTTTAAGGTCTCTTTCATTGCCCCTTTTTCTTTATAACATCTTCAAATAAATCAATTTACAATCCGTTTCTTATATTAACCATTTAGTCATAATGTTTGTATAAAATATGGACTAAATTATGCAGTACTTGGTGTTGGCCCCGCTGGTTATCGACAGCATCTACTCATACGCAACCATGCAAGACCACGAGAAACTTTTGATAGTGGCCATGACGGTGTGGCGGATTGTTCATAGCCAAGTATGGATAAGTTTTTCCCGTTACCAGACTGCGAAAGGAACCAAGCGGATCGTGAACAAGTCCATAGAGTTTGACCAAGTCGACCGAGAACGAACCTGGGACGATCAGATCATCTTAAACTCTCTTATTGTTTACTTAACCAAAGTGTACGTCTTAGGAACCAATACCATTCCCTTCTGGCGAACCGATGGAGTGATCTTAGTCGCTCTCCTCCATGCTGGTCCAGTCGAGTTCATCTACTACTGGTTTCACCGAGCACTTCACCACCACTTCCTCTACTCTCGCTACCATTCTCATCACCACTCCTCTATTGTCACCGAGCCTATCACTTGTACGTACATACTCTTTATGTTTCACAAAAACTGTCGTTTTATGTTATGGTTTGTTTTTTTTCATATGGACAGGATTTTGTGGATTTATTTGTTACCTTAAATTTACTTTTCATAACAATTTAAATGGTTCAGTTTTAAACAATATCAAATGAATTGTAACTATATGTTCACTATATCTAACATATTTTTATTAATACGTACGACAAAGTCTAAACCATGGTCTTGATTGCAGCGGTGGTACATCCGTTTGCAGAGCACATTGGATATACGTTAATCTTGGGTCTACCTCTAGTAACGACTTTGCTATGCGGGACGGTCTCGGTCGTCTCCATTGTCGCATACATTACTTATATAGATTTTATGAACAATATGGGTCACTGCAACTTCGAGCTCATTCCGAGATCTTTTTTCTCTCTTTTACCTCCTCTCAAGTTCCTCTGCTACACTCCCTCGTAAGTACTTAGATCGAATTCACTAGAATAGAAATTCACTATTACCACGATTAGTTGGAACGCTATTACATTTGTGTAGTAATACGATTTTCACATTTTTAAAAAAAAGTAAAGTTTTAAAAGATATAGTTTGGCAAATTGTAACTCCAAACTAGCGTTTGACTTTTGCATTTACAATCTACGAATAATATTTGATGAAATCACTAGAAGTTTTAGTTACTAAACATAAAAGCATTGTGACTAAACATTGAACACAATTTTTTAAAAATATAATCGGTGATCTGGACCAAAATCCAGATTAATCCTTAGGATATGTGAAAATCGGATATTTTTTACTACCAAAAACGTTTGATATGATTAAAAATACTTCAAGATTAAGTATGTATGAATAATTGTAGGTTTCACTCGCTCCACCACACGCAATTCAGGACGAACTACTCTCTATTCATGCCAATATACGACTACATTTACGGGACCACCGACAAGTGCAGTGACTCATTATATGAAACATCGTTGGAGAAAGAAGAAGAGAAGCCTGACGCGATTCATCTGACCCATTTAACATCACTCGACTCTATTTACCATCTCAGGCTCGGCTTCGCTTCCCTCTCCTCACACCCGCTCTCTTCCCGGTGTTACCTATTCCTCATGAAGCCCTTCACTCTTATCCTCTCCTTCATTCTCACTTCCTTCTCTTCTCAAACCTTTGTCTTTGAGAGAAACCGCTTCCGTGATCTCACACTTCACTCCCACCTTCTTCCCAAGTTCTCCTCTCATGTATATCTCTCTTCTCTTCTCTAATCTTTCAACATCAAACAATTTCATGTCTTGTAATATTTTTTCTTTGCCAATGAACAGTACATGTCAAAACAGCAGAAAGAATGTATCAACAAAATGATAGAGGCGGCTATTCTTGAAGCGGAGAAGAAGGGTGTAAGAGTAATGAGTTTGGGGCTATTGAACCAGGCATGCAATTAATTAATACATTAATTGGTTATTCTTATGTTTTGCAAATTTTTTAGGAGAGATAGCTAGGCTCTATATAATAAACCCTAATTATTGATATCCTCAGGGAGAAGAATTAAATGGATATGGAGAAATGTACGTAATGAAGCATCCAAAGCTAAAGATAAGGATAGTGGACGGAAGCAGTCTTGCAGCTGAGGTGGTGCTTCATAGCATTCCTGTTGGGACCAGAGAGGTTCTCTTTAGAGGCCAAATCACAAAAGTTGCTCGCGCCATTGTCTTTTCTCTTTGCCAAAATGCCATCAAGGTACCTACCTTTTTTATAAATGAAACGATCGAACAAAGGTTTTAATTTCGATGGACCGTTTTTTTTCTTTAAGGAAATATATGTATTTAATTCTCTAGTTAATTTGCGCGTGAGAATAGGATCGAACATAAACAAAGTCAACGGAGTTTCCATATAAACTTTTTTTATGGCACTATAACCAATGTCACGTGGCCTACTTTAAGTCCAAAAACATTTTAATAAATTAATTCATATCTTAGAGAAAGTCTAATCGGTTTTCATACTCAATATATTAATAGGTGATGGTGTTACGCAAGGAAGAGCATTCCATGCTCGCCGAATTCTTGGACGATAATTGTAAGGAAAATCTGGTGCTCACAACCAATTACTATCCAATGGTATGCGTAAATTACAAATGACATTAAAGTATTAGTAACATATTCAAGATTACATAAAAATATGTAACGTATGATGTAGATTTGGTTGGTGGGAGATGGGCTAAGCACAAAAGAACAGAAGATGGCAAAAGAAAGAACTCTCTTTATTCCTTTCTCTCAATTCCCTCCTACCAAACTACGAAAAGACTGCGTTTACCATACCACTCCGGCTATGATCATCCCTCTCTCTGCCCAAAACATTGATTCTTGTGAGGTACGTTTACATTTTTTTTTTTTTTTTTTTTTGATAAATCACGTTTACATTTTCAATTCCAGTAAAATGGTCTATATACTTTCTTTGGGTTTACTATCTTTTAATTAATTTTTTTAACTAACACAATTTTAAACATTTTAACCATGCTATAAAGGTAAATTTCAAAAACAAACAGAAATTTTTCGTTTGTATTTTAGGAAGATATGTTATAATTGGTACGCTATATAAGTTAACACATGTGTGTCTATAGAATTGGCTGGGGAGGAGAGTGATGAGCGCATGGAGAGTTGGTGGGATAGTACACGCGCTTGAAGGGTGGGAGGAACACGAGTGTGGTCTCGACAATTCAATCCTTAATCCTCCCAGAGTTTGGGAAGCTGCTCTTCGAAATGGTTTCAAACCTCTACGTAGTTAGATATGTCAAAATTATTTATTTGAAACAACCAAAACATACTTATTCGAACAACAATCATCTCATCACAACTATTTAAAACAAAAACATATTATTGAAACAATTGAAAGTTTTTATTTTGTGGCTATCGTCTAACGAATCTGAATTCGAATGCGATGGTCCATGATCAATATTAATATTACCTTCATAGTTATCTTCACGTCCTCTGGTTTATCGTAATTAAAATCTAGGGCAAACCTATGTTATTCTTCACGTCCTCAATCTGCTTTTTAGCGAACAGTTTCTCTAAAACGATTAAGCACTAGTCGGATGGCAGTTCTTGTTCATATGGATAAATTGGCCCAAGAATGGTGTACTTTAACGAAATAACCAGTTGATCAACCTACCCAAAATGGCTTTGACATCTGTTTCAGAAACAAGAAAAGACAATCAATCAAGAATCTATAGTATATGCCAAAGAAAGCCAGTTGAATTAAGGATTATTAACAAACATGTTGTGGGGACGTGACAAAGGCGGATCCCAGTGGAAGCGAGGTCTCGCAGAACGTCATGCCATCTTCAGTTAATTGTACTACACACACACACATATATATATATATATATATATTTAATAAGAACCTATAAAACTTTTCACCTACAATTACACACTCAGGCCAATTCAACTCGGGGATTTGGTGACTCAAAAAATAATTCAATTAGAATTCCAAGATATATTTAAAACATATTATGAAACAAAACACAACCACTGTATAATCTTCTGAAAATTCTTTAATAACCTAAGAAAGTATATTTATTTTACTATTAATAAAATTAAATAGCGTTAAATTTAGTTATGCTTTAAACTAAAAGCGGATGACAATGACAATTACAACAACAAACTAACTCAAGAATTGAGGCTAACTCTCATATCACTCTTTAAGATCTTCGTTGTAGCAACATCAATCGCCATGGTTCACTCCCAATTTCCCAATGAGTGCTCTGACCAGTAACACTCTCACTGGTTCAAATATGATTCCCAACCTTGCGTCTCAAGTTTCTCTCCTTTCACCATGTTCTCATCTCTCATGTCTTCCTGGTACTGACTCATCCTGATCAACCAAACAAAACCCACAAATCTCATTTATAATAAGGCTCCTTAGTTCTTGTTCTATCTGACTCTATGTAACAAAAAAAATACAAAAAGATAAGAAAAAAGAACCTTGAGACAAGATCACTATCAGAGATTCCCAACATCCGGACTGCAAGCAAGGCTGCGTTGGTCGCATTGTTTATTGCAACTGTCGCAACAGGAACACCCCTAGGCATCTTTGGTAACATAAAATCACAGAACAATATCAATCCATATATGATGCAAACAATTTAATAGGTGAAGTTAATTATGAATTGATGGGTGTGTGTGTACCTGAACGATGGAGAGAAGTGAATCAACTCCATCCAAACGGGTAGCGCGTACAGGGACACCAATCACGGGCAAAGGAGTGAGTGAAGCAACCATACCTAATTTCCAAGAAAATCGAATACTTTATGGTAACAATCTTGTGGGAGGGACAAGATGAGTTCATGTTAAAGACATACCTGGTAAGTGAGCAGCACCACCAGCACCTGCAATGATAACTTGAACGCCTCGACTATGAGCTGAAGTTGCATATGTAAACATCATCTCCGGGGTGCGATGAGCAGAAACTATCCTTACCTGTAAGCAAATGATACCATATCGTACCATTCAAGATGCACAGAAGTTGAGGCAATGAGTTTTGTTGCGATAAAACATGAAGAAGAAACCCTTCATATTTGGTAGGAGAGGCTGCTTCCGAAACTGATGTCACTATCAATTTATCTATGTGACCAAATATTGGGCAATGCATATTTGCAAAGTATATATCTGACATACTGGACTATATTTGAGCTTCTTCACAGTTAGTTTTACCAAATTACAAACTTAAGGTTTCTTATATCTGTCTTCAGTGGATTATAATTACTTCATGTAAGTCATGCCAAATTCAATTATTCGAGCAGATCTTAATATTTACCTCATGTGTCACACCAAACATGTCCAGAATTTTGGCAGCATCCTTCATAACAGGAAGATCCGAGTCTGAACCCATAATGATACCAACACGAGGTGTCTCTGCAAAATGTTTAAACAACAAGCAACGAAAAGTCAGTCAGATACTTTGAAAATTCATTAAGGTTTCAACAATCAACAAAATGTGGATACATAGTTTCGCAAACTAGTTACAGAAACAGATTTTGGTGAGATAAGTTAGAAGGCCAATGGACTATAGATACCAAAATATGTATGGAAACTGACCATGTACTTGATGGCTTTCCTCACTTAATATACGATGTAACCTTTGTTCCAAAACACCCATAGACCGCCCAACAAGAGTGATGTGGCCCATCTTCCGTTGCTTTCTCATTTCTGACAATCAAAGTTTTATTGCACAAGCTTTGTGAGTAATCATATAGTTCACAAAAACTGACAACATACCAAAAGAAAATGTAAGAGAACAAAAAGCTAACCTGGCTTGTCATACCAATGAACAGATGCACCTGGAACACACAGAGCCCTTGCAATAAGCTGATGAGCTAATTTGAAACCAGCTTCTCCCTGAAATTTGAAAATTGAAACCAAAAAGCCACTGCATGTTTCATTAAACAGATAAGAAGATAATGCAGTCAATATTATTATGAAGAAACTTCAAAGGATAAAGTAAAGAAAAACATTCATTACATCATCTTCGCCCAGAATATTGTACATAATGGAGGCTGGAGTTCTCATTGACGGATCACTGAGTGGAAGACCAACCACAGCCCGCAAGTGTTGTTCAAACTGTGAAGTAAAACAGCACTCGATCGTTTGATGGCCACTGTTGTGTGGTCTAGGTGCAACTTCGTTTAGCAGGATCTGAAAGGAACTAAGACTCAAAGTTAAAATAAAAATAAAAGGTAGAGTGCCTAAAGTGTATGAGAATACCTGACTATCCTCTGTCAAGAACAGCTCAACTGCAAAAACACCAGCGCCTTCTAAAGAACCGACAGCCTTTTGGGCAACATCAGTGGCAAGTTTGTTGATCTTCCAAGGCACATCTGCAGGTGCTTTAACTATATGGCATATGTTATCCCTAGAGTGCATTCAAGGTGTATTAGTAGAAAGTAAAAAATGTTTACCATATCTTTCAAACTTATGTTAATATTTAGTCGAGCCTATGTGTTACCTGTGAACAGTTTCAACAACGGGATAACAAACCATGGAACCATCTCTTCCCCTAGCCACAATAACAGCTAACTCCTAAAATTTGATATGTAAATGATTATCGACATCAGAGCTAAATAAATTACAAAAAGAAAACGAATTTTATCATCATTTACCTTGACAAAAGGTGCCCATTTCTCAACATACAAACCACGACTGAAACCTCCAAGAGCTGGAAAAAAATATTGAAGCAACAGCAGGAAAATAAAGGTTACATTGTAACACTAAAGCAAGTCATTAGGATGTCTACTACCAAACACAGGAATCAGGACTTAATAATGACTTAAGAATAAAAACCAAGGATTGTCTCAGATAACAAAACTATCATCTTCTGCCAGATAAATTGGTAGTTCCACATGAGAGCGTTGTTATTCATGTAACTACCAATTTCTTATTCCACATCGACTGGCATTGTACAAGATTAACTGGTTCAAATATTACTAGAAACTGTGAATTGTGAAACCACATTACATATGGTTAGTAAACGGATTACCCGACAAAGCAGAAGAAAGCCCATCTTGGCTGTTGGCTACTGCATTCCCACGTCCATCATAAGCCAGTCGTTTGCTCTTGATCATAAGAGGGTAACCGAAAAGTTCACCTGCACTTCTAGCTCCTTCAATATCGTCTATCTGTCATGGCAAGGCTTAGGGGTTAAAATATTTAGCAAACCCCTCATGATTCACGGAGAACTTTGTGAGTGATTCCTTAAAATTTTCAACAAAGCATAAACAAAGGCCTGACCTCCATAAACTCTGGAAGTGGGATGTTATGCTGAGAGAAATGAACTTTTTGCATGTATTTATCCTGAAACATCAAAATCTCTCATATAATCCACATTGCATGACAAACTTTGATTATTCACAACAAAGATATTTCATTTTCTCTAAGAAAAAATACACTCAATTTGATGAAAAATTAGAGAGGGTAGGAAACCTGTATTATCCGGATAGTAGAGGCTTTTGGTTGGCAATCCACTCCTTGTTTCTCAAGCTTCTCTAATGTTTCCACGTCAACATGTTCGATTTCCACGGTCAAGACTCCACATCTAACTACGACAATACGAAAAAATCAACCGTCAATGTTGTCACTAAGTCAATATGAATTGAACCTGAAACATTCAAGAAAGAAAACAAAAAAAAGAGACCTTTTTGCAAATTCTTCTACAGTAGAACTGTCATCAAAGCTATCAACCATGTGACTGTAAGACAACGCACTTGCTGAACAATTCTCTGAAGGATCTAAAATCATCACCTTGATTGCCATTTGAGAAGCGGCTTGGCAAAGCATACGACCCAATTGGCCACCCCCCAACACTCCCACAATTAGCTCAGAAACTCCATGGACATGCTTATCCTCTTTATTCTCACTTTTAAAGAGAAGAGAAAATTAACATTAGAAAATAGTTCCTTCCCCAATATAACCAATTTCAAATCTTCGTGTCTAGTAACAGAGAAACAAGAACTACTGGGAAGCACTGTTGCTCTATCCACTATTTTCTTCATTGCAATTGGTAAGATCCTATCTTAACAACAATAGCTTTGCAATTTCTCAAGTGCATGACACTTACAAGAAAAGAGACAGACTTGAGAAGAATTGTTATGATGTGTGACACCATCATACTCAAAACACATAACACAAAATTACAGGGGACACAGGTACCTGATAGGAGAAGCCTCATGAGAGCTATTACAGGGCACCGCTGAAGCACTGCAGGCTAACACCGGATTGAATTTCCCAGATGTAGAAGTAAGACGTTTGTGCAAATTTGCCATGGTGAAACTGTGGGACGAGTGCGTTCTGCTCGCAGGAAAAGGTCCAACTTTGTAGGTGAAGCGAGAAGTGTGGAGGACAGGAGTTGTATTGCCAGGGACAAGAACAGCAGCTGAGCTCTGTTTCAGAAGCAACATCTGGTTTCAAATGGTGACAGAAGCGTCTAGAAAAAGGTGAGGAGTCGAGAAGTGAGGTCCAAAGGTTAGATTTTTATAGAGCAAGTTCCATAACAGAGATGAAAAGCTTCTTCCTAAAAGAGAGAAACACCTGTATCAGAGCTACTGGGTAAGCATATATCAATTCGTAAATGAACCAATTCACATTACCTTCGGAATTCGGAGGCGACGGCGAGGAGAGAGAGAAGAGCGTCTGAAGAAAGGGTTTTGTAAAAGAGTGGGTTTTTCTGTAGAGAGAGTAAACCGGGGAGCCTAATCCACTCTATGATTCCACTCGGTTCGCAAGATTTACCGGTTTAATTATGTATTCGACAACCAAAACCGGATATGATGATCCCATCTCATTAAGCTCCTCGATTTGATTTGGTCGCGAAAACGGAGTAAAAAACAAAGATCGGATTTTCATCAGACGGCAAGGAGGGGAAGAAAAATGCCGGTGAGAGTTGTGGAGAGCAACACGCCTGCTCAAGTTTCAGGTTTTATGGCTTCTTCAAGTTTTTTGAATTTTGAGTTTTCCGGTTTGTTCTATTTTACCTATTTTGTGGCTCTAGCTCATTCACTTGATTCGTTGTCATTTAGGCACTGATCCTGGGATTCGATCACCACTTCAGCCTAGTTCACTTCTCGGCGCCGGCCAGGTAAAACGATTTATGAATGAACAAAACTGTTGTTGCAAAAATCTTATGTGTTTATAAATTGGAAATTTCTTTCTAAGGATTGTAATGGGTTGGTATTGTCTTAATTGAATTCATAAATGTCTGACCATATAAGTTGTCGGAATATTATAGGACTAGAAGGAACTCTATTCTTGTATTTATGCTTGTGCATCTGTGATTATGTATGAACATAGCCTTATGTGTAAGCAGGATTCGCATAAGGTGAAATTATATCATTCTTATCTGTAAGGGTGAAATTTCTCTGTGGGTTGAGAAGTTCTGAATATTTGAAATCATAAGAATAGCCAATTTTGTGTTGATTCATTCGATCGAATGTGGTAGTAATAGAAATTCTACTTCATAAAGGTTTGCTAATATACTTAGTAATGCTGATTTCTTTTTATACGAAGTAAAAGTTGGCTTTGTCTGCTTTGACTGCCTTGATATATTTTTTCATGTTGACCTGTATTCTAAATCCAAGTGCACTTATATCTAGTAGGAATTGTAGAACATTCATTGCCTCCAAGAGATTGTAATTCATAATGAACATAAAGATGAGGGCTTTTGTGTTGTGGCATACACATATGTTTTTTAATGCTGCAGGCATTTTCTGGTACGCAAAATGTCTCTAATCAACAAAAGGAGGAAGCTTGGAGAGTTAACGTCCAGATTCAGGGAATTGACCTTGAACATGGCTATCTTTGTGGCACCATGGAAGCTCTAAACGTTCCCATGGCAGACACCCCTGTAAGCTCTTACATTCTTACTCTTTTGTTTTCATATTGCTTCCCGTTGGAATACTACTACGAGGAACGATTCTTGACTGTTGTTATGCGTGTCAGGTCATAACATTCTGGGAAGGGGAAATAGTTGATGGAAAGAACTATACTTTTTACACCGGAAAATGGGAAGCCACGTATGTCCCAAACCCTTTTTCTTAAAGATTTGAAACTGATAATTTCTTATCATGCACAAATTTTGTTTGTCACAGGAGAGAAGATGATATGAGACATTGGTCAAAGTTCCCGTCTTTTTCACCTCTTCAGGTAACTCTCGACTCAGAGTAACTTGCTTTGTAGAGCCAGTAACATCTCCTCAGCAACATCTCCTCAGCAACATTCTGGACTTAATCCTACAGGGACAAGTTGAGTCAGACGGTGGCAGACAATTGGGTCTTAACAATTACCCTTAAATATTTATGGTAAAACTCTCAAATTTTTCCTATCGATTCTAATCATCATTGTCTCTGAAAATATACCATAATTACTGCAACGTCCGGTTTTATTTTGCTGGTGGTTGCAGAGATGGAAAGAGCAATACTTTGTAAATGTTGGCACAGATTGCGGACTAACAATAGCTGGATTCTACTACGTATGCTTCTCCTGCAGCGACGGATCCATCAGTGGTTTCTATTATGATCCAAACAGCAGGTTAGTCCAAGATCTTCCTCATTGTTTTACAAACTATATAATCTGTTGTTGTTTCATGTTTGGGTATAGAGAAGTTGATAAATCTTTGGTTTTTTTTTTTTTGGGTCAGTCCTTTTCAAAAGCTGGAGCTGAAAACAGTTAACGAAGGAAGATCTGGTTTCAGCTTTTCTTCTTACAAGTTGCAATGTATGAGAGCAAAAATCGTCAGACAGCGCCATATGATGCTCTCGTGGGCATATGCGAGGCACGTGATCCAGTACATTATGACACATCAATTTATAAATTATTAATAGGATGTTTTTGCATTAGCTAGTAGACCAGACCAGTTAATTAACTAAAATCTCATTTTGTCATTATGGTTCGAGACTGTAGAGCTAACATTTTAATGCATACCACATTTAAAAAAAGTAAATCCAAAAATAGCACAAAATATTTTAAGAAGTTTCTCTAAATTTCCTAAAAATGGTTTTTTTATCATTAGTAGTAGTACAAAGCTTCATCAATCAGTTTCAAAAAATTTCGTCGTAAAAGTAAGTTGTTGTATTTTTAGGAAAACAATATTTTCTAGTTAACTTTCAACCCCCAAAAAAAAAAAAAAAAAAAAAAAACGAGTTGACAAAGTAAAAAAAAGATAAATGATAACTATTTATACCTCATCCAAAAGCCCATATAAACAACTATATTGGTTAAATGATAAATATTTATACCTCATCCAAAGCCCATAAGATAGTTATGGGACAATTGTAAAAACAAATTACAAAATCGTATGGAGCGAAAGATAAAAAAAATTAAAACGGTCCCGTGAAAGGAGATGGGTCACCTCTCCAACACCGAGATTAACGTACACGCGCCAACATAGACGAGATTGACGGATTAAGGTAGTCCGTGGAATACACGCACCTACGTCGAGCGTCGTACTCTTAATGATTAATTTATACTGTATTTAAAAAAAAGGTTTTAGTTTCCAGATTTTCAGACTCCTCTGAAAGGGGAAAGAGCATTTTTAAAAGAGAAAGAAAACAATTATCTTCGAAGTCTCTCTCTCAGCGATCTATGCCTGAAGAGGAAGTGGATAACGAGAAGCCATCTGAGATTAACAGGTTTTAGTTTCTCAATCTTTTTTCACCTTTTTCAAATATTAGATCTCTATGTATTTATATTATCTCAATATGTAAAATTAGTGTTTTCGTTTAACTCTTAAGAGATCAAATTTATTTTTCTGCTTCTTCTCAGTTTCTTAAAGAAAACATAAGCTACAAAGGATGACTGATTAGTAACCTTTATGTATTCATGTCAATGGTTGACCAAAATCACAGCTGCAGAGAATGATTAAAGTATTGTACTTTTGATCTTAGATTATTTTAATAATTGAGATTTAGAAAGATCAATAAACTCGATTCATATATTTGATGATTAAGATCCATTCACTCTATGTTTATCTTAATATGGTGCTATCTATTGTCACGGTTTCTTGCAGTGTACATCACATGATCATAAGTAGTAAAAATGTGTTGAAAATGGAAGCAGTTGAGGTTAACAAGAAGAGAAAATTTCAGACAGATCAATCGGAGTTATCATTATTACCTTTGTCAAAACATGTTTGTTTTGACAATGTCGCTTGTTCCAACAATACCAATGGAAGCTCGGTGGTTAATTCAGAGTATTCAATGTCCTATGTGAACTCAACAACTTCTCTGGAACGTAACAATGAGATTGAGATGAAAGAAGAATCATCTGGATCCTGCGGTGAAGACAAGATGATGTGTTTCGAAAGTCATCTCGATTTCATCTGTGGTACTCAGAAGCTAGAGGATTATTCAGAGAAAGATATTGAAAACATTCTATATCTTGGTGAAGATGAAGATGAAGATGAAGCTAAAGGATGTAGTAGTAGTAATGCTGCTAATTTTGTTCTGTCTTCTGGGAGATGGACTGTTAACCAAGGTATAATAAACCGGTTTTTGGTTAGTTCATATTGATTTTATTGAACCGGAAATTCACACTAGTTGGTTTTATGTGTGCAGATTCTACTCGACATGACACAAAGAAGCCTACAATTGATCAAGAATTCGAGCAATACTTCTCAACGCTAATGCTGTGACGACAATAATGTTTAGACTCAAAACATATATGAAGATGTACATAGAGCTGTTTTGGATCCTGTAATCTCTTATCGTTTTGATTCTTGTCAAACATAAAATCGTCATCATAAAGTGATTAGAGAGCTTCTTTGAAATGTTTGTAAACAGGATACAGAAAAAATGCAACCCCCCTTTGCAACTCTAGTCCGCCAACTTAATACAAGATTTTGATTAGCTTTAAGAAGCAAATCTTTTTATATATCTTCTTCTTTCTGGATCAGAAACAAAGTTAGAATCACAAAATTTAATGGTCTAGAAAGTCTGATATTTCCTGTAAACCAATCTTCCTTTTTTTTTTTTTTTTCTGTAAACCAATCTTGTGTTCAATCAACTGTATTTCGTACCAAGTAACTAAGAATCAATGTTCTTTAAGAAGTTTCTTTTTTTGGTTGGTCACCTATATTCACTCTGCTCTCGGTCTACAAAATACATTATGCTTTCCAAATTATCTCCAAAAATACACTTTGTGAAATAAATGATATAGAATCTCTTATGGTAAAATAAAAATCTGAAAGTTGCATAATTTCTTCTTATTATAGTCAAAACTCTTCCTTTTTTTTTTTTGTTTTTTTAAGAATAGACTTGTCTTTTAACAACCCAAAACTTATAATACAGAAGATGATAATAATACCTTAGTGACATTGTTCCTAGTAGAAACATTTTGGCAAGATGGTCAAGATTTGGTAGAATGTGGTTTTCCTCGCATTATCGGTCTTCTTGGTCAATGCCTAAACCCAAACATGGATTGAAATATATATTTTAAAAAGCGTATAAAAAATCCTAAGTTGGTGCCAAAATAGTAAGAACCTAAAAATAATATCTAAACTCATTACAGGTAAAGTCGAACATATGATTTGTTCATAATATAGTAGAACCAAAACGTAAATTATACATACAGTACATTGTTAAGAAGGGTAAAACATGCTTCCACGATCTTTGGGGTTGAATCATCATTAAGAAAAAAAAATCAAGTTTTGGGAAATTGAAATAGAAACGTGAAGAGATCGATGTCTTACAAAGAGAAACACGTCTTAAACACTTTCCCCCATAATTCCCGAGTTGTCCATCATTTCATGAAACAATGATCGATCATCATCATCGCTGAAATTTTCTGTTAAAAATCTCATATGCAAAAATTCAAATTAGGTTTCTGGAAATCTCGAATCGGTGGAGTCAGAGATAATGGAGGTTGATAATGGTGGAAACAAGATGAATCGGAAGAGAACAATGACGATGGACTGGGCAGGATTAGGAGATTTTGAAGACGATGATGACGATAGATTCTTCGAAACTCATGATCGTCTCTCTTCTGCTCTTACTTTCGACATGGCGGCTTCATCTTCCGATGAGGATGAAGATTTCGATGATTGCCGAATCTCGTTTTCCTCCGCCGTCTCTTCCTTAACAACCGTATCTAACGCCTCTAGGAAGTTTCGTACGCAGGCGATGTCGCCTGATTACGATATTTGGATGGCAGCTCCGGGATCGATTTCTGAGCGTCGTCGTCGTCTTCTCCACGGGATGGGGCTTGTTAGCAATAAGGATATGGTCGGTGCTGTTTCGATTCGTCGTGTCGTCTCTAACGCGGCTATTGTTAGCAATAGTGAAGATAAGATGAAGAAGAAGAAGAATGGTGAGGTTGGAGGTAAAGATGATGTTAACGGTGAATCGGAGATTAACGATCATGATCACGCTCCTTTAGTTCCGGTTATGCTTGCTAGGTCGAGATCGGAATCAGATATTGAGAGATTCTTGGTTGAGAAACGGAGGAAAGAAGAGTTATTAGGGAAAATCTCAAAGCAGCGTCTCACAAGAACGTATTCAACAATTGGAGCTACACGAGCAAGGATTTGTCAGTATCAAACTCCAATTAAACAATCTCCGGCGGTTTGTAGAAATAGAAGAGCCTCTCGTGGTGGCTCAGACGCATTGACGTCGGTGTTGTCATCGAAAGCTAGGCTTGGTGCGTTTTTCTTGATCAAGAATCTTGATACAGGGAAGGAGTTTATAGTGAATGAGTATGATGAAGATGGAATGTGGAATAGGCTTAGTGATTTACAAACGGGAAAGCAATTAACTTTGGAGGAATTTGAGAAATGTGTTGGTTATTCACCTGTGGTTAAAGAGCTTATGCGTCGAGAGAATGTGAATAGGATTAATTATGAGCCTTTTATGGATCTTCGGAAATTTAATTCGTATCTTTCGAAGAGTGTGAGGCTGAGCAAGAGAAGAGGAGCTGCGTTGCTGAAGAATATCAAATGTGTAGCTCATTCTATGAGTTTAAGAGTTGCGGATAAAGATGTAAGTGATGGAAGTACTGATAGTCCTAAAAAGGGGAAAGAACATAAACATGGTAAAGCTAATGAGTGGGTTAAAGTGAGTCCAACAGGGAAGTCTTACAAGGAATTGAGCGCTTTGCATATGTGTCAAGAGATCCAAGCTCATGAAGGTGCGGTTTGGACTATCAAGTTTAGTCCAGATGCTCATTATCTTGCGAGTGGAGGACAGGATCGAGTCATTAATGTATGGGAGGTTCAAGAATGTGAACTAATGTCTATGAATGAAGGGAGTCTCACTCCAATTCATCCCTCACTTTGTGACTCTGTGGAAAGATCATTTGCTGGGAATGAGGTAACTGTGGTAGAAAAGAAAAAGAAAGGAAAAGGTTCATCGGGAAGAAGAAACAATCAGATTCCCGATTACGTCCATGTTCCTGAAACTGTCTTCTCCTTTTCGGAGAAGCCTGTGTGCTCTTTCAAGGGTCATTTGGATGAGATTTTGGATCTGTCATGGTCCAAAACTCAGCTTCTTCTTTCTTCTTCCATGGACAAAACAGTCAGGTTATGGGATCTAGAAACCAGAACATGTCTCAAATTGTTTGCCCACAATGACTATGGTGAGACACATGTTTCTATCAGTTTTTTTCACATCCAACTATTTTGCTGCATACAACCTCTTTTGACAACTGTCCCTTTTGATTCACAACAGTTACATGTATTCAGTTCAACCCAATGGATGAAAATTATTTCATAAGTGGGTCACTTGATGCAAAGATAAGGATATGGAGCATACAGGATCGACATGTTGTGGATTGGAGTGATCTTCATGAAATGGCTACCGCTGCTTGCTACACTCCTGACGGTCAGGTATCGCTCTGTTTCTTGCAGTAATCTTCAAAATTCAAATCCAATATGGTTTTACAATGATGAAGTTTGGGTTTTTGCCTATTGAAGGGTGCGCTTATCGGGTCACATAAAGGAATTTGCCGTGCTTACGATACAGAAGGTTCTTCCTGAGCTCTTTCTGATTGAAACATCATTCCCCAGTTGAATACTCTTTTTCATTGCTACGTTTTTTTCTTCTGTAGAACAGATTGTAAGCTGAGTCAAACTAATCAGATTGATATTCAGAGCAATAAGAAATCACAAGCGAAAAGGAAGATCACTAGTTTTCAGGTATCTCTCTTTGAATAACCAAAAATTCTCCATTAAGACTTCGAGAGTAAACAACATTTAATGTAAGTAAGTTCATACATTGCAGTTTTCCCCGGTGAATCCATCCGAAGTTCTTGTCACATCTGCTGATTCACGGATTAGAATTTTAGATGGTTCTGAAGCTATTCACAAATTCAAAGGTAAAATCTCAACTAGCACCAACTACAAACAAACAACCACATGATCGATCTATATGCAGAAAGCTAACAACAACAACTGAATCTTTTGTTGACAGGCTTTAGAAACACCAACAGTCAAATCTCGGCCTCGTATAGCCAAGATGGGAAATACATAATCTGTGCGAGCGAAGACTCTCAGGTTTATATGTGGAAAAGAGACAGTCACCGAACATCATCCGACACAAGCAAAAGATCAACAATCACGACACAATCACACGAACATTTTCACTGCAAAGATGTCTCAGCCGCTGTTCCTTGGCACGGTAATGTTAGAGGCGAGCCACCACCGGTTCAGATTCACTCCAAACGCCACTCAAAGCGCATCTCCACTTCAAGCCAGCCTTCATCAGCCACAGGCTCACCAACAAGAGAAGAAACCACAGCGTCTGCACCAACTACATCGAACCGTAATAAGAAACCGGGGTTACCTCCTATCCCCAAGAAAGCAGCTACGCAGAGTCCAAAGCAACAGCCGGAGGAAGAGGCTGGACCGGAGATAGGAATTAGCAGCGAGTCCTTTCGGTTGAGTATGAACGGTTCAGAGCAGCATTCCTCAAGGTTCGGGGAATCTCCATCAATAAATACGTCGTCGAGGCTATCTTCATGGTCGTGGTTCGATAGTGGTGCCCATGGTCCACAAACTATACAGCCGACGGCTTGGGGAATGGTGATTGTGACGGCTACAATTAGTGGTGAAATCAGATCTTATCAAAATTTTGGTTTACCGAGAAGAATAGGTCGCCAAACCACTCTCTTTTGATTTAAAAGAGGAAACGAATGTTGTTTATTTATTCTTTCTTTTTTTGTTGTTGCTTGTAGAGTACGTAAAGAAACCTACTGACAGAAACAACCGTCTTTAGTGTTGAGAACCTTTCTCGACGTTTAAAATATTGAGTTGTATTGTATCCACACAAACAAAAATCTGTGTACTTTTCCATATAGAAATCAGAAACTTTTCTCTTTTTGCAATATGTAAATTGAAAAAAAATGAATGTATAATGAATGCTGTAACTTATAATAACCAATTTAAAAAAAATATATATTACGAAAACAAGCTACAAAATCAGAAAAATTTAATGATGATGATGATGATGAGCATGAGCATCAACCTGATGGTGATGATGGCCAGTGTCGACAACAGTAGTGGCAGAGGCTGTGGAAACCATCAAATCTGAAACATCTTGTGTTCCCGTTTGACCTTTTTCTAGGTCAACGGCACCAGTCAGATTCTTCTCAGGGCAACCAGAGACAACACAACATGCGAGAAGAATCACAGCAAGACAACCCAAGGCTATTAATAAAACGATATTAATATCCATCTTAATTTGTCTTCTTTTTTTTTTTTTTTTTTTTTGCGTCTAATATATTGTAGAAAGAGCAGATTTGATATAATGGAGGAAGTAGGGTGTGTTTTCAGTGTTTTATTACTCAATCTTTTTTAATCGCCTTAGATGAAAAAGATGGGATCGAAACTAATCAATCATGGGGTTCTACATCACAGAAGAAAACCTCTTATAACCATATTTAGAGTCGGTGATTTTGGAACTGGATTCGCAAATACTAAAGTCTAGTTGCATTATGAAACCAAATTCTATATGGAATAGGAACTTCAAATTTTGAAAATCTCTTTAAGAACCCAAGTCTTACTAATGTTGAAAACTTTTGCTGCAACACAGTGTATCTCTGTTTAGATCCCAACGGAAATGTTGAAAACATTCCTCAGATCGGTTAAATTTTTTTTACTCCTGATCTCATCTCTGTCTGATGTAACAGTTTTTAAAAAGGGACAATATAATTACTAGGGTACCGGAAAGACAAATTCATAACTTATTGGGAATTGAGTGATAAGTGTGATTTATTTTTATAATCAACAAGATTCTAGACAATAAAATTATTATAGGAAACAAAACCGTGTGGTACAAGTCTTCTTGTTGATCAATTATTTTCTGATAGCATCGTTGATCAATAATTGAAGGGTTTGTTCGAAAACAAAACAAAACAAATATACTAATCAAGAATAATAGAAAATAAAAAGGTGACAGCTCATCGTCTTAAACTTTTTTGTGTGTTGGTCTATATCATCAGTCATCACATGTTTCTTTTGTCCAAAAGTTTGTAAATCAATAGCTGTATTAACTACATTTACACCACACACATGCCAATAGATTAACAGATCGCCTAAGCCTTTGGATTTAATTTTCTTTTTGTATCATTCTCAATGACTAGCTATATATATTTACAACAACTATAAAATGAAGTGGTAAAAACAGGTATTTACTAGTCGGGTAAAACAAAAGCATAGTTTATGGGCTAGAAAGCTTATAGGATATATGCGTTGGGTACGATGTAAAAATAAATTATCACTAAACAAACATCGATAATTTTAAAATCTTTTAATTCTGTTGTTATTTTTTGCAACAATATTTTGAAAAATATATTACCAATTAAAATACGAGAATATACAATTTTAACATACACATTTTTAAAAATAATATATGGTGGTAGCGATGAATGATGGATTCAAATGTTGATATTTATTTCGGCAACAAATGTAGATATTTTAGAACTATAATTTTTGCATATTATATTACTCTTTTGATAAAGTTTGTATATTATATATATTTGAAAAATGATGATAAACCTAAATTTCCATGGTCAGAAAAAGTGCATCGTTTAGTTCCGGTTGAAGCAAAGTAACTCTGGTTCAAATTGAATACGTTACGTAACTGTATCTATTTGAAAGTATTCTAAGGAGTTTTTTAAGGAAAAATAAAAAAGAAGATGCAATGTTTTAAAAAGATTGCCAAAAATTTGCCAAAGAACAAACAAAAAGATTGCCACAGAAAATCAAAGAAAATGAGAAGCATAAAATTACAACTAAAAATAAGAAAAGAAAAGAAAATTGAGAAGCATTATTTTGTCGTAAAAATGAGAAGCAATATTTAAAAAAAAAAAAAGAAGATTACAAATTACAAAACAAAAAAAAAAACAAAAAAAAAATGGGAAGCACGTAATTACATGGGGAAAGTGGAACACCGCGTTGGCTTGTGTGGCTCTCTATATAAACGTATTTTGCATCTAATTTTTCTCCTTCCCTTTCTTCTTCTGCCTTGTTTGGCCTCTCACCACTTGTCCTCTGCGTTTTCATTAGCTGTTTCTTGGATCAGGTTTCAATTCTCGCTTTAATTTCTTATCAGTAGAATATGTTCTGAGATTATGAGTTGAATTTGTTACTTAACAAAAAAAAAAGAAAATGGAAACCATATAGGTTACGTGCATTTATTCAATCTCTGGAGAAAATCTTTTGTCTAGTTGTCTTCATATATAGTTCATACTTCATATGATAAAACTACATTGTAAACAGTCTTTGTTAATTGTTTCATAAGTTCTTAACCACGTCAAGATTGATATAATACCATTTTAAACAAATTTTAGTTTTGCTATTTGGTTACTTCTGATTATTTCTATAATACTTTGTTTTTTGTGATGTCAACAAATATCATTTTATTTGACCGTTTCCTTTTTCCCTATACATAAAAACTTTTTCATAGTTTTTTAAGAAATTCTTATGAAACCGTTTTAGATCAAATTCAATAATTAATTGATTGTACTCTTCAGATTATAAGTGGTCGGTGCGAAAATATGCCTATCAAACATAGTCCTTATCCCAAACACATGGAGAGTTAGACTTGCACACTTTGGGTGTTTTGTTCCCACCATTTTTGTCTGAATCTCTGTTTTCTCCTCTTCTTTAACCAAGCATGATGTCACTGAATCAAGATTCTCTCTGTAGATAAAGGTTCTCGAGGAGTCAACAAAACCAGCGATAATCATCCTCATCAACTAAAAATGGAGATTGAGTACCCAAAATATGATACCCTTTTATTTGGTAAGGGAGGAATTGCTCTGTTTTTCACTTTTCTCCAGCAAATTGCTCTGTTTTTTTTATAACTTTGTGAGAGTTTTGCAGATCTTGATGATACCCTTTATCCACTGAGCTCTGGGATTGCTAAAGAATGTGGAAAGAACATCAAAGGTGACTTCTTTTTTTTCTTCTCCCCAATATCAATTTCTTGTTATGCAAGTCATTAGGTTTTCATCAAAATCATTAGAGTACTGATGAGTTTCTGATTGGGGTTTATCGTAGATTACATGGTGGAGAAGCTTGGAATCGACAAGACTAAGATCTTGGAGTTGTCTAATTCACTTTACAAAAATTATGGAACTACCATGGCCGGTCTCCGAGTAAAGATACTTGTCTCTTTTACTTAAAATTAAACCACTCAAATTATCCATATATTAAGTTTTGATCGAATTTGATCATATTTATTTTTCAGGCCATTGGTTATAACTTCGACTACGACGAGTATCACAGGTATATATAAAATCTCTATCAATAACACAACAAATCATACGATGATTCTAAAATTTGTCTTATTTTTTTAACAGTTTCGTACATGGGAGATTACCATATGAAAACATCAAGCCAGATCCCATTTTGAGAAGTCTTTTACTTAGCCTGCCTCTTCGAAAGATCGTATGTTTCTTCTAACTATAAACCACAGCCAACAAAAAAAAACACAAAGTTCGTTTTCTAATATAAGATATATGAATCTTTTGCAGATTTTCACGAACGCGGATAAGTTACACACAGCTAGAGCCCTAGAGAGGCTAGGGTTAGAGGACTGTTTTGAAGGAATACTCTGCTTTGAATCATTAAATTCTACTAATCGTGACAACATTAATGATCACAATGACGAGATCTTCGACATAATTAGCTACTTATCCGACCATGAAAAGCCAGTTTCAGCTTTACCTATGACACCTATTGTCTGCAAACCATCTGAAACCGCCATAGTAAAGGCTCTTGAAATCGCTAACATCAATCCTCAAAGAACCGTGAGTGTCAAAATGATTCTCTTAAGATTTCAAAATCTGAAAATTAAAAAATAAACATAAAATTAACGGTCTCTTAACGGTTTTGTCTTGTAGTTGTTTTTCGACGACAGTGTTCGAAACATCCAGGCCGGTAAACGCATTGGTCTTGATACCGTCCTGGTGAGTTTAAAAAAGCGTTTAGTACTCTTAAATCATTCAATCAATGGAGTTATGATCTGAACATTAATTGTGTTTTTTTTTTTTTTTTGTGTAGGTGGGGACTTCGCAGAGAGTGAAATTTGCAGATTATGCGTTAGAGAACATTCATAATTTGAAGGAGGCTTTGCCAGAGCTCTGGGAATCGGAGGCTAAGCCTGAAAAAGTTAGGTACACCGGCAAGCTGTCAATGGAAACTCCGGTGATAGCCTAATTAACCCGCCTTGGTTATTTGGAAGATTCCGGCAGCGAATTGATTGTTTTTTTTTCTTGGTTTAATTAATAATAAATAATCTCTGCTTTATAATTTTGTAAAAAAATAGCATTTTCCTCCTATTATGAGTTAATGCATAAATAATAATCATATGGAATCCTAATAATCGGACTACAAATTAAATTATTACATGAACTGAAACAGTTGTTTTAAGAGATTAGCCCTGGCCCAAAATTAAATCTAGCTCGTTTAAGCGCATTGGTTAAAAAAAAAACAAAAAATAAGTGAAAAATAAGATAATTCAAAAGATAAGGTGACGTGGCGAAAATCGGAGAAACGCTATAAGTTGTGTCCACTCTCTCGTCATCGTCTGAGCGATCAACTCCAGTCAATGGCGATGATGACGACGACGACGACAACATTCTTCCATCCACAACTTCATGCTAACACTTACAAATCCGGAGCTGTGGCTTCTTCTTCCTTTGTCTCAGTTCCTCGTTCGTCGTCTCTCCAATTCCGCTCTCTTGTTTCGGATTCAACGTCAGTTTGTGGTCGAAGCAAATTTACAAAAAATCTCAGAAGAGTATCCGTCATCGTGTCCGCCTCCGCAACAACTGTCCTCGTTACCGGCGCCAGTGGAAGAACAGGTTCTCTCTCTCATAATTAGCTAAGAAGATTTTAGAATCTCTAAACAATGTGGTATTGTGCAATTTCATAAGGACACTGTTCAATGCTGATTAACTCTGTATCTACTATGGAAATGATGTGGCAGGGCAAATTGTGTTCAAGAAATTGAAGGAGAGATCGGATCAGTTTGTGGCGAGAGGTTTAGTGAGGACAAAGGAGAGTAAGGAGAAGATCGGTGGAGAAGATGAAGTGTTCATTGGAGATATCCGTGATCCTGCAGCCATTGTTCCTGCTGTGGAAGGGATTGATGCTTTGGTCATTCTTACTAGCGCTGTACCACAGATGAAACCTGGTTTTGATCCTAGTAAAGGAGGCAGACCTGAGTTCTACTTTGAAGATGGAGCTTATCCTGAACAAGTGAGAACTACTAGTGATTAGTGTAGTGTCTTCTTGGTTGATTTCTTCATTCTTGTTTGATTCTTGATCCTTTTTCTTTCTTTTTGTAGGTTGATTGGATTGGTCAGAAGAATCAGATCGATGCTGGTTTGTATTTTCATCTCTTTTGAGTTTTTGTTTTTGTGTTTAGTTGAAGTGATGATGATGTTATTGTCATCTTTGTTGAAACAGCTAAAGCTGCGGGAGTTAAGCAGATTGTTTTGGTCGGATCGATGGGAGGAACTAACATTAATCATCCTCTCAATAGTATTGGCAATGCCAACATTCTGGTGATTTCTCTTTCTTTGTTTTCTTCAATACAGAGAGATGAGTATGTTTCATAGCAAATGTTCACAATCTTTCTGCAATGTGTAGGTTTGGAAGAGGAAAGCCGAGCAGTACTTGGCTGATTCCGGTATTCCGTACACCATTATCAGGTTATTCTTGTAGTTTACTTTCATTCAATGCAAATTGCAATGGCGAAATCTCATCTTACTCTTGGATTCAGGGCGGGTGGTCTGCAGGACAAGGATGGTGGCATCCGAGAATTACTCGTTGGAAAAGATGACGAGCTTCTCGAGACAGAAACAAGAACAATCGCAAGGGCTGATGTAGCAGAAGTCTGCGTTCAGGTGTGTATTCATTATGACAAAAAGAGCTTCATAATCCATCAACATTTTAAACCAATTTTGCATCTCCTAATCCATGGTGTGTTCTATTCGAGCAGGCGTTGCAGATTGAAGATGCAAAATTCAAAGCACTTGACTTGGCCTCAAAGCCCGAGGGAACAGGCACCCCAACAAAGGATTTCAAGGCGCTTTTCGCTCAAGTAACCACTCGGTTCTGATCTTATGAGTAGTATTTTTTGCTCCCTTTGTCTTTGTAGCAGAGTCCTAGGATTGAGACAGAGGAATATGAGTTCTTTATGTGTCTGAACCGGCTTTTTCTATTTCTCAACTGGTCTTGCCCAAGATTCTAAGTAATATCAAAAGCTTTTGAAATATCTTTAGAGATCATCAAAACTCGCGAAATTGCATTGAGGGACCACAACTAATAACTAGGAGCTCAGATTCCAAAACAAAGAGTTTTCCAGAAGTAGTATAACAAAATATAACGGAGTAAAACATCTTATTTCAATGTAGCAGTGGTCCTTGTGTTTTACATTGGAGAAGTCAAAACATTCTCTTGAAACGATAGTTTCTCTTAAGCTTCCTCTTATACGTGTTACAATCTAAGACAAGTTAAACTCTGCTAGCAATATACAAAATCTCTGATCATCCCTAGCTACAAGATACAGTTAGGAGAACCTAGCTGAGAAACCAACAAATATCCAGCTAGAAAAATTATATAAAGGGACTTACATCAATATTATCTTTCAACAACTTCTTCGGGCGCAGCATTCTCGTCTTTCATCTGCGAAAGAAATGACAGTCTCAGTACAATACCTAGAAAGAATCAAATGTCATTTCTAAACCAACGTGAATATGAAACCAAGAGCTGTACCTGTAATTCTGTGTGGGAATTACAGGAGGAAAAAAAAACAAGAGATGGTTCTCTCTCGAATGCTAATGAGGATTGGTCGGTCAAGCCTTGGACTCTGATTTCCAAACAGAAAGAGCCATGACTGTTCTTCCTTTCCAGCCTTGCAAGAGCCACTGGTTATCTTGATCGATCACAAAATCCTTGTGGTAGAATGTGTGGACCTTATGCAGTGCTGTCTTCATAATGCTTGGGTCAAATGGAACTTGCACCAACCCTGACCTCATAGCCCTGACATGCCACTGCTTGTATGTTTCAGGCCTCTCCACTCTTTCCCATCCTTCGCAAGCAATCACATTCAACGCCTCTCTCCCAAAGACTTCCATCTCAAGGAACATCCTCTCTTCATCTTCTCGTGGCACAATTGTCTCGAGCATGTCAAAAATCGAGGAGAAATGAAAGAGAGCCTCGCGAAACCGTGTCACAAAGAACGGTGCATTGTATGCACCATTCACAATGCCAAAGACAAAAAGATCAGGATTGATCTTCCCGATCAAATTGAGAACAGTATCTCTACAACTTTCTACTTTGACCGACTCATCATGCAAGTTCTCAGCCCGATATAGGCAATTAACAACAATAATCTCATCTTTGTCAATATCAAGATCTTCAAGTTGAATAGCATCCCACTTCTTAGCAATTGCTTTATACTCAAATGGCACCCCAAAATGTTTAGCATACTCTGCCAACCTTTGACCAGTTTCTTCAACCCGCTGTGCTGGACGAAAACCAGGCTGCGGAAACTCAATCCCGGTGATCCTAACCTTCGGTGATCCATACATCGAAAACCGATGAATAAGAGTTGGCCATTGGAAACCATAAAGAATACCAAAATCAATAACATGAACCCGTGGAGAAGTCCCAACAAGATCACGTATAGTCTTGTTAGTTATGAAATAAGAAAGCTTCCTAAACGGGCAACACGCAAGAAAAAGCTGGTGAGCTTTCAACACAGCTGCAGCGGATCTCGGTTTACTCACAATCCCTTTGTAAATCTGGCTACCAGTACCGGCTAACCTCGCTTCAAGACCATTAGCAAAACAATGAGCCAACCTCTGATTCCCATCACCAAAGGGCGTAGAATGCAATCTAATCTGTTTCAACAACTGACCTGCACACCTACGATCATCAGCTGCAACAGCTTGAGCACAATGTATCAATAAGCTTCTCAAATCCACAACTTCTCTTTTCCCGTTTTGCCCTCCTCCTCCTCTTCCACGTCCTCTTCCTCTTGCTCGCCTCTTCCCACCTTGAAGCTCTGAAGCTTTCCTCTTCTCCACTCCTTTCTTCAAAACTTCACGCAACGCATCAAACTCCTTCATGCTCTCTTCTCCAGGAACATGAACTAAGATCTTATCTACAACATCTGATCTCAAAATTTCCTCAGCAAACACTGCAGGTAATTTACTACTCCTCTCTTCTTCTTCGACACAAATCTCATCACGGCTAGAGTTTCTCCTTCCTTTGTTCCTGCAATTCTCATCTCTGAAATTCACAATCAACTCGTTTTGTTTAGGAAGAAACCTACTAGCTTCTTCAATCCCTCGCTTAAACAACCAAACAGATTGATGACTCTCCCGATTCGAATCACGATACAAACTGTTCTTCGACGATTCTTCAATTCCATCTCCAGAGATTGTGATTAAACCATTAAAAGAGCTATACGAAGCTTGCGGAACACTTAGAACCGACGAAGGATTCCGAAAATCCAAAGTGAAACCATTCAGAGGTCTGATTTCACCATCACCGAAGCCAATACGATCTCCTCCAGTGTAGTTTCCTGGGACCACATGGTCAAGATTCTCGCGGCTTCGTTCGGAGAAAGCTAAACTTGGTTCAGGAGATGGAGGATACTTCTTACCGATAGCTTCGTAGAGCGATCTCTCAGCTGCTTCGAGATCTAGAGACTCTTGGAGCATGCAGACTTTATCTTCCATGTCTTCTTCCATCAACATCTGACTAATGTACCCTAAAACAGCATCGGAGAAATCGAATTCATCAGCCGGATCTTCTTCTTCTTCGTCACGCTTAAAAACTGAATTCTCCGGTGGAGCCGTTGCGACGGTGTTTCTATGGTCGGAGAGATTGTAATTGAAGCCGTCGAATAGTGTCACCGGAGTGAAGCTATGCGATGATGATTGATCGGGTAATCGGGTCCGACTAACTGAACCCGAAATCCCGGTTAGACTTGGTTCAGTAATCATTTTGGATTATACAAATTATTATCCAATTTGAGAGATTAAGGAAGAAGAAGAAGGAGAAGTAGAGGAGGTAGAGGGTGGAGGGGACCAGAGAGATTAGAGGGAATCGGAATAAATGCGTTTTAGTTATTTATATTAAAAAAAAAAAGTCTAATCTCCGAGGTAGGGAAGAAGCGATCACAGCCGTTGATCTTATGCAAAGTTAAAATGTGGGGACCTGTCGTCGTCGTGCTTCATTTGACAATGGCTAAAATGTGCCAAGTGTCGTCATTACACTAAGTAAAGCTTACATTTCTCTTTTTTTAATTTGCAATTAGTGGTACTAACTTAGTACACCTTTAAATTTTTTTGGTTAGTGGCAGTACACATTTAATGAGATTTATATTAGTTTTTTTCACCCAACTTGGATTGGATGTACTAAAATTAAAACCTTAATTAGCTTCTTTCAGAACCTTAAATGTTGATTTTCTTAGTTAAGATCTAATTAATTAAAGATACTTTACTAATGAGACAGCCTCCTCGACCTTCTCCCAACAGTACAACGGCTACGAACTTCGTTTCTAACTTTTACTCTTTTATACCTCTATGTTTCATTTTTAAATGTTGTTAAGATACAATGCACACAAATTAATGATCAAAACAATAATCAAATAATTAATCGTACATTATAAGGAAAACAACTATTATTTCTTGTATTGAAAATTTAATTAAAACATTACTTAAAATGAAACAGTTATTTTAGCTGAAACAGTTTTAATATATGAAATAGAGAGAGTAGCTTGAGTAAGTAAACTAGTATCATCTTTTGTAATGTTTTTTTTTTTTTTTTTTGATGAAATCTTTCTTTTGTAATGTTACTAGTTTAATCCATGCTATGTGCCACTATGAAGCAATTCAAAATCGAAAATGCTTTTTGCTTCATACAAAAATCTTTTCAAACTTACTTTTTGTTTAAAAGAGATATAGTTTAAGAATTGTATGATACTGTAATGCTTGTGCCTATTCGACTTTCGTTTTGTGCATTTTACTCATATGATATCAACATGCTCACGTGAAAATCCGTAAAAGACTGGAGTCACCGGGTAGATCAACTAGTGTTAGGTAGGTCATTATACGCTTAGCAATGACCGCAAACGAACTCTCCGATCCTACATTGTTTGCATATGATTGTCTATCTTGCATGATCTTTGGAGTGATATTTTGCTTTGTCTATTACTGATCCTGCGGATCCAAGTGTTTTATATTTGCTAATTTTCTCTTTAATATCTCTAATTCAATAGTTCATTGTCGTTTTAGGCATCTTTTTTGTTTGTTTGTTTGTAATCTAGTCTAGTTTCTTTTACTCTTTTAAAAAATGTTTAGTTCTTTTGAACGTAAACACAAACTTATTCATTTCATTTAAGCTAAGTTTTTGTTTTCTTACAAACTAAACGTACAACATCAAAATCTTTGTAGATTGGAAATCCTAGTAGTATCGGAACACTATAACAGTTCATTTGTAAATTCTAAGAGGATTCGTAGGCGATCACCAACTAGTTTTAACGTCACATGGATTGCAAATGAAATTGGAGAGAGTTTTTGGCTGCCGTCGACCAAACCAGGCAACACTGATCAATATCCACCCATGACCCATGAGCCATAGATCTGACAAACCTCGGCGAAACTAGAGAGGAGAGAGTTAGGGGTTTAAGATTTTAATCTCCCACTATATAGGACATAATTTTAAAACTTATTAGACCGTTTATATAGTTGATTGTTATACTTTGTTGAGAAGATGGTTATTCTATAGTTGTTGTAGAGATTTTAATTTTGAACTTAACAACTAGATAACCATTCAAAGATTTACATCTTTTTTAGTCCAAACATTCTCTGTAGTTAGTTATTTGCTTCTCTATCCATGTTTTTTATTCCAATATTTTCTCCATGTTCATTATGTGTTATATATTTTTGAACTAGTTTTCTTTTAACTGTTAAAATAATCGAAACAATTTTTTGTTCAAATTGTTTAGATACGTATTTGAAGTTATATAGCTTTCTAAAATTACATATATACATATACATAAACACTTAGTTATAAAAAAAACAACTGAACCTTTTTTGGAGCCTTCGGAATAGTGACCTCAATAATTGTAAACAGTAACACAGCTGCTCTAACATTATCTATTCGGAGCAATAAACTTACGACACATGGAAATAGAACTTGTGTAACAATTATATCAGAGACACTCCACATGCTATGTAATACACAATAACTCATGGAGCTTGTCATTCAACTTTTGCGGCCCTATGTCATCCATTAAACACAACTTTATTATTGTTCAGAAAAGCATAAAACAAACAATATATGCTGCAAAACTAATATATTTATTTCTATGTCGACCTCGTCTATCCACATGCTCTTAATGTGATGCTCGATTCGTTTGGCTCATTTATAAGATATGTTCAGAAAACAAAAAAAGTTACAGGAAAAGTGTTCACATGCGCTGCAACTATAAAAATGTATACATGCGTGCATGCGTAGATAATGGCAAATAAAAACGTAAGCTATGGTTTGTAAAAAAGAAAAGACAAAATACATAAAGGGATAAAACATACGTAAATTGTATTGGCACTCGGTTTTTCGGTTTGATTCGGTTTAAGTTTCCCAATTTTTATTACTCTTGCGGTTTTCAACTATAGCGAACTATATTCAAAATTTCTTGTTGTGGAATCGGTTGGATAAAAAACAATTAAAATTAGAAATTAGTAATCAACTAAAACTGATATTATATTTATCTTTTTATTGAGTTTCCCTTTACTCTATTCAATTTCACCAAAATTAGTTTTTGGTTAGGATTATTTCATACGAGGACACTGTCACCGTTTGGGTTAAGAGAAGTTTGGTTCGGTTTAGTCGTGAATCTCAGAGTTCGGTTTGGTTTTTATGGCCAACCCAATAAAACCTGCAGTGAGATAGGCAGCAGCAATAACTTTCAGACCCAATAAATCTGAAAAATTACAGAAAAAGGACCAAATTTTAACGTGAGGTCAAAAAAGTTCCTAACGAGCCTCATTCCCAATAAATACCATTCGACCTTCCCGCTTTCTCTCAGCCATATCCAATACACATCTCTCTCTCTCTTACTCATTATGACGGCGACTGCGTTTGGTATCTGCTTATGGTTGGTCGCTACAGCGTCCTTTCTCCTAGCCGCTACAAACGCCAAAATCCCCGGCGTTTACAGCGGCGGGCCGTGGCAGAACGCACACGCCACCTTCTACGGCGGCAGTGACGCCTCCGGCACAATGGGTATATATATATTCACTACCTCGCTTAATCCACCATTATCAATTTCATTTCATATATAATAAGTTAATAACTTTTTTTTGTATGATTCCTAACTAACTTTTATCTATCTCTGTTTTATTTTGCGTGTTTGGCGCGTGGGTTCGTTAAAAGGTGGTGCGTGTGGGTACGGGAACTTGTATAGCCAAGGATACGGTGTGAACACGGCGGCGCTGAGCACCGCTCTGTTTAACAACGGCTTGAGCTGTGGTGCTTGCTTTGAGATTAAGTGTATTGACGACCCGAGATGGTGTGTCCCGGGAAACCCGTCGATTCTTGTGACGGCGACTAACTTTTGTCCGCCGAATTTCGCACAGCCAAGTGACGACGGAGGATGGTGCAATCCGCCGCGAGAGCATTTCGACCTTGCCATGCCGATGTTCCTTAAGATTGGTCTGTACCGCGCAGGCATTGTCCCAGTCTCCTATCGCAGGTATCTCTGCTTTTTCCTTCTTTAACTCCTTACTGTATCGTTTAGGTTTTGTCGACTTTTATAATTTGGTGAATCAATAAGAATTTAGCTCTTTAACCAAATTAATATGGTGAAGTTAATTTTTTGAATAGAACCACTACATGAGAGTTTTTAATAGGTTATTACACTATGATATGCTAAAGATGTAATTTGATACTATGAAGTATGAAATAAATACATATATTTCTCTGTGTTTTGTTTTCCTCTAGGCTTCTCGTACTTTTGGAAAACGGCATACGTATTTCAGAGTTGAGAAACTAAAAACATCACTCTCACAAATCTCAATTATTATGATTATTTTTTGGTTTTTTTCTCTGAACGTTTTAAATATTAAATTTTAAATAGGGTATGTCGTTATCTTTTCGGGAAAAGAACAGAGCCACAGAAACCTAGATAGATCCATTTCTCTCTTGTCTTGTTATTAATTATTGTCTGAATCTGTTTCCTCTGAAGGATACCTTGTCGGAAGCAAGGAGGGATAAGATTCACAGTTAACGGATTCAGATACTTCAATCTCGTTTTGATAACTAACGTTGCTGGTGCCGGAGACATTAACGGAGTTAGCGTAAAGGGATCAAAGACTGATTGGGTGAGGATGAGTCGTAACTGGGGACAGAACTGGCAGTCTAACGCCGTTCTCATCGGCCAATCACTCTCCTTCCGAGTCACCGCCTCTGACCACCGTTCATCTACCTCCTGGAACGTTGCTCCTGCCTCGTGGCAGTTTGGCCAGACTTTCACCGGCAAAAACTTCCGTGTCTGAAATGTGAACACGAAGAATGAAGACAAAATTACTCAGATGTTATTTTATTTTTAATATGAGAGACAACAACAACAACAAAAAAAGAGAAATCAGACATTTTCCCGCCCTGGGTTTTCCCTTAATTTTCTTGGGAAAACTCTGGTGGCTTTGGGAGAATATTTCCTTTTTTTATTATTATTTCATCAGCAAATTTTCTTTTAATGTTTGCGATTTTTGTGATTTGTTTCTTTTTATTATAAGTCAAAGAGGGGGACAGTCTATGTTCGCTCGGGTCGGATCATGGACCGTGATCCACCCAACCAATATGTAATGGGCCATTGGGCCAAGTTTTTTATGGTTCTATAAAAGTCTGAACTTTCTACATTACAATTTTTCTGAAACTCTGACTTTAAGATCAGTTTGGGACTCCTAAAGACGATGAGACAGTAAAATCAGATTGGGATTGTAATTTTCATTAAGGTTGTGATTTCAAAGGTTATTGGCCCAGACTAGCGGTTATGGAGTGAAGAAGTTACCAAAAAGTTCTAAACGTCGCAATGGACTATATCAAGAAAAGAGATGGATTTAAAACCGGGTGTGCGAGTTTTAAAGGTTAGGTAGTCATAACGTTTGATGGCATATATTTTTGTGTGATTGTGCTTTTGATTTCTTTAGTATATGTGTTGATGTGAGTGTATGTTATGCTTTTTTTTACCACTATTTTGTTTAGTGTTAAGCATTGTTATTGTTATGTTGTTTGTTGACATTCATAATTATTCATATTCAATGAAGAAATTGAGTGTTTCACAAGTTGTAATTTTTACTTACTATGTTGAGTGTTTACGAGTCTTTGTGATCGCAAACTATGGAGCTTAAGTTAGAACATGCACATGTCATTCCATCCTACATGACGCACGACGACATCGAACCTAAATCATATTCATTATCATGATCCTCATCACTTTATCTTGTCATGTCGTTACCCACATTACCTTGGCATTTGTGATAAACACCTAATACAACACAAGTCTTTGATCCATCATACCAAACAAACATTTCCCAAACCAAAACTCAGATTCAATTCTAATTAACATTTTACAGGTTCGATTAACACGAAATCAGCAAAAGTAACAAGTCAATTTCATTATGGTTTGTCAGACAACAAAATGGCTAATCGGATTAAGCTTGCATGATCCAAATTTCAACATTTCCACGATAAATAAAGTATGTATTTACATAAATCCATATTTAAATAGGATGGTCCAAAACATATTATGAAAAAAGAACGTTTCAATTTTTTTTATAGCCTCAGTACACTTAATGTTACCACGACCTAGTTTAACGACCCAACCTCATAGTGTCACATGCGCTGATTCCAAGGTAAGTTGAGTTCAATAATTCAACTGTAGGCAAAACAGAAAATTAACAACTAATGAGAATTTAACAAATTAACGACTGATAAGAAAAGTTTTAGCTGATAAAATGTCAAGTTTTTTTTAACTAATAAGGATTTAAATTAGTTATAGTTTAATAAAATTTTGAAATAAATTATATTAATTCAAATAAAAATATTCCAGTAACTAAAATAGCGCAAATACAAAGACGTCAATACAGAAAACTAGATTAGCTACCCAAAAAAAAATCTAGTTTTAGAAACACTAAAGACAAATTTTATTTATCTACACATTTCCCTTTAAAAGAAAATTCCATGTAAGAATGTATCCAAATGGAAAATATTAGATATTTCATAGATTTAGGGAAAAAACTAGATTAATAGTAAAAAAAGAGAAAAAAGAAAAGAGAAAGAAAAAAAAAAGGCGGAGGGAATAGAGCACATGAGGTAAAAGGCAAGAGATGGCAGAGGGAAGATCAGAGAAGGGATCTGCCTCAATTTGACAACTCATATGTCATGTCATTTCCCCCACTATTATTTTTCTATTTCAATACACCTTTCTCTGATTCCCCCAGTATTTACTTTTTTATTTACTGTCTTTGCTCTGTTTCACATTCTATATCTAATAATACTATTTTATACTTTTATAATAAATTCTACAATGTTTCTTTTCTGTTGGATGTCTTTTTTCTTGTTTTCCCTAGATTTTTTTATACCAACTAAAATATCTGTTATAAGTTAAATAACTTGGAAGCTACAAGCTATGTTTGGATCTCATTGTTAGGTCTTGAGGGACTTGCAATATTATGAGGGATCTACTAGTATTATTAAAAAGTTGATCTAGAGTCCAGATAGATTAGGCAAAAAATCATTGTTGTGTATTCAGGAGCATGCAATATTCTGAAGTAATGAAATTGCTCTGAGAATATCAAAATGTAAAATCGTTTCAAAAAAAAATTATGAATAGAAGTGATGAAAACTTTGAATGGTAGTAGGTTGCGGCGGATTAGTCGACCTTTTGCGAATAATTTTTTTTTTAACTATTACAATTTACAAAATTTTATTTGTAATTGTGCATACAGAAATAATAGAAAAGCAAAAACATCTTGTAAGTAGGATGGTTTTAATGACAACAAAAAAAATATTGTTTGTTCGTTGTCGCTATTTAATATCATGTGTCAATTCATCTTCGTTTGTTCTAAATTTTATGGTACCCGCAATTTTTTAAGTTTAAGATACGAGTAATGACAGATAATTACATACATCTAACATCTACATGTACAATTTACATATCAATTTGAATCTATTTACCAGTTTTTTTTTTTATCTTTTCTATTATTTATTTGTTCTCTACTGTTTCAAGAAATCTCTACTTATTTAACGCTTAACTATCCAAAAAATAAACATACATGTAAACGCATTATAAACCAATCTATGGTTGTGGACCTTGTGGTGATCCCACCTCCAAATCTTATCTCCAAAGTCCAACTTCAGCTGCTTTCACGGAATTTTTATACTGTTTTATAGTAAATATGTATAAAATTGTTTGACAATCCAACCAATTTTCATCAAAGAAGATTCGAACTTAAAGTGTTCTTAGTCTTGAACAGTGAAATTAATGACAAAAATATCAATTTCGGAACAATATATGTCACTAATCATATATATCGACAAGCATACCTAACTCAAAAAGAAACACAACACTAAATTTCTGTCGGATTTTGACTAACAAGGAAAAATATATAATGGGCAAACAAACGGTCAAGTAATTATAGACATCGATGTAATAATTTTTTTATCCTTCAAAGCAGGCCCATCGAAGGCCCACCACTAGTCTCCTATCAAAATACTTTTCCTGATTTGGTAAAATCAACCTACCCCGTAATTTCTTAAATATTCGTTTGAACTTTATTTTCACAAATATTGGCTGGTAACTGCTGAATAATTTTGGTTAAAAAAATACAGTCGATGTAGATGTGTTTGATTCTTAGTTAGTAGTATATCATTTTTTAAGTTAGCTAGTAAAAAAAAAAACATGCGCAAAAGAAACGTGGATAGTACATGTATGTCAGGAGAAGTATTGCGGATCAGTTTTGTCGTCGATTCGGCTTTGAGACGGGATTTGATTACTCCGGTCTTCGAGCTTGAAGTCGACGGCGAGGCGCAAAGTAGTCATTCTCGTAATTGCCAGTGTTAGTAGATGGGTTTCTATGTTTTCCGGCAACCACCCAGTTTCAGATTTCGATCTCCGATGTGTCGCCGGTTTTTTTCTCTTCATCTTTTGTATACGTGTTGTTTTCTGGAAAGCCCACCCTCAAGCCCATTTCGGATAGAATTAATTAGAATATTTATTATGAAAAAAGCTTTTTTAATATTTAGAAAAAAATGCATTGACTTATGAATGAAGTGTCTTACATCTGTTGCAAAATTCCTCATTTTCAACTATTACATTACAACTCTGAATTGTCCGATGCAAATTATTAGAGAGAGTATTACAGTATTACTATTACAATAATAAATATAGTATTAATAAGCTGGTGGTGACGTCATATTAAAGAGATATGTATGTGGTTGCCTAATTTGTATATGCTGAGATATTGGGGGTGGTAGAGTGAGCAGTAGAGGCAATAATAAAAGGGTGAAAGTTTTGTCTGGCTGATTATAGCGCGGGGAAATTCTAAAATACGCATATGAAAAATGGAGCAAGTTAGCAAAAACAAAGGTGTGAGTAGTGGTAGTCGGATGTGATGGAACAAAGAAAAGGATTTTTGGTAGGGTTATGGCGAGACTCAGGGGACCATTTCCTTTACATGCTTTCCCCCAAAAGATACCGTTCCCATTTCCTGACACGTGTCCCGATTACTCATACGTCAAATCCAATTTAACCAATAAAATCTTATTTATTCTTATAAGTAAAATTGTTAGTAGTAGTATAGTAACCAATTTTATCTTTCATTTTAGTACTTAATTAACAAGCATTTTTAAGTGCGTTTGTTAGAGTGAGTTAAGTAAGACAATCCAACATTTAGATTCCAACCTTTCGTGTAATTAACTTATTACTAACTCTATTGGTTTATAACATAATTATTTTCCTGTTTCATTCCTTTTCCCTCGATGTTCATCGGTGCTTTCTCCAATTATCTTCACAAAAACCTTTCATCTTCACATTTTTCTAAAACTTGTTGCTGTTTTTTTGTTCGATCTTGTTTGTTCACTTTCTCAGTTTGCATGCATTTTTTCTTTGTTGATACGAAAGATTGTTCGTGTTTTTTGAATGTGTTTATTCTTGCTTGTCGTTGTACCTTTTTGTCTGTAGCTAAAACCTAACAATTATGATAGTTTTATGTATTTAACAATATACATTTCATGTTAGGGTCAGACTTTAATTTCATGATGTTATATTGTTAAGAGTGAAATTTGTTTTTATATCAAATTAGGTGAAAATAAATATGTTTTGAAACAACACAGATTTGTAGCTATATCCAACCATTATGTATGTGAAACAAATTTATAATTGAATAAACATGTTTCAAAATAATTCATTTAAACATGAGTTTGAGATGTCGCATGCTTATTTGAAAAATCGATATCGATAGAGATTAAAGTTCATACAAAAATTACGATGACAATCTTATAAATAACAAAAAAAATTACCTACAGAACCATAAACAAATAACGGTATTTTTTTAAGTAAAATATATTCTACAGAAAAAAACAATATTTTCAATTACTCTAAAAGTACAATACTCACTTTTGGGTATTTTTTTAACTTGTAAATTTCAAGCATCTCCAATTTCTTTCACGATCAAGCATCCACATTTACCTTTTTATTATAGTTTTCATAATGTTGTTATTGAAAACGAATTTGAGATCCCAATAAAAAAATCATTTAAAAGACAGAAACCAAAAAAAGACAACGAACTTATGGAATTACAACTTTTTACCTCCACGCGCCACTGTCAGAGAGTTTTTTTCCCCACTTGTGTGAAAAAAGGAAAAAAAAACGTCTGTGTCTCAGTCGGTAAACTTTTTCTCATTTTCTCTCTCTTACATAACTTTTTTTTTTTTTTTTAATAATTCGCCGTCTCTGTGGTCTAATCGTCTGGTTTTAAAAGCCTCTCTCTTTGCTCTTTTCGTTTTCTCTTCCATTTTCACCAACTAGAAAAGAGCAAATCTTTGTCATGGAAGTTGCTCTCCGGATTGTGATCACTTTCATTGCCAATATAATTTGGTAAGCATTTTCTTATTTTTTAAGAAATTTGAACTCTCTTATCTTCTTAAATAGTGTTTTGGGGTCAACATTAATTTCCCTGTTTGCCTAGTTTCCAGGAAAAAAAGACGATTACTTTTGTATAATTGATGATAGTAAATCATTGCTAGTTTTGCTTATAACCTTATCAAAACTTTCTCATTCTCATTTCTTTTAAGTTTAATTTTCGAAAATTGAAGTATCAGATCTCTGTGTTTGTAGATGTGTGTGGTAAAGGGTTGATTTTGATTTTGATTTGAAAATTGAGACAGATGAAGAAGGATGGTGAGATGGGAAGCAGTGATGTTAGGAGGAGATGAAAGAGAGACAACGTTGGAGTGGTGAAGAAGATGCATTGTTACGTGCTTATGTGAGACAGTTCGGTCCGAGAGAATGGCATCTTGTGTCCGAGCGTATGAACAAACCTTTGAACCGTGACGCCAAGTCTTGTTTAGAACGATGGAAGAATTATCTTAAACCAGGGATCAAGAAAGGTTCTTTAACAGAGGAAGAACAGAGACTTGTGATTCGTCTTCAGGAGAAACACGGCAACAAGTGGAAGAAAATCGCGGCGGAGGTTCCAGGGAGGACGGCGAAGCGGTTAGGGAAGTGGTGGGAAGTTTTTAAAGAGAAGCAACAGAGAGAAGAGAAAGAGAGTAATAAGAGAGTTGAGCCTATTGACGAGAGTAAGTACGATCGGATTCTTGAGAGTTTCGCTGAGAAGCTTGTTAAAGAACGGTCTAATAACGTTGTTATTCCTGCTGCTGCTGCTGCTGCGACGGTTGTGATGGCTAATTCAAACGGAGGGTTTCTACATAGTGAGCAACAAGTTGTTCAGCCTTCTAATCCGGTGATCCCACCTTGGTTAGCTACGTCTAACAATGGGAACAATGTTGTTGTTAGACCGCCTTCGGTGACTTTAACCTTATCGCCTTCTACCGTGGCTGCTGCTACGCCTCCACCGCCAATCCCGTGGCTGCAGCAGCAACAGACTGAGAGAGCAGAGAGCGGTCCGGGTGGACTTGTTTTAGGGAGTATGATGCCGTCTTGTAGTGGTAGTAGTAGTGAGAGTGTGTTCTTGTCAGAGCTTGTGGAGTGTTGTAGAGAGTTGGAGGAAGGGCATAGAGCTTGGGCGGAGCATAAAAAGGAAGCTGCATGGAGACTAAGGAGGTTGGAGTTGCAGCTAGAGTCAGAGAAGACGTGTAGACAAAGAGAGAAGATGGAGGAGATTGAAGCAAAGATGAAAGCTCTTAGGGAAGAGCAGAAGAGTGCAATGGAGAAGATTGATGGAGAGTATAGAGAACAGCTTGTTGGGTTGAGAAGAGACGCTGAGGCTAAAGACCAGAAACTGGCTGATCAATGGACTTCGAAGCATATTAGACTCACCAAGTTTCTTGAACAACACATGGGTTGCAGATTAGACCGCCCCTGAAACAGATTCGTAACTCTTTGTTGTCATGTAATTGTAAGCTTTTTGTTTTTATTTTTTTGTTTTACTTTGTTTTAATCAGACCTTTGGGTTCCTTAACTCTGCTTTGTATTTGTTGCTTCTCTTCTTTTATCTATCTTTGTTTCACTCACCACTTCAGTTTATCAATGGCTTTGTTTTCAAGCCTTTTCCACAGCTTATGAATATGATTAAAATATAAGTATACATATATGTAAGTAAAACAAGTTGTTACATAAATCCAAGAGAGAGGTGTTTCCTTATTCACTTAAAACACGGTTTCGAACTAAACAAAAGAAGAATTTAACCATACTACAAACAGATTACCATAAATCCTCGAAAAAGTCTTAGGCCAGAATTCCAAAACATAAAAGAAGAAAAATAAAGAGCAGCATAACAGAAGATTAAAAACCCGGCTTGAGGAATGGTCGGAAAAACCCCGGCGGTGCTTCTTCTCTGAAAATGATCAGCTTCGAGCTCAGAAGCATTTCCTGTGAACAATCGACGGGCCTGACTCGTCGTACTCTGCCTTTGCGATCCACATCTGCACAAGTTAAAACATAGTTTCAGGGATCAACCAGTTTATATGAGCTGCAAGATAAATGAGAATCTAATTTAATCGGTTTATGATGGGACTGTGTGTACCTGCTGGAAGGTACTGAGGGAGGCCAAGATGGATCCTCCAATCCAGACAGAGTATTTCCTCTCGGGAGGAGCAACAACTTTGATCTTCATGCTGCTTGGAGCCAAAGCAGTGATCTCTTTGCTCATTCTGTCGGCGATTCCCGGGAACATTGTGGTTCCACCACTGAGCACAATGTTACCGTACAAGTCCTTTCTGATGTCGACATCACACTTCATTATGGAGTTGTAGGTGGTTTCATGGATACCAGCATTCTCCATACCAATCATAGATGGCTGGTAAAGAACCTCAGGACAACGGAACCGCTCAGATCCAATGGTGATCACTTGCCCATCAGGTAGCTCGTAGTTCTTCTCAACAGCTGAGCTAGTTTTGGCAGTCTTGAGCTCCTGCTCATAGTCAAGAGCAATGTAGCAAAGTTTCTCCTTTATGTCTCTGACAATTTCACGCTCTGCTGTGGTGGTAAAAGAGTAACCACGCTCAGTTAGGATCTTCATCAGCGCATCTGTGAGGTCACGACCCGCAAGATCAAGACGAAGGATCGCATGTGGAAGGGCATAACCCTCATAGATAGGAACAGTGTGGCTCACACCATCTCCAGAGTCAAGCACAATACCTACACATCCATAATCCAAAAGGTTTTACATTTTGTTCTGCAAAATGTACAAAGATTGAAGCTTTATACCATAAGAACACCAAAAAAGCTTCACTCACCAGTTGTACGACCACTGGCGTAAAGAGAAAGAACAGCCTGGATGGCCACATACATAGCCGGGGCATTGAAAGTCTCAAACATGATTTGAGTCATCTTTTCACGATTAGCTTTCGGGTTAAGTGGTGCCTCAGTGAGTAAAATCGGATGCTCCTCAGGAGCAACACGAAGCTCATTGTAGAAAGTGTGATGCCAAATCTTCTCCATGTCATCCCAATTGTTGACAATCCCATGCTCAATCGGGTACTTGAGAGTTAAAATACCACGTTTCGATTGAGCTTCATCGCCAACATAAGCATCCTTTTGCCCCATCCCAACCATCACTCCAGTGTGACGAGGACGACCCACGATACTAGGAAACACAGCTCGAGGTGCATCATCTCCAGCAAAACCAGCCTATTCAATATATACAACATAATCTTTGACTGAAACCAAATGCTACATTGTTCATCAACAACGTGAAAATGATTAAAAGATCACACCTTAACCATTCCAGTTCCATTGTCGCAAACAAGAGGTTGAATGTCTTCACCATCAGCCATTTTTTCTACCTTTCTGCAAACCAAAGCACATTAGATTTATTTTGTTTTTAAAAAAATTTCTTCAAGATCGAGTTTTATTCAAAACAATAATACATCTCCAATTCAGAGATACGAAACAATTTGGATTATAAAATTACAAAGAAAGATTCTTTGTTTTTTCAAACGAATCAATAAAGACAAAATCAAACCTTAAAATTGAATAAGGATATCCTATATCCAGAATCACGTAAACCAATTTTCAATACTATAAAATTCAACCAGAAAAATTAAACGGATTTAAATATAAAAAAACAGTTGAAAAACATCAGTCGCGGTTGAGAATAGCTCGATTAAACAAATAAGATAGTTCTATCGATAAACACAGATCGAATAATAGATCAATGATGATAATACTCAGATCCAAAAAAAAAATAAACTCACATGAACGAAATCGGAACGACGATACGTATTCAAATTGATGCAGGAAAAAAACACGTAATTGGGTGTTCGAAAAAGCACAACAAAGGGCCAGAAAATTACCTGAAATGGAGAGAAAAACTGAAAACTTTGAAGCGGCTTAGGCCTAAAGGGAAGAAGAAGAAGAAGAATGAAGGAGAAGCGGAAATGAATGGAATGGAAGAGAGTAAATAAAACAGGTTCAAAGGCTCACCTCGTTTTTCGGTTCGGAATTCATTTGAAACGGAGTCCCCAAAAACAAAAACAATACCTGAAATGACGTTTTTACCCTTCTTTGCTTTTTTTTTAAAAATCGTATAAGTAAACCTACAATCTTTTTTTCTTTTTTTGATAAAACATGTTCTATCAAATGCAATGGAGATGTTATAGGATGATGAAAATACAAAAAGAGTAACAATTAGACTTAACAAAATAAGAGATTGAGCATAACTAAGGAGACGTGAACGATACGGCAAGGATACTTAGACGCCGAAACATTAGTTTGAAGACCGCGAAACCTCAAAAACTAGTTAGAAGCCATAATTACCCGAAATTTGAGTTAGCGGCTAGTGGATGGTTTACCTTTAACGGATTAAACCTACAATTTTATAAAATTATTACTAGTTTTTTTTTGTTTAGTATCACAAAACAGTTATGTACAAAATTAATTTTGTTATACAAATCGAAAAATGGTTCCAGCTCTTTTAGCTTGCAAATAAGCATAAATCATAATACCACTTAAGTTTACCGGCCCGCAATTGCATCTGGATTCTCGTGTGTTAGTATTTAACCTGGTGTGATGTAGAGCCAATCTTTGCATGTAAGATCGATTAAGTTGTCTGCATAAATCATATGGCTAGTCGTCTGACTAATTGGTAATTACTGACTAAATCATTTTGTAAGGGGGAAAATGATGGATTTAAGTATCCGTTAGCGTTAAATTCATTTTTATTTATACTTTTTACTATATAGCGCATACATCCGTTTATGTTTTAGTTTGTTTTTAAAAAGTTTTATATACTAACTTTGTAATCTTGATTTGATTGATATAAATAAAATTATTTGCCGTAAAAAAAAGTTTGACACTTCCTAATATAAATTTGTGTAGCCATTTTTACTTAGCTATCAAACAAATTTCAAACTAACAAAAGAACTCTAAATTAACTAATATTCTCCTGATATTTTAATATATTTTCCATGTACAGTCTCAGTCTGGAGTCTCTGGACTAAACATTCGATTTTAATTTAAGAGAATGAGAAATTTAAACAAAACAAAAAAAAAAAGTCAAAGAGAGCTTTCATATATATATGTTTAGTGAACTGAACTCTTCCATCAATAACTGTAAAAGATTTAACAAACAAAAAAATAACTGCTAAAGATGGTTCACAAGCGTGTATCTGACGTTATTTTCACCATCTCCAAACCATATGTTTGAAAGGTCATCTACACTGTCTAATGCTCGATCTATCATCCACATTATAGCCTAGAATTATTAGTTTGCTAACATTCACACAAGATTTTATATTCCAAAGTGAAATAATTATCTGCAATCCATTAATAACCATTTTTCAAAAGAAAAATTAGGCAAACGAGCAAACAAATAGGGAAGAGAACTTTCTTACATTCAACTAATTTTTCTCCCTCAAATTTCACTCTTCGATATTCCTATTTTGTCTTCTATTTCAATATTTTATAATTTGGTTAACATTATAGAATACTCAGTAAGAGACCCATATGCATGAAATTCTTTTTTATGATAAAATATATATAACAGCTACGAAATTTAATAATACGTTACCTTATAATGTAAGAGACTTTTTTGTACTAATATTTCTTACTTTTACCATTTTTAATTTATATATTTATCGTTAATATGATAGAAACAAAAAATCGTTACATATATATACACACACACATTTCAATGTTTTTTAAAAATCATTCAAATATATTATTCCTAATTGAATTTCTAACACAAAATATTCATTCTAAAATACATAAAAAAATTCATTTATTTCGGTTGAGATACTGGACGGATCTCACATAAACTATATGAGTTGGTCTCCTCTTAAATACCCAAAAGTTATTAGCAATAAGATTAGGTGGTAATTAATATGAGTTAGATACAGAATTAAAGTCTAACGGCAACAATATTTTTTTTCCTCCTGAAAAAAAAAAAGCGCACATGGAGTTTGGAAACGTAAAGGCAGATGTCAATTTGGTGCTTAACTTGCGAGAAGCAGAAAGGCATCGGCGATAATTTGATTACATTATCGGCGATATAATAAACGATAAATTAACATCGTAACGGAATTATGCCGCATGATGTCACATCAGGTCTCCTTCTGAATCGATCAGAGGGTTTTGGATACGTTATGTATGCCTTTGGACTTTCCCTTACTACAACCAACAATACACAATAAACTCGCTCTATTCTTCCGAACTCTAAACAAACCTGAAAAAATGTTTTAACAAAAAAATAGGGGAAAAATAAATAAAAAGAAAAGCTGACAATTTTCCTGATTAATATTCTATACCACGTTGGATCTATCTACATCCATCAATCATTATTTCTCTTTCTTCTTCTTCTTCTTCTTCTTCTTCTCATTTCTCTCTTTCTCTCTAGAACAAGAGATTTGTGTTTTTTTTTTGTGCCATTTCTTTAGTTTCTTGAGTTTTGTAGATTTATAGGTATGACGACGGAGTCAAGCTTGAGAGAGGAAGAGGTAACGTTAGGTGTGGTTACAGAGACGAGAGAAGATGAATGTTCGGACAATAAACCTGTGTTGGAGATTTGTCGGAAAAGGAAGAGATCAGATGAAGAAGAAGAAGACGTTGTGGAGGAAGAGAATGATGGATTCAAAACGCCGACTCGTCCGGAGAATAGAATCCCTAAGGTAAGAGAATGTCCACCGGCGCCAAGGAAAGGGGAATATTCGTCGGAGATGGTCAGAGGTAAAACAATGTATTGCCGGAGACGGTTGAATTTCTCGCCGGAAGATGACGTGAGCTCGTTTATAACGGATTTGCAGTGGAGGACGACGACAATGAAGATCAAGAAATAATTAAGACGAAGGAGAGAGAAAAGATATTATTTAACTTTAGTTTTCATGATTTTATTTTACGACCATTTTTAGGTCACGTTTGGAAAATATCTGAACGTTTTTTCCCTCAAATAGACCAAAAAAACAATACTTGATTAGATTGGTATTTTGTTTTTTAAGAGTTTCAGAATATTGTTTTGTTAACAAAGAGTTTCAGATTCTCATATATAGATTTTTTATTTGAGATGGTGATTATTTAGTCCATTGTTAGTATTTTTTTCTTGTCATATGTATGATGTTTATATTTGTTTTTGTTTGTTTGTAATAGTTTGAAACGGGTAATTGCTTAGGCTGGTGGATGTTTACATGATCAAACTGGTTCTCGAAGGAATTTTAATATGCTTCTTCATGATAAACTCGAATTACTCGTATGACATGAGGGTTCAACGTTAGTGAAGTGTACATTCACTTAGTATTAGTCAACCAATGGCCTTGTGATATATGTGTAAGCTGCATTACATGTATATTTGTTGACAATTGTAACTTTTATTTATATAAATGTATACTTGTTTACCAATATTCACTCACAATGAACGAAGATGATATTGTAAAATTAAAGGTAAGCAAAAGAGAGAGAGAAAAAGGAGAAAGTAAAAAAAAGGGAGAGAAACATGAAGAAGAAGACAGGACAAGAAAAGAGATTGGATATAGAATTTTATAAACGCTTTACGGGTCGAGGCCTTATTTAAGTTCCTTCGACTTCTAAAGTTGGAACATCCAACGCTAATTTATTGAAAAAGCCTACGACGAGAACTCCTTAAGCTTCTTCCTTTTTCTTATGGATCTTCAAAATCTTTTTCTTTTCAATATTTTATTTCTTTCTTTTGTTGCCGTTATGTTCGTTTCGTCTATGTTACTCTCTGTCTTTTATGTAGCTTTCGGTTTTGTTGACCTGTCTCCTAATTTGTTAATTAATTGACCATTAATTTCATTGTAGCTTGAATGAAACGTTATGGTTATCTCTAGAGTCGTTCCTAGAAATTTTAGGACCCTAGACCAAAAATAATAATACATGATTTGTTAATAGTAATTTTAAGATTAAAATAACTATAATTAATATATTTTCTATATGATTATGATAATGAATTATGAAATTTGTGAATAATATTTTTCTAAGAAAAGAAAAACTATAAAAGGATCATAAAAGAAACTAAATTGATTTTTTAAATTATGTTTGTAAAAAATAATTAAAATAAATTATTGGTAAAATTTATAAGTAAGAATAACTAAAGAGTGAATGAAAATAAAAAGTATGGCAAATAAAAGAAAATAAACATATATTGGCCGCAAAAATTGATTATGAACAATGAAAGATTTTAAAAACCAATGATAAAGATTTGAAACTGAATGGGGATATACTTTGAGATAACTTTAAAACCATTAGACCACTAAATATTTTGATATTTAGGGCCCTAAAATTTTCTTTCTAGGTACGGCCCTGGTTATCTCATATACACCAAAAAAAAGAAAGAATGGGGAAGCGATTATAATTACTTACCTCATTAATTATAATATTGTTTGTTCTTCTTCCTTTTTGTTGTCGCCATATTGTTTATTATTCTAGATTTTGTATGATATAATCGTACACAATATATTTTGTTCTGCAGCCCTGTTCTATCGGAAATGGAACTCGATTTTTGTATGATATAATCTCATATTGTTTATTATTCTAGCCACATACCATTTTTCTTTCGTTATGTTTTTTAGTTTTACACTTATGCTATTTTGTTTGTATTCATAAATATAGACGATATATATTCTATGTATATAGGATATTTCATTGAACCTTAAGTGAGAGAACATGCTTTTTTTCTTAGGATGAGAGAGAGAAAGTTTATTGATGAGTTGTTTGATGATCTTAGTCCCGAGACCAGAGCTATATGAAAAATGCACTAAGCTCACTAAGCAATCCTCCTTAATGATATGGAATTCGATTTTTGTATGATATAATCTCATATATATATATATATATTCAACCAAATAATTAAATTATCTCTTATATTAAATTTGTATTAAATCAATAAATCGCATGTATGAGATTAGTGACAAGTGGATCCATAGTGCTTTACTGGTTTAGAGAAGCATTTTTACATGTAAAATTAGTAGATTCATTCAGTGATAAATTATTTGCAAGTTATATATGTTTGACATCTAAAATCAATCCGTGCATGTCCAATAATATAATGTGAAGCAAATGCGTACAAACAAAGTTTTTGAAACATCTAGCTAGATGAAAAGTATTGTTGTGAATATATAATGAGATGTATGGACTCCGGATGAAAAAAGAGAGAAAAAAAAACAATTGTTGTGAATAATGAGATGGATGAATAGAAAATAAACAACTGCCTGCAAAAGTTTTGTGAATTGTTTCCTTTTAAAATTTACCTTGGCAACGTCTATGTATGCTGTAAAAACCTGTTATTAATATAAGACGACATGCAAGTGCAGATAACAATGGTGTTAAGTTTAGTCTATGTATGTAGCTCCACCAGTTAATAAAATTAGACCTGAATCATTATCCCTAAACCTATTTTGGATTGATTGATATTGCAGTTAACCAAAGTTGTCTTTAAAAAATAAAAATAATGTCATCTTTTACGTCAGCAATCTAACTAATTATCATGTATTTTTAACTAATTAATGTATCTGTATAATCCGAATAGATGTGTTCACAACTGCACATAGAAATGCCGACGTTTACATATGTAAGTGCCTAAGTGGTAAGCATGTTTCTTTGTGTGTGCATGTCATTTTAACTTACTGTCTACCGACACAACACAGCACCAAAACAAAACATTTTATCGATTCCAAATTACTTTACCCGAACAATATCCATTTATAGAGTCAAATACAATAAGCTTGATTAAAAAGCTAAGAAAAAATGAAATTAAACGAGATGGCTTTTTTTGACCCAAAATTTTATAGCCTGTGGCCATTTATAAAAATGGGTTCTAATGATATTAGTTTCAATTGGATCAATCAAACAAGCCCATTTAATATATTCAGCCTAATGGGCCCAATTAGTAGAAAACTTAGGGTTTTCGTTTTGTTGCAGTATATAAATCACCCTTTTTTTTACAAGGTGTTAATTGTTTGGCAGCGGCTGCTAGGTATGAAAATCTGATCAAAACACTCTCTTCTCCGACTCTCTACTCTGTTTTTCAAAATCGATTTCTCAATCGAGTCTCTGTGAATCATTGCAGATAAAGATGACAACTCCAGCATTGAAGACCGGATTGTTCGTCGGATTAAACAAAGGACACGTCGTCACCAGACGCGAGCTAGCTACTCGTCCCAATTCTCGCAAAGGGGTTAGTAATCAAATCCGATTACAGAATTAATCGCTTAGATACAAACTTTGTGTATCGATGATGATGTACCTTAATGTTTTGAACACGATTGATCTATATCCGAGCTGCTGAGCTTGGATATATTAGTAGTCTATTTTGTTTAGTGGTTTGATTTGATTCTTTAGCATGTTGATGATACATAGAAATGTTTTTGGAGATGAGAAATGGTGTTGTGTTTGGGAGATTAATGTGTGGATTGGTGTGTATATTGATAGAAAACGAGCAAGAGGACATTGTTCATAAGATCATTGATAAGGGAAGTAGCTGGATTTGCTCCTTATGAGAAGAGAATCACTGAGCTTCTTAAGGTTGGGAAAGACAAGCGTGCTCTTAAGGTAGCTAAGAGGAAGTTGGGTACTCACAAGAGAGCTAAGAGGAAGAGAGAGGAGATGTCTGGTGTTCTCCGCAAGATGAGGTATTTTGCATTCAATTTATCTGATTCACAAGTGTTTCATTGGTTTAGTGTTTTGATCCTTTGAACTAGACTGATTTGTGTGTGTTTGTATGAACTTGTCGTAGGTCTGGTGGTGGTGGTGTTTCTGAGAAGAAGAAGTAAACATCTTAGCCTTCTATTCTATGTTATGGGGATATTTGTTACTTTTGGAACTTAAGTTTTGGCTTCTTTATGCCCAAAAGCCGTCATCTGTTGTGTTTTGTTAGGAATGTGGATTCAGCTTGTTACACTCTGTCCCGTTTTTCTGGTTAAGCTATTTAAAACTTGTTTTACTTTTATTTCCATGTTTTGTTCACCTTTTTTCGTTTAGAAAATCACTCAGTATGAAAGTAGTAGACCTTATAAAATCATAGCCTAATAACAATTCAATACCATTTTATATATTGCACAATGAGCTATGTGAATCACTTTTTGGGCCTCGTTAGTGAAATCGTTCAATCAACAAACACAAGCCCACGCTCCATTTTGAAATTTTTCCAATTGTAGCATGAGACCAGACCCCTGGGAAGAGCATGAAGAGTAACACCACTTTCAACTACATAAATGAACTGAAAGTTCGTAGCATTGGCAGGTGCTAGATTTTCAGATATTCCAACGTCAATTGTCAAATCTCCTCTCTTTCGGAAAATTTAGGATTCTGGATCACTAACCTATTTAGGATCTTGTTCTCTAGGGGTTTAGCTAAATTGTTCGTATCCTTCTGCTGTAGTAAAAAAACTTTCTCTGTAAGGTGCTATCATAGACTCTCTTAGCTTACAAAATCCCTTTGAAGCTTTCAATAATTAACCAGTATTAGCTTTTTGAGGTGGTTGAGAGTTTCCTGACGTCGTTGAAAGCTTTTGAAATCGTTAGGAGCTTCTAAAATTTATTAGAAATTTTTAGAAACTTCCATAAATTATTGTTTTTGGAAACTAATGAAAACGATAGAAGTAGCTGCGACCAAATTATGTTTTAAGATCCATCCATTTAAATGCTCACAAGTTGCAAAGTTTTACTATCGTTTTGGAATTGAATTTTATTTCACCCAACACATGCCAGATATAATATTCTTTTTAAAAACATGGGTTGTAAATTGTAATCCGATCATCCGATGTTTGATTGCATATAAACTCGGTTTTGCATGATGTCAAAGAAAAGAAAAGAAAAAAAACAAAAAACTCAAGTTTAGATAAGTTTCTGTTTAAGATTTTTGATTGCCTAAAATATATCGGATAAACCATAGTTTAAAACAATAAAAAGAATTGTACATACAATATGCATGCACGATTATATAATTTATAAATACAGATGTACACTTGTGTACTTTTTCATGAAGTGTATGGCTAATAAGTTATCTTAAATCTGCAAATGAAGAACGTGTATGGTTGATGACAACTTGAGGAAGAAACGTGAGAAGGCAATACTACTAAGAGATTATAATCCCTTCACTACTTTATCCACATGTATGATCCTTATATTTACATCGATCAATTTCAAACACCTAAAAGATGATAGAGACTCTAGATCCTTTTGTATATTTTTATTTATGCATATTATAAGTATACTTCGATTGCATATAATCATATGTGATGTGATGCGACTTTGATTAATGCCAAACTTTTAGAAAATCGATGATGCTTTGATCTAATACCAATTGATATGATTACAATCTCGCTAAATGTGAATATGTAACTACCAAATCATATTCAACTCCGGTGGTGGAGAATGAACTAGTTTAATTTAAAATGTTTTGGATCCCGAATAAAAGGTATATAATTTGTTTGGTACGTACGAAAAATTCCATGTTCAATTGAAATCTTAGAATATCCACGATATCCTTATCTACAAGACAAATAATAACTCCACTACAAAGTCGGATACAAGAAAACGAAGTGTTGCAAATTTCACATGGCCGAAATTTTGGGTTTTCTTAGATTCGGAAAATATTAGTTATGGAATCTCAAATTTCATTGAAATGGTCTCTATGAGTACCATTTAGACCCCTTGATATAGCAAATTTAGTCTGGACAAGTTTAGTCTAACCCTGCCTTAGCCTAAACGGTACAAACATATACTATATTCTTGACTTTATAAGAGAAAGTCTAGTTAGTTCTAGACTTCTAGTAAATGATTTTATACAGACCAAACTACGGTAAAAATAATTATAGTGTTTTCTAGCATTAATCCGGGTTGACTTCGGTAGACCCCTGTACAATTCAATATCACTCTTAAACCCCCCTAAACTTTTAAGTTCATCACTAATCCTCCCAAATTTATAAAGTTCATTACTAATCCCCCAAATTTATAAGTCTATGAAAACACTTTTTTTTTTTTTTTTTAATGTTTCGACATGCTGTGGCCCGTCTTTAGCGGGACCAGAATTATACAAGTCGGGTCAAACTCATTCCATATTTTTCAAGATCTCAGTATACTGCTTTGACGCGGTCATATTTCAAGATCTCGGTATAATTCTTCTTTTTCTGTCAACGATTCCTACATATACTCTTTATATGATTTAACGCAGATGTTATGAAGATATTGTAATTGTTTGTCAAATGTAACTATATTTATTCGGCTAACATCATACGACATCAATTACTTAATACTATTTCTAAATATATTATGCCTTTCAGCTTTTGTATGTTCGCATGTATTGCCTTGAGTAATTGAAGTAAGCATGATAAAATCAACAATTTCTTATAAAATTGGTACGTTAACCAACAAGAAAAATTTAACACATATGCTTATAAAATTTGTACCTTTACCTTCAAGAAATTTCGAATAAATATGTGATTGTATAAAAAGAAGTATTTGTGAAATTATAAATGTTTCTTTATTTGTAGTCCCAGGGAAGTAAGTGAAAAACACATGCTGTAAAAGTGAAAGCTGCTGTAGTAGTAGTAGTAGTAGTAGTAGTAGTACACAAATATGCTGGTCGTCGTCTATATATATGCCTAGACCTTTCGCATAAATCCATACATGGATGTTGCGTACATATATATGTTTATGCACAAAAATACATACATAATCAGGTGACAGGATTTAACATGGATTTCTGAGCCTACTTTGCTTGTGTCTTTTTTTTTTTTTTGAAATTTACTTTGCTTATGTCGAGGCTCTCATATAGAAGCCTATCTTGATTTATAACTCGCTATTATCGCTTCAAATCATTAATTGACGAGTAGCTGATAAGATAAACATGTTAAGGTTAGCTTGAGTTTTGATCTAGAAATAATTCTAAGATTTTTTTTTTTTAGATTAATCGGTAAAATATGTCAAGATACATGCATATGCACCAAAACAGTCTTCCCAAACATAACTAGATATATCAATGTGTTGTGTAGTGTAATACTCAAATTCGTTTTTTCTTGAACTTACTTGTAAAATTAAGTTTCCACCTCAGTTTGAGTGATATGATCGAATTCGAGTAACCCATGTATCAATATTTCTAACGGTTAAAACTTTGAAATGTAAATTATGATATGAATCTGATAATTTGTGTTGTATACTAAAATTTGACTGGGTGAAACTAAACAATTTGTAATATTATATCGGTGATTATGTTTAGTAATTAAATTATTAGAAGTAATATATCTAATTATGGGAGATTGGGCAGGTTTTATTATGTGGCTTAGCTTTATAGGTTTGAATGTGCTTTATTCCATATTGGTGAGCAGCCTTGGTACTTGCAAAAGCAGAACACAATCATCTAATTTAGATTCCTTTCTTTCACTACGAACCAATCTCTCCTTTTTTTAGGACCCAAACAAATTATGTGTATATAATATTTTGCTGTCTATTCGTTTTTGAATTATCCTCTTCGAAAGGGATGAAGGACGGTTTGCAAAAGACTATAGACAATTATTTATATAGTGTTCTCATCTTCTTCTTTTTTTTTTTTAACGAATTAGATCTTAGATCAAAATTCAGACGAATTCTTAAAACATGAAAAATGGGGACGATACTGTCAGTTAAATCATATACAATAATTTAATTTATAATGATTTTTTAAGGTGGTGGAACTCAACCTTGACCTTGACTTATATGGCAAATGTTTTATTGAATGACCACAGACGTATTCAACATTAAACTCCATAATTAATCAATATCTTTAAATTTCCAAATTTTTTTTGCTTAATCACCCTTTTACGTTTTTGAATTGCCGTTTAAAACGTAGAAACTGATGAAAGGAAAGAAAAAACATTGGAGGGAAGAAACTATAAGAGCATCCTCACCGGTTGATCCCTTCTTTGGGATCTTCCGGAATTTTATTTTTTTAATAATATTAAATTTATTAATTTTTTAATTATTTTAGCGAATCAAACGACGACACGTAACAATATTTAATGAAAATGGATATTTTCAGGAAGACACAACAAAACTCATGTCTTATGCGTCTTCTCTGTTGTTTCTTCTGATATGTGGCGATCTTTATCGGAAAAATCTTCTTTTTACTGTCCGATGAGGATGACCTAATGACCAAATCGGCAGAGACTTGAGAATGAGTCCAGAGACAGTAAGACTTAAGAGTGAAAATAGATGACGTGGCCCACACAAACTGACAAAAAAGCAATTTTGTCGCCTAGTGAGTTGTGTACACCCGTCCCAAAGCGCGTCAACCTGGAAATCTTAAGATTAAATTCTCGTCCCGACATTGATTCTCTGCTTCTGTCCTTCTTAATGTTTCGTAGTCACATGAAAGAAAATCCGGCCGTCATCCTAAGATTAAATTATCATCTAATTATTTAAAATCTGATTAACACAAAAACTATTTAAAATCCATCCCACAAAAAAATAATATTCACTAACTGCTTTTAACACGCAAGTTGAACATGTTCAAATCCACTAAAGTGCATATATCTTTATAAACACAAAAATATTACAGTCAATTAAGATACACAAATTTAATTTAGACCAAATTGAAAAGGAAAACAAAAACGTGTTGAAATCGAGATATTATAATTTTTTTAATTAGAAACTGAAAGTAATCCTTATATTATTATTATTTGTAAACCAAAATTAATTGAAAGTATATTCATATCTACGATCCAGCCATAAATCAGTACCAATTAAATTTAGATTCCTCGACTTTAGGGTTCGCGTCTGCCCGAGCTAGAGATCTGAAGGAAAAAATGGCAATGAGATTATTTGTGGGATTCATTAAAGCACAGACACGTCTACTTCCCCTCTCTAAGGATTCTTTTGTTTTGGTCGTTACACAACATATGATGATAAGAGGAGTATTTCCTCACTGTCACGTTGGAATTTTCTTATTTTGGTTTAGAACCATGGTTGAGTTGGAGAATCACAAATATTTATGGTGAGAACTTTCAGAATCAACTATATAGTAATTTGTTTATTATATATAAAAAAAACTATATAGTAATTTGGTAAGACAAAAACTTGCTAAAGATTCTTATGTTATTTATATATCTTTTTTGTTAAACGGCTTTTATTTACGTTTTTTTGTCTAGTTGCTTTCAGTTTATATCATTTATAAAAAGCCGGGAGTGAAGAGGAGATCAAACTAGATAGCTTCTAAGTACGCCCGGGAAAAAAAAATCACTAATCAGTAATCACTATAAAATTAAATAATTAACAACACACGATAAGTCCTAGATAGGACAAAAACAAAATAACGTTTAGACTAAATCAGTGAGAAATTAAATTAACTCGTCCAACATATAATGATTTTAATTTTAATTATAATAAGTTCATGCTGATAGTAGCGATCAACTCGAAAGATAACAAAGGAACGATGTTGACAAAAAGAACAAAAGGAACAGTCTCAAAAACATCCAATAGCTTAAGCTACCTAGAACCGTAGATGGAGAACGAGGGAAGTCGTTAACACCATTAACTAAACAAAAACGCAAAACAAGACAAAATTAACCTAATAACTAGTAACTAGCTAGGATTTTTTCACCGAAGTATACCCTCAAATTTCTTTCTTTTTTTTTTTTGGTTGAACTCAACGAGAAGCGCCGAAAGTAGAAAGATCAGTCCATGAAGAGCAATTACCATTGACGTTAACCCATTTGTAAGGATTATCTTCAACTTTAACAGAAGAAAACTGCGATGCCAAAGCAGAAGAGATCGACGCTGAAGTTATCCTTGGCGACTCAAAAGGGTAAAAACCATTTGATGATGGATTAGGATTACAAGAATCTTCCAAGTTTCCACCGCCCAAACTCGGCTGCTGATGATGAGATGTCGTCGATCTCCATTCATCAACACAGCTCATAAGCGAGCCACCGGAAGTTCCCATGTGGATCGACCTCAAGTCTTGACTCAATCCTCCATAGTTCAACATGCTCATATTGTTGACTGTTTTTGTATTATCTGTGAGATCTCCGAGATGACTATAAGGAGGATTCATTAGCCTCACCGGAGACAAAATCTGGTTTAAGATACTCTCTTGGTTTCCTCCGTAGTGGGAGGAGAGAATCGTGCTGATGGTAGATGCATTCCCGGAGGAGAAGCTGGTGTTGTTGCTAGTAGCGGTGCTGTTATTGTTGTTACTGCTGCTGCTTTTAGTACGCCTATTTCTCCGGCAGCCACCTCCGACGGGGACATTGCGGAGCGCACCGCCACGTGTCCAGTATCTCCGGCACGTCTTGCAGAAGTGGCGTGGCTGAGTGAGGCTGTAGTTGTTGAAGTAGCAGAACTTGGTGTTGGTTGATTCACATCTTGGACATTTCAGTGCCGCTTCGGGCACGGCTACGTTTGCTTTGTCTGGCTCTATCCACCATCGAGCCTGCTCTGATCGAGCCGCTGCCTCCGCTTCCATTTGGCTGCGGATGCTGCTGTGGCTGCAGCTGAGGACGAACAACATGACCTTCGTTTGATGTGGCTCCTGCGCCGCCCTGATTATAGTTGCTCGGCGGAGCCTAAAATAATTGACAAAAAAAAAGCGAGGAATTATTGAAATTGAACAAGAATATTCAAGAACTAAGCAAGAACTTTTGGTGTCTTTTTTTTTTCTTGTTTTAAATCACTACTCTTTTTGAGTTTGATTCTAAAAATTAGATCATGCTAATTGCAAAGCAAGAAGAATTTTTGTATCTTTTATTTTTTCTTGCTTTGAATTATTTTGATTCCAAATTTAGAACATGTAATTTCTAAGGAAAAAAAAAGAATTTGTGTGTGTCCTAGATATATAAGAAGTGTATATATGGAGTAGTAACTTACATGTTGCCAGTTGGATGAATCCAGATAAGCTTGGATTGAGGAGAAAACCATGGCTACTCTCTTTAATTTGTGTTTCTCTTTTGGTTTTATTCCTCAAATTTTTAAAAGTAAAGTTATATTTCCTTTTTTTTTCTCTTCTCTTTTTCTAGGTGGGTGAGATATTAGACCTAGAGTAGTGGTATCAGATCAAAGATGAAGGTTGAGTGTGAGAATGAAGATGGCTGAAATTTAATGTGGATGAACCTTTATATATATATATATATATCTATGTCCATATGTATATATACACATTATACACATATGTGAGTATTCAATAATTTGAATGGATATATAAGATAATAATTTGTCATATACGTAATTATTAGGGTTTGTGTTCCATATGGGGTGTGACTGACATGATTCTTTTTGTTTTCTTGCTTTAGTTAGGGTTTAAATTTCTCATCACTAGTTTTCTTAGTACATAAGCTTTAAGTGTTATCTTGTGCCTTGTGGTGGTCGCCGCTTCATAGATCCGCATATTTAGACAGATAAAGGTTTATAGATAAAAAACAACAACATTTATTTAATACTAGCTCCATTTTACAAAGAATATCGTTTTATATTTTTGTTACATATTTAAATTTTTTTTATTCTTATACCTATTATTTTATATAGTTACTTCGAAAAAATAACTTATCAGTGTATTAGGGAAATGTATAATAAAAATTTTAAACAACACGTATAATTCATAAGAATGAGTATATTACTTAACAGATGTTCTCGTTAACTATTTAATCAACTTGGTGTTGCTTTGGATGCTCATAACTATTGTTGTTATGAATGCATGATCATGATGACAAATTAATTGGAAAACAATTCAAAGACAACGATGTAATCGAATATAATGAACTCCTTAAGTTAAAAAAATCATCCTTGTCCTTTATAGTAATGATCAAAATATGCTTTTGTATTTAGTATTGATTCAACTTAAGTAAATCGAATTTTCTCTCGTTAGCAGTGATTATATAGTTGATTTCTGTGTAGATTGATCCGAGTAGAATATATGGAGTGAATTTAGGAGACAAAAGTGTAATGTAGACCGAATTACGAGGTGTTACATAATGATTATAATAGGATCGTTGATCATATAATGATTTATAATAATTTGAAAAAAATTAAAAATAGGAAAAGTGGGTAAAATTGGGTGCTTTGGTCCTTGGACGACAGCCGAAGCATCGCGACCGGTCCATCATGTTCCCTCACTCTCTCTGCTTTTTCTCTGCATGGCAATATGTGATTGATCCTCACGCTCCCTCGAACCGCGTGATTCATACTCTCTCTGCTGCATCTCCCTATACCTTCTTGAGGTTTGGGCCTCTGGTCCATTTTCCGAGGTTTCTTTTGTAAGTTTTACTTACCACGCAAACATTCTCCACAGACTTCGATAGATTTGATCAATTATGATATGTACATTTGGATCACCTTGTTAACTACTAACGGCAAAAAAATACTAGTACTAATTTGCAGAATTTAATATTAATCTCTTCTTTCGATTGTATATGGTGTTTTGATTTTTTAGTTTTTTGGATTTTCGATAGATTTGATTAGTTATGATGGTCCCCAGTTATGATGCATATGAATCACCTAGTAGTTTTAGATTTGATAACTTATGATACATATGGATCAACTTGTATGCTACTTTATCAAAAATACAACTTGTATGCTACTATTATTTTACCAAAAACAAACTAGTTTGGTATTAACTACAAACGGCAAACAAAACTAGTTTTGATATTTGTTCATGGATTAGGTGTTAATATATGGTGTTTTAAATTTAGTTTTAGATTTTATGTGGAATAGTTCAGTAAATAGTGGATTTAATTTTGTTATTTAGGATCATTATAGAATGGTTATTTACTTATTTTCCAATTCAAGTGTAAGCAATCCGCAATATTTTTACCAATTTATTTTTCGTAGTCATATCACATATGTGCAATCATTCTGCAAGTTTACAAATATATACAATGTATTTCAGTATTTCTTCATTCCATAGTATATTTGTTAAGCTTTTCCTTTCCGCTTTGTTATTCCTGAATAAAAGTTTAATTCATGCTTTTTTACTCGAATTATTATCTTACATCATTTGTAGGATGAAGGTAAATTGACATTAGGATAAACAATTTTATAAGATGACATTTTGGAACAATATGTTTTTGTTGAGGAGGATTCTTTACACTAACGAGAACAAAGATACTCCAAAGCCAAATAAAATTTTAATGAAAAATTAAGGATTGGAAGAATAAAATCAATAATCAAAAGAGTTAGATAACACAAAGAACTATTTACATTGCTTAGCCCTGAAATTCTCATGATCAAGAACCTTAACCATGAGCTTCTCAAGCCTCTTCCAATTAACCGTTGGCTTAACAACCTCCGGATTCTTCAACCCCAATCCACCATCGGTTTGACCCAGTAGCTCAGCATCGATCTTATCGAGTAAGAGATCATCTTCTTGAAACTCCCTTGCAAATGGAGCTCCACTTTGAACCATATCTCGGAAATTCTCAACTGTTAGATTCAGGGCGCGCTGTTGAAGAAGCGGATCCCAGTGCGTGTAATGCAGGTCGTGGTTAACAGTTGTGTTCTGATAATCTTTGTTGTTGCACACGACTGTCTGAAAATAGCCTTCAGAGGACAAGAAGAAGTTGGTGTAGTACATCAATAGCGTTCTTGGGACATTGTCCCATCCCCAAATGCAAAACTCGAGGAACGGTCTTGTTAACGCTACGCTGGTCGAACCTGTTAGAAAAGATTCATCAAAAGAATGAAGAAGAGGCAATCAAACACTTAGGATAAGAGTGAACATGAAATGAGATTTGAGTGTCATAACTTATACCCATGAAAAGTTTGAATGAAGCAGGCAAAGATCTTCGTTCTTTAGCCCAAAAGACACCAGATTTTTTCAAATGGTAAAAGCCAGGATCGATAATGATAGGTCTTGCTCTTTGGTTCCTGCAAAATTTTACAGTTAGGGCTGTTACACAAGAAGCAACACAAATGATCTAAACAGAAAACATTCCAGGTATGTATACATAATATTAGCTCCCTCACTCTTTCCAACCGATGTTGCTTGTATGCTCAATGAAGTTCAGGTAGCGCGGCAAGTATGAGAAAATATGCAAAATATCTGAAACCAAAGAGCCAAAAGTACAATAAGATCACCGAACTATAAAACAACAATCCACAAGTCGAAGTCAAAAGTCAAATCTTAGACACCTTTCAATGTTTTACATTCAAGTTCAGAGAGGCTAGTTAATATCAATACACAGACGCCAATCAAACAAAAGAAATGAAATTTAAGGTTAAATCAAGTTAAGGGAACAGTCAAAAAAAGCATTGAGGTTGATGAACCAATAAAACCCAATACACATGAGCCAATCATCTTGAGGCATGAGAGGAAACGTGAAACAAAGATTTAAAATTGGTTTTAAGGATTGAGTAAAATTTACCATCTTGAGGCATTAGAGGATAATCAGAGGAACTAAGATTAATAAACCAATCCCAATCCTTAGCTTTCTTCAACAAAATAGCAACACCATGAAGCGTGTTAGCTAACATCGTCGGACCTTTCTCCGTGACCAAATCAGCCAAACCCATAACCATAACATTCTTCAACTTCTTCTTCTCCGATCTCACATACTTTGCTAGCTCCAATCTCTCCTCATCCGAAGCTTCGAGATCCAAATGAAGAAGATAGTAATTTCTCGGATGGTGTATTGCTCTGAGTAGCCGCTTCACACGTTTCCCATCTCCTTTCGTTCCCGTTACCAAATATGCAAACTTCGGAATCTTCGATTTTCCGGTTAGACTTCGATTTGGGATTAAACCGGAGGACGAATCTGATGGTTTTCGAGAGGTTAGTGTTAAACCCAGAAGGAACAAGAGCAAAATGCCGAAGACTGATATCGCCGGTCGTGAATAAGAGCGAGAAGAAGAAATGTGAGATCTTTTCATGATTCGATCACACAATTACGATTTCTCCGGAACATGTCCGTCTAGATCTGAGCCGACGGTGGAGAGAGAGAGAGATAGTAAAGCCGGGAGGAAGACGAAAGTTGGTTTTTTAAATTTTTTTTTGAAAAATTGGCCAAAACGTGAAAACGCTGTCGTTTTAATGACAATACGTGGAGGAATATGAACCGTCTGATTAGTATGGGACCGTGGGATGAGCTTACTGTAGTGCGTTTCTGTGAGTTGTCGGAAGTCAACGTAAGATACACACACTCACTGTTGCTTACGGAGTTACGAAGCAACCAAAATTTACATAAAATAAATAAATTAACGGACGCATATTTTTTTCGAAATTTATTTACAAAATATCTCAAAATTTTTGTGGAAAATCACGAAATGGATAAATAAATTATATTACAAAAAAAAAATCAAACTAAACTAGAAGCATCAGGTAAACCTTGACGCCAATCGTCATCTCTATTAGTCGCCGAAACTCGACGGTTTCCACCGCTACGATTCACGTTACCGTTAACGGTAACGTTGGCAGCTTCGTTCTGTTTAACGGAGACGTCAGCTCTGCAAATGGGACAATTAGGATGATCCTTGAGCCACATCTCTATACAAGACACGTGGAACGCGTGCTCACACGCGCTCAGCTGCCGGATTTCCTGGCCGTCGGCTAACACCGAAAGACACACGCTGCAGTCGTTCCCGATCTCCTTGGAATGTGTCTGATCTTTCTGGAATTTCACGCCGGAGTCAGGCGTTGTGGCAGATGTCGTTATCGGCGGGGAAATGCCCACGATGGCGTGAGGAGGTGTATCGTCTGAGGAAGAGCTGTTGCTGCGGCGGAAGGAAGACCTGTTGCGGCGGCCGGAAGAACAAGGAGTGGCGAAGAAGAGAGCGTAAACTAGGGCGGGAACGGCGATGATAGCGATGACGGCAAATATTAGTTTGAGAGGAGAGAGGTCGATGCTCCGGGGAGGGGCCGGAAACGGTGGTGGAGGTCCGATGATGATGAAGGTGGAGTTGGAAGTGACTGTGGTGCCCGGAAAAACGGTGGTGGGAACTGTAGCGGCGGGAGTCGGGACAACGCCGCCGGGGGCGAAGGTGGTTGTATTATTGAACATTATAATAGTATGAGATATGAAATTGGTGGGGGAAGAAAGATAATATGGAAAGTGCTTCTTACTAACTAAGTTTATGTTTTTTTTTCTCCGCCGAAAGGTCAAAGTTATATATTTTGTTTTAAGTGATTAACGACTTCTAGATGTTTTTTTTTTTTAAACAAAGAACCAAATGTTAGATGTTTTCACTTACGTGAGTTTGTATAATTTGATAAGTCGAATGCAACAATCACTGTCGTAACTATTTAACTACACAAACATCTTAGTCATTAGATAACTCTATCTCTGTTTTAAAAATCTACATTTCTTTCATTAGTTCACATGGTTTTATTTAATTTTGATAGTATACATATATATATATATATATATATTCATATTATTTCTATGCAATGAAAGATGAAGGAGGATCTTCTTTGGTGTTTTGTTATGATGGTTACATGGGAGTAGTGGTTGGAAATTTGGTGGTTGTCGGTGCCACCAAAATTATTTATTTTTTATTTCCACCTTGTAATTATCTTCTTTATGTATTTTCTTGTGACACTTGGTCCTTCAGTTGGGTAATGGGGCCAGTGATTTGAGCTTAGTTATGTTGAAGACTAGCGATGGATTTTAGCCGGTGCACAACTAAATTTTGGGTTTACATGAGGAGGTACTTGTCAAAATTGTAAGAAGTTTTAAATGTTGAAGAGTTCTATTTAAATTGATTTCAGCAAAATGTTGGGATAAAATTTGTTTGTTATTTTTTTGTTAACATCTTTTTATTAATGATTAATAACAGAGAAATCTCAATGTAAATCATGAATAATTACATAAGAAACATATGAGTAAAAATAATACTCGATATCTTGAGAAAGCCTCTGTTTAGCTAGTGGAACAGCTGATATGATATGATATGTTTTAGAATTGAAGAGTGTAAAGATCTTTGCCAAATTTTATCATAAATAAAATTTTCATAGTTTTAAAATGATAAATCACTAGATTATTGGTTGAAAAAAAATCATCTAGACTATATATATATATATGTATATTTATACTTCTCAGAAGTGGTGTATGATTGGGATAACTTAAGTATCACAATCATTGAAGAAGATTATTCGATTTTTATTTTATTTTCATGGTAACATGTACAGCTTAGGCCTAGGGGATACTCCTCAACTATAGTAGAAACCTTAACCACATCAATAGTCACATGAATTACATGTTCTAAGGCCATCTCCAACTATAACACCAAATTTGGTGTGGTGAATAGTGTCAAATTTAGTATAAAAATGAATAGTATTTTTTTTCATCTCCAACCACAACACCAAATCTCACAAAAAAATAATTTTTATTATTATATTATTAAATTTATAATTTTCTTTATTTTTTAATAATTATGATAAATACTAATTATTCATAAACTAAATTGACTTTAAATTTGATATAACATTACATTCGATAAAAAAAATTACAATTGATAAAAAAAAATTACCAAAAAATAAATTACATTGTATTAATTCTCAGAATTAACATATTCCGACCACAAGTGTTCAATTAATGCATTTCGAAATTCTAAATTATCAGAATGAATCCTACATCTCTAATACTGAAATATTAAAATTCGAAAACTGATCTGAATCAGAATCTAAACGGTACCCAAATGGCCAAACTATAAAATTTAATTAACTAGTTAATAATAATTAAATTATATTAGTAAATAAAATATATATTTTTAATGTTTGGTGTAGTGAATAGTGTTACACCAAATTTGGTGCAACACTATTCATAAAACACCCAAAAAAAAAATTTAGTACAAGATTTGGTGTATGATTAGAGAAGAACTAATACCAAATTTGGTGTTTTGGTGTATGGTTGGAGATGGCCTGAAGAAGGAAAAATATCCAAAATATCAAATTCATGAAGTTTGTTTCATGGAGGAAAAGGTGAGACGATATATTATAAGACCAGAAAGATAAAAGACAACTTGGACTACGATGTAGACAAAAAAAAAGAAGAAAAAACGTTGTTGGATTTGTGATCAATAAAAAACATTAAAACAACATATTCAAAAGATTGATATAGAAAGAAATGTTGTTGGAAATGTCATCACCACGACGCACATCCTTTTAACTTTTATCAACGGCAAAAAAAAAAAATCTAGTTGACGGTGTGTATATAATGTATACATTCACACGCGTTCATCTACAAAACAAACGGCCAATAAACATTCATCATCACCGTTAAGTAACGGCACAGTTGCATCCAGGGCAGGCGTTTACCTCGTTAGTTCGTATTTCTCTCTGTAGAAAAAAGAGGACGAAGCAAAATCAAAATTTGTTGTGTTGGCGAAGCCACAGAGATTTGGGTAAATGATCGCTTTTGGTTGCTAATGATGATGACGACATCATCTTCATCATAGCTTCATCCTCTTTCTGGGTTTATCTGTGCTTTTTCCACAAAGGTAAAAAAACATAAACCCGAAAGGAAAAAATATTTTCTTCAAAGTTTCGATTTTGTGGGTGTTTTTGAGAACTTAGAAGATAACAAATTGAGGAAGTTATGTGGCGATTCATCAACACGATTGTGTATACGGAAGATTCCAGCTTTGGCTTCTGAATTTAGGAATTTAAGGGTTTAAAGTTAGATTTAGTAGCTTTGAGATAAGGAGGGTTATGTATATATTTTAGAGTAGCAAATTTGATATATATTTGTGGAGAGGAACATGAGAATTGTGAGTGTTATTATGGTTATTATTGGAGATGCGACTTGTCTCTGGTGTGAACTGAAATGGTAGATACTTTGTTTAACGTCTTGACAATGGAGAATCATCATCCTTCTACTCTACTGTCTATGGATTCAAGTGCTTCTTCTCATGAGGAGCTTGATTTGGAGATGAATAATCGTCAATCTCTGCTCTCTGGCCCTCCTGATATCAATTTACCTCTCTCGGCTGAGCGAAGTCCTCCTCCACAGCCTTGGAATCTGGATTCTTGCGATATTTTGGATGTTGGTTTAGGTTCACAAGCTTATGAGACTGAGAATTATATGAGTGTTGTGCCTAAGGTTGGGCGGAAATGCGCTAAACGAGTTGATAGTGTCTGGGGTGCTTGGTTTTTCTTCAGTTTCTACTTCAAGCCTGCTTTAAATGAGAAATCAAAGGCGAAAATCGTCCGAGATAGCAATGGGATATCTGGGTTTGACAAGACAGATTTGAAACTCGATGTGTTTCTAGTTCAGCATGATATGGAGAACATGTACATGTGGGTTTTTAAGGAGAGACCTGAGAATGCGCTCGGGAAGATGCAGTTGAGGAGTTACATGAACGGGCATTCTAGACAAGGGGATCGTCTGTTTCCATTTAGTGTTGACAAAGGCTTTGTAAGGTCTCACAGAATGCAGAGGAAGCACTACAGAGGTTTGTCAAATCCCCAGTGTGTTCACGGGATTGAGCTCGTTTCTTTGCCAAACCTCACGTGTCTTGATGAGGAAGAGAGGAAAAGGTGAATGGAGCTTACTGGTCGTGATTTGAATTTCACCATTCCGCCCGAAGCTAGCGACTTTGGTTCGTGGAGACACCTTCCCAACACTGACTTTGAGCTCGAGAAGCCTACACCTTCTTTGAAGAATACTTCTGCAAGCCATTCTAAGAAATTACTCAATGGATCGGGGCTCAATCTCTCAACTCAACCATCCAACCATTCCAATGGCGAAGCAACCGATCTGTCTCCCTCTAGCCACAAGAAGAGGAAGGACTTGTTCTCAAATGGGATCCATGAGGAGGAATGCTGCTTAACCGTTAACCCGCTACCTCCTGTTAATGAAGCTCACCAGAACGAGCTACCAAAATGGTCAAATGAGTTCAGCGGGGCTATGAAAAACGTGTATGGACCTGTTACTGCTGCTAAAACGATCTATGAGGACGAAGAAGGCTACTTGATCATAATCAACCTCCCTTTCGTGGATTTAAATAGCGTTAAAGTCTCGTGGAAGAACACTCTCACACACGGAATAATAAAACTTTCATGCGTCAGTAAATCGCGCATACCTTTCATAAAAAGACATGATAGAACATTCAAGTTGACTGATCCTGCCTCTGAGCACTGCCCACCCGGAGAATTTGTCAGAGAGATCCCGTTATCTACCCGAATCCCGGAAGATGCAAACATTGAAGCGTTTTATGATGATACCGGATCAGTTCTTGAGATACTCATCCCGAAACTAAGAGCTGGCCCGGAAGAGCATGAGGTACGGGTGTGTCTCCGTCCTCATCTTGGAGGAAACGATCTTATGCTGACGTAAAAAGAGAAACATCTGTTCAGTTTTCTTGTTTGTAGAAGCTTATTATAGGAGTCATCTCTCATTGATATTAGTCACTCATATATAGGCGTTTTCACTGCTTTAATAGGATTTTTCATCACATTGCAATCTTGTGTATGTTGCGTTGGAATCAACCCTGCCCGTATATTCAATTTAAGGTTTGTACAAAGAAAGAAAAATTGTTATGATCTCAGATAAGTACTAATCTATCACATCATATTGTATGAGCTTTGCGTGCTGAGAATAGTAAAACATTCAATCAATTAATCAAATATTTTAACATTTGAAATAGTATAGCTCGCTGAAGCAATAAAAGTGAATCATAACACAGAGATATTGGTACAGTTGGTGCTATTGATTGAGATCAAGCAGGAGCTGTCTAAGTGCATCCGAAGTGAGAGGTATATTCAAACACTCTTGTCCATCGGAGTTTCTCTTGGTCTTAACCAATTCGTGGTCTTTAAATTCCGTGAGATGAGAGTTCAAAGTCACTTGGCTGCTCACAAAGAAGCGTTCCCGAGAGGCTGAATACAGATCATTGGTGGGCATGCCATCTTCATCTGGGTGTGAAAGTTGGTACTCTGCAAGAATCTTGAAGACGTTCTGAGCATTTGGTGTTAAACTCTGTAAGACAATGGCCGCTGTTTTGGCGGTTTGGGCTGTGCTTCCCTGTGCAAGAACCAACGGGAAAAATACGCCTTCGACTTTGTATGGTGCAAATGTCGGAACATGGTGCCATAGCCAGTTAAACTGTGTGTGCACCATTTTCTTGTCCCACACTGCCAATGGATACAAGAAACACTGCCTCAGGTCAAAGAAGCTCAGAAGATCTAAGAAGTCTTTACCATATAGCAGTGAGCAGAAAGAATTGCAATAGAATGAGAAATTAGCAGGAGAGATAGAGAGAGATGATGAATATTGCTTACATAATGGAGCATTGACATGGTCAATAGAGGCAACAATGCGTATGTGCGAACAGGAAGCAAGCCGGGCAAGAGTTTGTTGTGATTCGGGATCCCTTAGAGCAGGGCCGTCAATGTTATGGACAACAACGCATATGAAGCAGTCTTTGTCTTCGGATTGTGGGCCATGTAGAAAAGACAGAATATCATCGATGGAGCGTGAAGGAAATGCTTCTTGACCTTTAGACAAACTCCCAAAACTCTTTCTTCTACATTTCAACAGCTCGGACAGAAGTTCAGTTAATGCTAAAAGAACCTGAATTTGCAACATAGAAAAGAAGATTTTGTTATTACTTAAAACTAATTTCTTTTCAACCTGAAGAACATAGAGATGTGCCAGAGAAAGAATAGCTGCCTCCAAACTGACAAAAGAGTACCTGTTTTAGATTTACGGAAGGGAGGTAGCCATTGATGACCACAACGGAATACTCAGTCAAAGAAGCAGATGAAAAATCTTCAATTAAAGCTTTCTTAGATCCAAAACCATACATTAGAAGGCCAAAGCCACACCTGGAAGCAGCAATATGAAATGAGAACACACGAAATATGATGACTCAGATGGAAAACAGGTGCCTAACTTCTAGAGGAGTATACAGGAGAAGGTCCACGCTCAATGGAAACACCAGAAGTATAGAGAAACCTTGTTATATTGCTCTGAATAGTTTCTAGTTTCTACCATGGGTGATATTCAGGTTCTAACTTCCAAGATCAAAGTATGTATCTAGTAAAGAGGAGCATATGCTTGTCAAAAGCAAGAGCTTTTCTCACCTGAGCTCAAAGACCCACTTTGGGTACATAGTCTTGTAATCGCTTAGAAGCTCAGAAATCTCTTTCGCGTGCTTCATTTCTATTGTAGATGCTGTTTCTCTTAGCTCCTGAAACACATAATGTTTGTCCATCAACTTATCAAGGAAAGCATTTTTATGAGCAAAGCATACTTTGGGAGAGAATATCCAAAATCACCTGCTCATCAACAATATGAATATCAGAGAGCTTATGGGCTGACCGCTTGCTCCCCCCACCCAATTCTTTTGCGAGAAAGTAGTTTCTTGAGAACCCACATTCATCTTCTTCTATGTTATCAATGTCTTCCATATTCGTGGGACAAAATAAAGAACTATACCACCTCCTATGTAGGAAAGAGTGTCCTGAGACAACAACCATGAGAGAGTTGTATAGAATTTTCCAAGCACTATATTCATCTAACAAAATTGAATTCTGAATTAAGAAACTAAAACACCAATTAGAAAACAAAAAAAATTCTTATTTCCAAAGATGCTTAGTTCTATTTACTCAAACATTTCACACTTAACCTGAACATTCTGATAATTAAAAGTTAAAACAACCTCTATCCCCAAAGTTTTAACATTTTATCGACTGATTTTCGACAAATCCAAATGTTATCTATCCACACTTTTACATACATTTCCAGGAAACACTATGGAGGCACAATTAAAATGAATCATAAAGTCGAAACTAGTTAACTAATCACATAGTTTTAGCAGAAATACAATGTCTTGGATGATAATAACAGGGATAATTCAGAAAGATCAACACCAAGCTATCAAGCTGATAACAATGGGATCAGACCCAATTATCAAAATCTACATAGAACGAAAATTACCTTCACAGAATCGGAACACCAAAGGAACAAAATCCCGGCAGTGGTTAGAGATGCTTGAATCCGAGTAAGAGCAGAAAAATCGGCGAATCGTGAATTCGATTTGAGACTTGGACGAGATGATGAAGCAGCCGGAGACCAAAATTGTGCCCTAGGATGAAAAGATACAGTCTCATTTTTCCCGCGCGTTTTTCTTCGGCTTCCCGGTAAACAAGTATACGTCGCCGTTTTCGTCCTCAATAGAGAGAGATCTAACGGTTCAGATTTCAATAGATCCAACGGCTCATATGTTATGTAAACAGGCACTAGCCACTAAATAAAAAATACACGGATCGACATCTAAAACCGTCGATTAAAATACAATCCAACGGATCATATCCTCGTAAAAAAAATAAAAACAGAAAACACAAAGATGCGTCCTCCCATATAAACCTCTCATCTTCTTATAGATCTACACACGCAGTCTAAGTTCACACGTGTAGAAAATCATTTTGATTTGCTGGGAAAATCAAAATGTCTGGGAGAGGAAAAGGAGGAAAGGGATTGGGAAAGGGAGGAGCGAAGAGGCATCGGAAAGTTCTACGGGATAATATTCAGGGGATTACGAAACCGGCGATTCGTCGTCTAGCGAGAAGAGGTGGTGTGAAGCGTATAAGCGGTTTGATCTATGAAGAGACTCGTGGTGTTCTTAAGATCTTTCTTGAGAATGTGATTCGTGATGCTGTTACTTACACAGAGCACGCTCGCCGGAAGACGGTCACAGCGATGGATGTTGTCTATGCGTTGAAGAGGCAGGGACGAACTCTGTATGGATTCGGAGGTTGATTTAAATCGGATTTTGTAAATCTTTTGGTTGTTTAGGGTTTGTTTGATTTGGGAATTACGATTTCTCAGCTGTTGTTGTTAGTGTTTCGGTGTTAAGTTTTAATGATTTGAGTTAATGAAATCGCTTAATCTGTTTCGTCATTTAACTTTGTGTTCCATTGAAATTGAATGTCTATATTATTCTTAAAAATGTTCAACAACACTAAGCACAATCTTCTTATTTAAGAACACCAAAAAGAAGGTAACAAGAATTAACAACTTAATAACGCAATTGTACCATTTGTTTTCATTTAGATTTGTGATTTGTTTAGGTACTCTAGTCTCTGGGAACAACCAAATCCAATGAACAATGTAGAAGTTCAATGAAATGACAATATTGGGTTTTAAAATGTTCAGCCTGGAAACATTTACATTGGTTTTCTTTTTTTAAGTTTTTGGTTAAGGTATTGAAAAGAATGGTCAATCTGTAATTTGACGTATTTTGTTTACTAATTCTGAGCAATTAATATGAAAAGCCGGAGAATTCATGATGCTCCACTATATAAAACACTGTCCACACACTTAGACACTACACAATGTGGACTCCATACAAATGTTTTTCGACATAAAGAATGCAGAAATAAAGTAGCATACATAATTCAACAACTCAATTTACCTAACATTCGATGTGCACTAACTTTTTCCTGAAATGAGTTACATATCACAGAGCAAAGTAATCCTAATCATTTTTTTTCTTCAAATTTTATATATACTACTTTCACATATAGTATGTGAGTCATGTGACCATGGATCAAATTTATAATTTAGGGAGAGAAAACAACCTTCACATATTTGGACTATTATTATATTGTTTTCTATTTGTAATTATGATTTTTTTAGCATGACAAAAGAAAAAACCAATAATATTAGAAATTTTCAGAGAAGCTGCCGGGAACCTCGCACGTGCCAAAAACACGCACCAAATATATTTTTCCCCAAGTTTATTAACAAAACGATTGAGCGAAAAAACGCATCAGTATCATTAGAATCTGGACCTGGATCAGATCTATTCGGGTCGGGTCGAATCAGATCGGATTAGTTAGCTGATCGGAGGACCAGCATTATGGCGGCGGCGAGACGATTACGAACGCTCCAATCTCAGCCGGAGAACAAAGTATGTGTTGATTGCTCCCAGAAGAATCCTCAATGGGCATCGGTTTCATATGGAATCTTCATGTGTTTGGAGTGCTCAGGGAAGCACCGAGGCTTAGGTGTTCACATCTCCTTCGTCCGATCCGTTACCATGGATTCATGGTCCGAGATCCAGATCAAGAAAATGGACGCCGGCGGCAACGAACGCCTCAACAAATTCCTTTTTCAGTACGGGATCTCTAAGGAGACCGATATAATCGCAAAGTACAATTCCAATGCCGCGTCTGTGTATCGCGATCGGATCCAAGCTTTAGCTGAAGGACGACAATGGAGAGATCCGCCGATTGTTAAGGAATCGATTGGTGGTGGCGGGATGAATAAGAAGCCTCCGTTGTCTCAAGGCGGTGGTAGGGATTCTGGTAATGGTGGATGGGATAATTGGGATAACGATGATTCGTTTAGATCTTCTCCTGATATGAGGCGGAATCAATCGGCGACTGATTTTAGGTCATCTGGAGGTCATGGTGCTCCGGCGAAGTCGAGATCATCGGAGGATATTTACTCGAGGTCACAGCTGGAGGCTTCGGCGGCGAATAAGGAGAGTTTTTTCGCTAAGAGGATGGCGGAGAATGAGTCTAAGCCTGAGGGACTTCCTCCATCGCAAGGAGGTAAGTATGTTGGGTTTGGATCTAGCTCCGGTCCAGCTCCGAGAAGCAATCAACAAGGTGGTGATGTTTTCTCTGTTATGTCTGAGGTAAAATTGGATGCTTTTTGATTTGATTAGATGTTTGAATGACTTCTCTGTTTATCTGTAAATGATTTGTGTTTGTTTTACGCCGTAATATGCTAATAGGGTTTTGGAAGATTGTCTATGGTTGCTGCATCAGCTGCGAATGTTGTTCAGACTGGAACCATGGAGTTCACTTCCAAGGTACTTCTTTTATCATTCTGCTTCAGTGCCATGCTTGGTTTGCTACGGCGTAGTAAACGGTAGCTCGTGAAAGCCACATTTGATTTTAGGTCTTAGTAACAATCTGTAGTCTAGTTACCTCATATCCATGGTAGCTTATATTAGGATCGTGACTTAATGTTTGCTACGTAATTGCTTCTAAGCTCGATGCAAAATCTCTAGTGAGATCTACTAAAGCTCTGAATAGAGCATAATGCTGAATGTTCTCTATATATTTTCTTTTTTTTTTTTGTGCTGACAATAGAATCTTGGTTCGTGAGATAAGAAACCTTTGTTCATTGCAGGTCAAAGAAGGTGGCTTAGATCAAACTGTCAGTGAGACTGTTAATGTTGTTGCGAGTAAGACAACAGAGATAGGACAGAGGACATGGGGGATTATGAAAGGAGTAATGGCAATTGCCACACAAAAGGTTGAAGAGTTTACTAAAGAAGAAGCATCAACCTGGAATCAACAGAATAGAAACCAGGGCAACGGTTACTACCAAGACTCCGGGTTTGGAAACAAAACAGCAAATTCTTCATCTTTTGGAGGATCACAGTCATCATCAAATGGTAACCACAACAATTATCGTAGCTCGAATTCTTGGGATGACTGGGGAGAAGAGAAGGATACCAAAAAAGAAACAGCACCAAAGGTGTCGACTTCTAATGATGATGACGACGGTTGGGCTGGTTGGGATGATAATGATGCTAAAGACGATGATTTCTATTATCAGAGTGCAGGTGATAAGAAATCCGTAGGTCACAATGGGAAATCAGACACTGCTTGGACCGGTGGAGGTTTTCTCTAGTGGTAAGCTCCAATTCAAGTAAAACTAATCCAACACTTTAATGTCGATAAGATCGTGCAATAACACAATTCGTTAATCATAGGTGTTTCAGGATAATGGTGAATGAGGTTGTATAATTAAGGAAAAGCAAAGCCTGTGAGGTCTTCGTGCTCTGTCATAAGAGAGAGCAGAGTGGTCTTCTCAACCATTAAGCCATTACAGGTCTTTCTTTTCGCATATCAATTGCTTGACGTTCGATTCATTGATCGTCATTATTTGTTCTTCTATATTATAGTTTCATTTATATTTGTACAAGCTTCATAGGAGACTGCTTACTAAACTATTCTGGTTAGTCTTCAGCTCTTTTTTTTGAGATTCAAACTTTCATTTTTCTTGAAAATCTGTAATGACCACAATAACAATTTTTGATTTTTTTTTGGTCTTCTTTATCATTCACGTGTATTATTTAGTCCGGTTACTCTGGTACGCAATTACATTTCTTCGTTCAACAAATTTTCTCAACCGAGGAAAATTGGATTCCCTAAGAATCTGCGTCAAAAAATATTGCCAATTTTCTCAACGTCGTTATCGTGCCATGATTATGATTAGATGTGTTTGCTATGGCAATATCATAACTCATATAAGTTCGCTACAAACATATACAAGCAAGCATGCTACGTTAACCTATTACATAAATACGTTATGCTAAATTATAATAAAGAAATTTAGACGAAACTAGTTAGCTATAGTCAATATGGAGTTGACAAAAAATATGAAATTAGTGGCGACCCTATGAAGCTATGTATAAGGATGCAAAGACAGAAAATTACAGAACAGTTATGTGTTAATTGTAGTATAAGTGTGTTCTTAAGAATGATCTTATGATATGTAATTCTGCTATGAATAAATTATTAACAGATAAAGTTACAAATCTTAGTGAAGAGTAAAATTATCAACGTTAAATAGAATATTAATCCTTTATCAAAAAAGAAGAAGAATATTACAGTTGTAACTGTATAATGTGATTTGCCATATTTTAAAATTTAATACTTAATAATTAGTCGTCAAATTTGTAATGTAATTAGCCAATTATATTAGGTAGAAATATTTCTTAAAGTACCAAATGATCCATAAATAGCGTATATCTGTTTTGAGATTTATTTGGATTAGTCATACCATATACTCGTAATTTCTTATTCAACAAAATCTAAGCATTAATTTTGATTAGCTGTCAGATCAAATCTTGCTATCTATCTACTCACGCGTGAGCCTATTTAAAGCCACACAACATCTTCTCCTCTCCTAACCATCCATCTGTAAAACTCTCAACTCTATTTCTTCTCCATTCTTCTTCATTTGCAACATTTTTTAGGGTTTATAATTAATTAGAAGAACAAAGAGAGAGATAATTAAGGATCATGGGAATATATGGAATGGTGACAGGAAAAGCAGGAAAGAGTGGATTTGGATCGGCTTCTACTGCTGAAGATGTTACTCACTCCATTGATGCCAATCATCTCACTGCCATCATCACAGGTTTTTTTTCTTTCATCTTTTTCATCTGATATATATTTTCCAAATTCTGAAGAAAAAAACAAAATAAATCTATTAATTTATCTTAGAGTTCGGTGTCGTGGAAGACTTTCTTCCAAAAAGATTACTATTAATTCAATGAATGTGAGATGGAAGATCAAGTCAAACTTTTAAGAATAAGCTAAAGTTGGGATTTTATTATTTTAAGCAAACACAAAAAAAAATTAGGATTTTTTTTTCCAAATTGTAACAGCCATACAGACACCAAAGATTTTATTTCCTTTGTCGTGGCCGATTCTTTGTCAAAAAGCAGAAATATTCTTAATTTTGTATCTTCTCTCTAATTAATATTAAGATACTATAGATCAACTTCTCGAACAAATCGGAATCAGAATCCTCATTGTATATTTCATACAGATCGTGTCACCGCCAAATTTTATATTCGCATCATACAACTTTTTTTTGACAAAATAATAATTGAAACTAATTATATATTTTAATAGTTATATTAAACTAAACATTCCGGTGTCAGTTTTGGAACTTATATTTGTTGACAAGAAAAAAAAACTAAACAAAAATAAAAAGATGGAAATATATGACATAACATTTTTTTGTTAGTTATCTCTTTAGATTCATCAAATATTATTTGTACGTAGACACATTTATTCGATTATTCTGTTTGCCTAAAATTTCGTAATGAAACAAATAAAGGTGGAACAAGTGGGATTGGATTGGAGGCAGCAAGAGTGTTGGCATTGAGAGGAGCTCATGTCATCATTGCCGCTAGAAACACAAAGGCTGCTAATGAATCTAAAGAAATGATTCTTCAGCTGAACCCTAAAGCTCGCATCGATTATCTTCAGCTCGATCTGTCTTCCATCAAATCTGTCAGATCCTTTGTCCATCAATTTCTTGCCCTTAATCTCCCTCTCAACATACTCATGTACGTATGAATATTAATTATTTGTTTTTCTCTTGCAACGATTAAGATTTTAAGGTTTTTAATGTTTATTTGTTGTGTCTATGAAATGTCAGAAACAATGCAGGTATTATGTTTTGTCCTTTCCAGCTCACTGAAGATGGGATTGAATCACAATTCGCGACAAACCACATTGGTAGCATTTCATTTTTTTATGTCTCCTTAATAGAAAATAATATTACAAAAAAAATCATATATGCCAGTTAATAGAATTCTAATAAAATATGGTAGAGTATATAGATAAATAAATAAAGCCGTATATTAAATAATTTATATTATGATGGGAGTCCAGGTCATTTTCTGTTGACGAATTTGCTTCTGGAGAAAATGAAGAGTAGCGCAAAAGAAAGTGGAATCGAAGGAAGGATTGTGAATTTGTCATCTGTTGCTCATACTTATACTTACTCTCAAGGTATTAAGTTCCATGGCATCAATGATCCTGATGAGTAAGTTTTCATTCATTTTATTTTTAATTTAAAAGGTTTTTATTTGTTTAATTAATGAAGAAAACACGTTAATTAATTATTTAGATATTCGGAGAAAAAGGCTTATGGACAGTCCAAGCTGTCAAACTTATTGCACTCCAGTGAACTCTCTCGTAGACTACAGGTATGTAGATGGAGATAGTATACTTATACATTGATATATGAAAATTCCATCGTTTAAAAAAATGTTATGATATATTTTAAAAATACATTGATATATTTGATGGATACAACTAGAATTAAACATATTTGGACCGGTGTTTTTGCAGGAAGAAGGTGTGAATATCACAATAAATTCGGTACACCCTGGACTTGTCACCACTAATCTCTTCCGTTACTCTGGTTTAGGAATGAGTACGTACCGGTTCTCTATTTCTTCATTCCAACATTTTCGTTATATATTTCAGTTTTGAACTTTTTTTTAAAAATCGATATTTTACGTATTCAGCGGTCTTCAAGGCTATGAGTTTCTTCTTGTGGAAAAATATACCTCAGGTGAATTAAATCTCTTCAAATTCCAACTCTTGTGAAATTTTCTTGTGAGATTTTTTAAAAATAACAAAATTGTTGTTTTATTGGGGCATTGTCAGGGAGCAGCAACAACATGCTACGTGGCACTTCATCCTGATCTCAAAGGCGTCACCGGGAAGTACTTCGCCGACTGTAACGTCACCACTCCAAGCAAATTTGCTACCGACAAGTCTCTCGCCGATAAACTTTGGGATTTCAGCGTCAAACTCATCGATTCTCTCCCTAAATAAATATATAAACAAAATTCTTACACATTCAAAATATATCCTCCATAATTGTCACATTGACATATCTTTCCTCACAGCTTATTTGTGTATCGAAATTGAAAACATTCGAATAAACATATATATATTTTTTGTTTTTGGGTCAACTTGTATTAAAAAGTTACGCTGAATGACCCGCGTATGGTGTAAAGTATTTCAACTAGCATTAATGTTAAGGTAAATAATGTATATCAATTATTTCTTCAAATGAAATTAAGAGACATAAGCAGATCCATGAGAATGGTGTTAATAATATATAATGGGCCTATATTAATGGGCTTCATCCGCCTCCCAAAGGCCCATAGTCCGTACGACGACGGCAGAAACAGCCACAACAATAGCTGCAAAAACCGGCGGAACAACAAGGTCCATCTTCGACCTCCGGAATAGATTCGCCGGCAAACACAATACCTCCGTAGGAAGATCCAAAGGCACCAAGACGGCTGCGTCAGAACCGCACCGCCGCGAGAACTCCACTGAATAAGAAGACGACGGGTAAATCGCGGAAACGAAGGCGAATTCTGGTGCGAGCGAGACAAGTGCCACCATGATCGTCAGAAACAACGTCCACGTGGCGCCGTAGACGAAAAGCGGAATCCGCCAAGCGTATCGATGAGTCAGAGATGAGAATAGATGTCGAATCATTTGGTTTTAAAGTTTAAAGGTTTCTTCTTATTTCTCTCTATTGCTTTATAGTTTGACCAATCGTAAATAGTTCCGCCATAGAAATTGGAGTAGCTTCGATGAAGAAGAGAAGTAGAAAGATAAGATAACCTAATCTCACCTGCTCTTGATTTTTTTTTCTAACGACGAATCAGGAAATTTTGAAACGACCATATTTATCGCCGTTTTGGTTACGGCTTGCTGATGTCGTCATCGACTTTTTGATAGGACAAGCATAATTAGGACACAACTAGTAGTCGGAGTTAGAGAAAGAGAATCACGATTGTCAGATACTAGAATTGACTAATACTAATGTTGCTGATATTACATGGACTATAGTAGTATGACCTCCATTGGTTCAAACTTCAAACATCACTTTAAGCCGGTTGATTTGGTTGTGAGTTGTGACGGTAACAGTAAAGTTTTGTTTTTAAAGGGATTATTATATATAAATAAAAAGCTAAAACCAAAGATAAAAATTTGGATTGTGAGAATTTCTAGAAATGATTTTAGGGTTTTTAAAATACAAAAGTTTGATTGGAAAAAGAGTTTTAAAGGCTTAAAAGAAAATTTACGTGTAAATATTTTAATCAAAGATTTTTCTAATCAAACTAATATGCTTAAATTTTATATGTTTTTTTATCGGTATTGGTCCAGTTGACAATGTTATTTATGTTAACGAATCCGGGTATTACACGTTTTCTTAAATTTTAATATGTTTTCTTATGGCATGGAAAAAAAAACTTTAATACAATTTTTAATTTTTAAATATTATATTTTTTAAATTGATAAAATCTATTCAAATCAAACTAATAATAACTTTTATTATTGTATTTTTGGGATAAATACTGTATATAAAATTGAATAGGAAATCTCAAAAACACCATATTTATGGTCTAAAATTACTACTAAAATCCCAAAAAGACCAAGTGTACTAAAAGTTTTTAAGAAGTGTAGGAAATGGTCTTAAAAGATTCGGTAAACCTCACTTAATTTTTACCTAAATTTTCTGGTTTCTTATATAGTGGTGTTTGTTTTCGCCCCAAAGTAATGGTGTTTTTTCTTATAAAACAATTAATTTTGTTGTATTTTAGGATATTCTTCAAATTTAAAACACTAAAAAAGACATCTAATTAATACAAAAAGGGACATCACATACACACGTGGATATTACCAAGTAAAAATAAAAGAGCACGGAAAACAATTTGATCTGGTACCTTCTTCCAAGATGTCATCAGCAACTGCCACGATTTTCTTCCCTTTTTCTTTTTATTTGCATAAAGTCACCCCACAAGTTTCAACTTATTTTTTGAACAATCCCCATACTTTTAATTGTCCCATATTTTCTCTCTCAATCACTACAAGTCTACAATTTAAAAAAAAAAAATCCAATTTTACTCTAATAAAATTTGGTATGACCGACTTAAAGTTAAAGCTGATACTAAATATTGTAAATTTACTTAGAATCAACATTTTTCTTAACTTCTAATTTAGTATAAGTAGATTGGATTGTTATTGGTTAAAAAAAAAATAATTTGGACAAAAAGATATATAAAACTATAACGGACTGTTATGTATATATAATTTTCCATTATCCTCTTTTATTGCCTAATTAATTTTTTTTTCCTAAAATTACAAAAATATAAAAATATCTCAGTAGTTTTCTGTTTTTTTTTCCTCTCTCTCTCTGCTTTGAAAAGTAATCTGGACCGCGAACAAAGCTTTTCGTTTCTGGTTCGTTGCCGCCTTGCACGTTCCTTCTTCTTCCTTCTTATCTCACCCTAACCCTAAATTTCTTCGCCGTCTTCTTATCTCTATCCTATTTTGTTCCGAATTCGATTTTCATAGCTTTATCTCAGATCTTTTAGATCCGTAATATTCGAAACCCAACTTTTTTTTTCAATTCCTTACTCTTGTCTTCCTCGTTTCATTCTTATGAATTGTTTTTTTTCCGTTATTTCATCATTTACGGATTGAATTAGACTACTAAATCCATCTGTGTTCTTCATTAGTTTCTTAACAGTTTCGTCCCCGACTCGGATTGGATACGCAATTCTAGTGGAACTGTGATTGGTTTTGGAACTGTTCAACGCTTATTGGATTCAAATCCGAGGTTCAGATCTAACTCCAGCTAGTGTTAGTACTGTTTCTATTGGATGCCATATTGCGATATTAAGAATTTTCGAAGAATATTTCTTGGATTGGAGAAGGAGCAGTTTGTTTGGAGATGCCAATGGAAGGAAACATTGCGGAAGAGAATTCATCAATGGGTGAATTGAAAAGAGAGCGTCTTTGTACCGATGAACATTTTCCCAATAAGAAACAAGCCAAAGAAGCTTCTAATGATGACATTACATCGGAGATTTCAAATCCCCTGCCATCTCCGGTTGAAAGCACATCTCTTTTTCGTGATGTCTCTAGTCAGCCGGTTAAATCCGGTTTAGGTGATCCCGTTGAGTGCTCTGGTAGTGATTTCTGCTCCGAAGGGACTATAAGCGACGAAGAACGAAGCGGAAACGAGGCGTCTGTAACAGAGCAGTCGAGTGATGTGTTACCATCTCGTTTTGTGTTGGAGATTCCGAAGCATCTTAGCTCGACTGGGATTACGAAGATCACGTTTAAGTTGAGTAAACCGAAGAATGATTTGGCCGTGATAAAGGAAGGTGGTGTTGCAGCTTCTGGGTGGGATGTGAAGAGGCCGAAGAAGATTGTTTCTATTAGCTATCCAGCTAATGTGAAGAAGCTATTGGAAACGGGTATTCTTGAAGGTGCTCGAGTGAAGTATATTTCAACCCCATCTGTGGTAAATTTTGAATCTTTGTGTTTCTTGTCGCTATGGGTTTCGATATTTTCGTTTAGGTGACTTATAAATTCTTATATCACTTTTAATTGCCTTTCAGAGAGAGCTTCAGGGGATAATCCATTCGGGTGGGTATTTGTGTGGCTGTACGACTTGCAATTTCTCGAAAGTGAGTGTTCTCTTTGCGATCGTTATTTATGGTTTTGTTGTTCGGTGTGATTTAACGATGTTATATTTTGTTATGCAAAAAGGTTTTAAGTGCGTATGAGTTTGAGCTGCATGCTGGTGCAAAAACTAGACATCCTAATAATCACATATTTTTGGAGAATGGAAGGGCGGTCTATAACATAGTTCAAGAATTGAAGACTGCTCCTCGTGATGGTCTTGTGGAAGTAATAAGGAATGTAGCTGGTTCTGCTCTGAATGAGGAGAGATTACAAGCTTGGAAAGGTGATGGCCAGGTGTCTTGTTTGTTTGTGCATCTATGTTGCTCTCCATAGATTTTCTTTTGCAATATTTGCTTTTAGAAGAGTAGTGTTGAGCCTGATAGATTGTTCTTTCCTGCAGCAAGTTTCCAAGAGAGTAATAGCATGTCTGACAGGAAACGTATCATGGAACATTCCCTTGTCAGGTACTATCAGCTCCTACTTGATCTGTGATTGGGGAATTTATTTGGAGATTATAGTCAGTGGCATTTGGACCCTCTAGTGACTTACATGTTCTGTTTTATATAAGTTTTGGCTGTGTACTCTAAGTTGCCATTTTGTGTTACTATCTGAAAGTGATTCCTGTGAAAGCTGCAGTTATCTTGGTCCAGGTCCGGTTCAATCTCTTGATGAGAGTCAGAGCCTTACTCCATGCTCTCTGGAGAACCATTATTCTCGAGAGAAAATATATGCAAAGGACACATTAGATGAGCCGAAGCGGATAGCAAAGAAGTACACGTCTTTAGTATTTTTCATTTACAAATTAATTACTGTAGTAATCTTGGTGTTACTTACAGAAATTTATGCACAATTAATTATCTATAGAAATTTATTTGGTCGCTAATCCTCTAGGGTTACTTCTCATGCATCTGGTACGGGTTGCCATAAGAAAGCTGCTGAAGGAAGCAATAGAAAGAGGTTTGTGCTGCTATTTTATCAACCTCATTACTTTGTGTTTTTCTGTTAGCATTTGAAACTCTAAATGCAATCGGACATTGATGAATAAAATACAATCCTCTGTTTCTAGGGACAATGATTTACATCGGTTGCTGTTTATGCCTAATGGGCTTCCGGATGGGACTGAATTGGCTTACTATGTGAAAACTCAGGTTTGTTATTGCAGACAAATGATTTGTTCTGCTTATTTTCACTGAAAGTTGAATTGAAGTTTAGTTTTGTTACCATTTTTTCCCCTACAGAAACTACTACAGGGGTACAAGCAAGGAAGTGGTATAGTATGTAGCTGCTGCAACAGAGAGGTAAATGGTGGACGCAGTGGCTATGTGGATTATCCATATACTCGTGAACTTCGGATATAGTTTTACTTATTCTTTTTTGTATTTATTTACAACAGATTAGTCCTTCGCAATTTGAAGCGCATGCTGGAATGGCTGCTAGACGACAACCGTGAGTTATCCAATAAATATGTTATTTTTCCTTAATGTTGGAATGTTTATCTAAATTTTTTGTATCTTTTGCAGTTATCGTCATATCTACATCTCTTCCGGATTGTCATTGCATGATATAGCCATGTCGTTGGCGAATGGACATGTCATTACAACTGGTGACAGTGATGACATGTGTTCTATTTGTGGAGATGGTGGAGATTTGCTACTTTGTGCTGGATGTCCTCAAGCATTTCATACAGGTAGGTGTTGGAGTATAGTACCCTTGCTCGTGAACTCTAATATATTAAGCATGCAACTTCGAGCTAGGTTTCAAACTGAAAGAGGCTAAAGTACATATGTCAAATTGGTTTTCTTTTGAGTTTAAATTTTAATTTAATGTAATGATTTTAGGAACAATATTGCTTAGATATTAACTCTCGTATTATCCTCTGGTTCTGATCCTTTATGTCTTTTTCATATGCAGCTTGTTTGAAATTTCAGTCTATGCCTGAAGGTACATGGTACTGCTCGAGCTGCAATGATGGACCTACCTCTAGTAAAAAGGCTACTGCTACTGATCCTTCTGGGAACTCTAAGCCTATAGTTATTAGACTATCAAGAGTCGTTACAGCGCCAGAAAGCGAAATTGGTGGATGTGTGTTTTGCAGGTTGGTTGCATACCTATATTCAACTTTCTCGTATGGATATTTACAGTTGTGTGAAAAATGAAAATACATGTGCAAGCCACTGCAATAGGCAGTTTTGATTACTGTGCATGATGTGGAATCTACATGTGGATTATTGCTTTTTTTTTTTTGAGTGGCACATTAAGGTATTGTGCCCCTGTGGTGCTTAGTGCTAACTGCGTTTCACTCTCATTTTATCATTGATAGGTCGCATGATTTTAGCATTGGAAAATTTGATGATCGGACTGTTATTCTCTGTGACCAGGTACTCTTTTGATTCCTAATCTCTTTTATTCAATTCTTCCCATGATTAGTTCAGCCTGTTCTAATAGTCCTCTTCTTCTTTTCTTTTGAAGTGTGAGAAAGAGTACCATGTTGGTTGCCTGAAGGAGAATGGGCTCTGTGATTTGAAAGTGAGTTTTGTAAGGCTGGCTCCTTCTGCAGTGTGTTAACATAACTCATTCAACCTTATTTAACTTCTCTCTTGAATGCTGTAGGAAATCCCGCAGGAGAAATGGTTCTGCTGTAGCGACTGCAGCAGGATTCACACGGCACTTCAGAATTCTGTTTCTTGTGGGCCACAAACTATTCCTACACCTTTGTTAGACATGATATGCAGAAAAGACAGAGAAAAAGGAATATTTACCGAAGATGGGGATACAGTTGAATGGAGGATACTTAGTGGAAAAAGTCGATATCCAGAGCATCTGCCCTTGCTTTCACGAGCAGCTGTTATCTTCAGGGTATGTCTTACTTCAGATGTGTTCCAATTATCTTTCGACTTTAGTACTTATTAGAGATGTGCTCTCGGGCTATATGCTGGGTCACTTTCTAACTTCTAACTTTGACCTTTTTAAAATTTGTATTATTTATAACAATCATGCAGCCTAATACTTTCCTTTTTAACTTTTCAGGAGTGTTTTGATCCCATTGTTGCGAAGTCTGGCCGTGATCTCATTCCTGCCATGGTGTATGGGTAAGTTATGACGTGATAAAGTCCGATACAATAGCCATGTTTTGGTAGTGGTTGATTCGCCATGTAATTCTTTTCATATTTTTGCAGGAGAAATATATCTGGCCAGGAGTTTGGAGGAATGTACTGTTTGGTCCTGATTGTAAAGTATGTTCTCTCTCTCTGTTTATTACTGCTTGTTTTCTCTTACAACTTGTGTGTCTTCTATGCTAATTTTTTTTTAATCTCATGATGTGCGTTTAGTTCTCTTGTTGTATCTGCTGCGCTGCTGAGAATATTTGGTCAGCAAGTTGCTGAACTTCCTATTGTAGCTACAAGCCGAGAGTACCAAGGAAGGGTAAAGTTTCTTCTGTACATGCCACTTTTTCATAATATGTCGGGGATTTTGGACCTATGGATTAAATTAGTTTATTCTGTGAATGGTCACTAGGGCTACTTCCAAGGGCTGTTTGCTTGTGTAGAAAATCTTCTATCTTCTCTAAATGTTGAGAACCTGGTCCTTCCGGCAGCTGAAGAAGCAGAGTCTATATGGACAAATAAGTTTGGCTTTACAAAGATGAGTGAACAGCAAGTAAGTGAACTTTTCTCTTTTGGGATGATTATTCGGGTGTGGAATTGTGTTTTGTTAGATTTTTAGTATTGGGGCATATCTATAGATTTGGTAAGCAAGCAAGCAATTACAATGGTGTTTTTTGTGCAGTTGCAGAAGTACCAAAAGGAAGTGCAGCTAACAATCTTCAAAGGAACCTCAATGCTGGAGAAGAAAGTACCTAAGACTGGTTTATCAGAATCAACAACTCTCATCTAAAAGCTTTAAAAGATTCGTCTTGATTTTGGTGTTCGGATCTTTCCTCTTCTTTGTTTTTGTTTTCTGGAAGATGGAGCAGTTTTTGGTAAATTTTTGTAATATTTTTGGTTCATTTTTTTGAATATAGATTTGTAGGTTGGCAAAGGAGTCCCAGAACAGTTGCATGTTTGTAAAGAGACCAAAGAAAGAAAAATTAAATAAATAGAAACATGCGTAACCAGAAAATAAAAATTTCTTTTTTTTTTTTTAAGAAAGTTTGCGGGAAATGTTATGTAAGATTTGGATTAGAATAAAACAATCCAACCGGCAATTATGTTTGACTAATAAAATTTAACCTGTGTGGATTTAATAAAATTTAAAACCCCTTTTTGATAAGCCTTAAAGTGACTTAATTCACGATCGCAAATCTCTTTGTTCATTTGCTACAATGGCCTTCGTTTCCAGCTTTCGCCGCCTCTTTGCCGGATCCAACAACCTCTCGTCTTCACCATCCTTGTGTGTTCGCCACTGCTCAACTCTTACGTCTCCCAAGCTCTTCGTTAGCGGTAATTTTTCTGGACATGTCGAGATGAATTTCAGTTTTACGGACAAATTTCGGAGTTGGGTAATGAGATATGCAAGCTTGGATGATATTGGTCATGTTCTCTTATAGATGATAGGTGTTTGTTTCTGTGAAATAATCTCCTACTTCTTCGCTATCAGGTTCATCTTGTGTGTGGAGATGAACATAGAAAGTTTATATTCACTTGTCAATTTTCCATTTTTCTGATAATTTAATTGAGAGCTTGGTGAGGTCTTTGTGTTCAAGGGTGTTCTGAGCTAATGGTTTGCTTTAAGGACCGTATTTGATTACTAAATTTTCTTAACTTTATAAGACTCTTTAAAACCTTAGGTTAAAAGAATGTTAATCCCCTTATATGAACTCTTGAATAGGTCTCTCCAGACTCACAACAAGTGAAAAGCTTCAGCAGGCATTTGCTTCTTTTGGGGAGCTAATAGATGGTAACACCAACTAAACTCCATCTCTTGGATTCCTAATCCAACATATAGAGCATCAAATCACCAATTTCTTTTGTTTTGTTGTCGCAGCGAGAGTTATCACAGACAGAGAGACTGGGAGATCTAAGGGTTTCGGTTTTGTGACATATGCAACGATAGAAGATGCAGAGAAGGCCAAGGAAGGGATGAATGCAAAGTTCTTGGACGGTTGGGTCATATTTGTGGATCCTGCAAGACCCAGAGAACCAAGACGGCCTCTGCAACAGGAGCCACCTCAGTCTTCTTCTGGATCAGGTTTCACAACCAACAAAACCATCGGGTGGTGCAAATGAACTAAATCCAACCACTACTTATGTATGAACTGATATTAGATTCTTTTTGGGGGCAAAGGCAAATCTTTTAGACCTTAACATATGATGCAATAATAGTTTACAAACTGACAAACAAACAACAAATTGTTTTCTTTTCACTTTTAAACATTAACAAAAACTGGATGAGGCAAGACAGAAGATGTTTACTAATTACTACAAACCAAGATCGATAAAAACATGACCAAAAAAAACAAAAGAAGAAAGGCTAAAACGCAGTGCTTAGCCTCTTTTTCTCTTCGTGATTTTCCCCTGCCCTGCCACTAGATTTGAGCAATCGGAAATTTTGGTCCATTCAGTTCGGAAGTGAAAAACTCGGTTCGGTTTGTGTAAAAAACTTTAACTTCTGAATTTGAACCGAAATATTTGTTTTTTAATACTTCGGTTTGTTTAGTTTATGTTTGTAACATCCAAAATTTGAAGAAGTTTTGGGTTTAGTTGATCAATTTAACAGTTAATTTTGGGTCTAATTTTAGGGTATTTACAAATAATCTGTAAATAATAATAAATGCAAGTAGTAAAGTGCAAACAGTTGAGAAAATTGTGTTGTTCATCCGAATCTCATGTTTACATGGGTTTTAAACCCCAAACCTAATCCAATAATCTTTATGTGGCAATCCTGTTGTTTTTTCCTCTTATTCTGATTTATATAGGTTCTATTTCCATTAATGTTGTTTATTACTCCAAAATTATTACACTGAAAAAAAAAAACCCCTAAGACGCTGCGTTTTATTTTACTTTCTCACAGCCGCCTCCTTTTCTCTTCCCCGTCCCTGCATCGTCTTCTTCTTCCACCCATCCAACGTGCTTTAGGCCCTTCGGTTTAAAGTTTGATTTTCAGACAAAGTACACAAAAAAGGACAATTACTCAATCTTCAGGATTCTTATTCTCGAATTCGGAGATTGTTCTCAAAAGATGTATTTATGTTCTCATGCTCACTTCACCTCACTCAAGCTTCCTCATTTCTTCGCGCCTAAGGTCTCTTCTCTCAATTCACCATTTCATCTGAGGAAGAAGCTCTTTACCTCTCTCTGTGTGCTTTATCGCGATTTAGAAGAAAAGTTTTAAACTTTGGAGTTTTTATTTTCTTATGTCTCAGAGTTTTGTGTCGTCTTCACGAAGAGAATTAAGAATGTTCGCAATAGCAACCAGCGTGGAGGAGGCGACTAGTAATATACAAGCAGCTCCGATTTCTCTACCTGAAGGATCATGGAAACAGGTTTTGCTTTGCATCAAAAATTAAGAATCTTTTTGAGTTCCTTTCAAAGTTTTGAATTTGAAGACTTTGTTCTTGTTTAGGTAGCTGGTGGAGTTACAGCTGCTAAAGGGTTTAAAGCTGCTGGTATGTGTGCTGGATTACGAGCTTCAGGGAACAAACCTGATCTCGCTCTTGTAACCTGTGATGTCGAAGCTGTAGCTGCAGGTCCAATGCTCGCTTCTTTTGTGGTCTTTTATATGTTAGTTTTGTTTCTTCAAATGCAAACAAGTTTCTGACTTTAACGTGAGAAATTTTTAGGTGTGTTTACCACCAATGTTGTTGCTGCTGCTCCTGTAGTTTACTGCAAAAAAGTTCTTGAGACTTCAAAAACGGTAATCCTCTACCTTATTATTTGGATTTCGGAATTAGAACAGAGCATTTTGTGCTCATGAGCTTTGAATTTATAAGTTTTTTTAATCTTTAGGCGCGTGCAGTGTTGATCAATGCTGGTCAAGCCAATGCAGCTACGGTAAGATTCTCAGCTGTAATCTTATGCTTTCAATAAGTGGAGACCTCTGAGTTATGTTTTTTAGGAGTTTATTCATATGATAGTGAAATATCTTGAATTCTACATTGTTTTTGGCCATGTATCTCTAATTGTCGTTATATGTATCAATGTTTGTGATCATTCATTTTTCAGGGTGATGCCGGTTACCAAGATATGTTAGATTGTGTTGGCTCTCTTGCGACGGTATGCCTTGGTGTCTTTCATTCTCGCGTCTCCAGCAAACCTCATATCTTTGAACATTGTTCCCATTTGTTTCTTTATTGTTGCAGCTACTTAAAGTAAATCCAGAAGAAGTGTTAATCGAGTCAACTGGGGTTATTGGTCACAGGATAAAGAAGGTATAACACATTTCTCATTCTTTTTTTCCTTGCAAGTGTGCCAATAATCTTGATCAGAATAATGTTTTGCAGAAAGAGCTTCTTGAAGCACTTCCAACACTAGTCAACTCGATGTCAGACTCTGTTGATGAGTATAATCTCCTTCTCTTTCTCTCTCAGCTATTAGGTTACAATCTTCAGTTTTTATAACAGCCATTGGATATACTTTCAATCCAATCAATTTTATCTGCAGGGCAGATTCTGCTGCTGTAGCAATCACGACAACGGATCTTGTAAGCAAGAGCGTGGCAGTTGAATCACAGGTAGGTTTAAGAAAAAACTTTGTTAATCTGTTTCTTGCATTTCATAAATCTTACAAAGGTTTGAAATTGCTCAGGTTGGTGGAATCAAAATTCGAGTTGGTGGTATGGCTAAAGGCTCCGGGATGATCCATCCAAATATGGCAACTATGTTAGGTGTATGTCCTTTAGCTATTACTTTCTTTTAGCCGTACATCTGTTAAGACATACGCATTGATGTTAAATTTTTTATCTTTCTCAGGTCATCACAACGGACGCACTAGTTGAAAGTGATATCTGGAGAAAGATGGTAAAGGTTGCAGTAAACCGAAGTTTCAATCAGATCACTGTATGTTATCCAATTTCAAACATTGTTATAACTGGATTATTTTCATTTCTAGGCTCTGATTAATGAAAAGCATGATCTTATAGGTAGATGGGGACACGAGTACTAACGACACAGTCATTGCTTTGGCGAGCGGGCTATCTGGATCACCTTCTATAACTTCTTTGAACTGTAATGAAGCTACACAGCTTCAGGCATGCCTTGATGCGGTATGTATGTCTTTTGCTCTTCCTAACAGTTTTTTATAAGCTGGACTCACTTAGCATGGAAGCCTAATATATATATCCTTTTCAGGTGATGCAAGGACTGGCTAAATCAATAGCTTGGGATGGTGAAGGCGCAACATGTCTCATTGAGGTTAACAAAATAACTTTTCTTCCAACCCTTTTATTGAAAACAAACCATAATTAATAACTCAAAATCACCAGGTAACTGTAAGAGGAACAGACACTGAAGCAGAAGCAGCGAAAATTGCACGTTCGGTGGCTTCCTCTTCACTGGTCAAAGTATGTGAGATCAGATATAGACATGCATGAATGATCAAAGTGAATATTCTTGTTTCTAACTAAATAGTAAACGTCTGTTGTGACAGGCAGCTGTTTATGGGAGAGATCCAAACTGGGGACGCATAGCTGCAGCTGCTGGCTATGCTGGCGTTGCTTTCCAGATGGGTAAGCTTAGGATATCACTCGGCGAGTTCTCACTAATGGAGAGTGGTCAGCCTCTTCCGTTTGACAGGTTTATCTTACAACTGATTTGTCTCTCTCAAATGGCCAAATGATGTTAGATCATTTTCTTACACAAATGTATATCCCACAGGGACGGAGCCAGTAACTACCTCAAGAAAGCGGGCGAGGTTCACGGAACTGTTACAGTCGATATATCTGTAGGTAGGAGCTTCTTTTGACTAGCTATATATTAGATGAACCATGGTATTGTAAACCTGAGTCCGGTTTTGTCCCGTGTACAGGTGAAGGTGCAGCCACCGGAAAGGCGTGGGGATGCGACCTCAGCTATGACTATGTCAAGATCAACGCTGAGTACACCTCCTAAGACTGAAACCGAAAGACAGAGACAGGAGTTTACTGTCCTTTTGTTGTGTTATGATATCATTTTATCGTAAACTGATTTTGCTTCAATAAAACAACAATTTAATAACAAAGTAACATTGATCTTCACAAAAGTGAAACTGAATCCCAAACAAAAGTACAAACTTCAACAAAATCTTCACAATAGTGTCAAGGTTCATTGATTACCATAAGAAGAGTTGTGAAACTTAACAGGAAACGACACACAAAGAGATTTGATTATTTAATAGACAAGACGAGACCAAGCTCGGAGATGTGCTTGGTTATCACCAGCCAATGCCATTCAAGAAGATGCTGCAACTACAGGCATCTGAGTTAACCATTCAAATTTGTTGTCACGACTGTGTCTGCGAGAAGCTGGCTTCTTGTCTTTGCTGCTGCCACCACGCGAGGAAGAATTGTCTTTGCTCTTCTGTCCTTTCTTTCCAGTCTTCCTGTGGTTGTCTTTGCTCTTGGATCTCTGCTGTGGTTTCTTGCTTCTTGTGTGTGAAGCTATCGAGGGAGGAGGATCATACACATCAGGCGCCCATGAAACACTCGACTTCCTCAGTGACAAGCCATACTTCTCTCGACTGCCTTTTATGGCTGGGATGAGAACAATTGGTGTCTGTTGCAGTTCAAGAAACATGTGAGAAACAATCAGAGCATAGAATAAGTGATACACAGCCTTGGCTTGACAGATATGACAAGAATTTCACTACAAAATCAATCTTACAACCCAATTCCAAGGACTCTTAAGCTCTTACTAATGTACCAAACCATGGAACTCCAGAGACACTAAAACAGTGAATTCTTGAATCAAATGTTTTCTCCTTGCCATGACTATATATGGAGACTTTTGTAGACTTATTCTTTCGAACATTTTCGGGACCGGTTCAGGAAAACCAACCAGATATGGTTAATACCAATGACACACGAGCCTAGGCAAAACAATTAACTACAGTGATCTTTTCAAGCTCTAAGAGATGATACACAAACTTGAACCTTGGCAATAGAACAGTTTAAAAACCAGACAACCAAAATCTGAGGATAAAGGCTGACTTACAGTCGTAAGGTTCTCAACCTTGTCTTCATCATCTGAAGAGTTGGGACTTAAAGTTGATTTGCCGAAATCCTTCTCAGCGGATTCATCATTCGTAGTTTGGTCTATATAACCAGTTTCATCTCCATCAGACTCCTGAGAATCTTCAGATCCAGAATACAAGGTATGCTCCGAGCCTTTAGAACATTGTATGGGACCCGAAGCCGAGATCTCAAAGTCTGCATCTTTGAAATCCAACTTACAACAAACAGAGCTCATATCCAACTAAAAGCTGAGTTTAGTCACAGTAGTAGTAAACTGCACAAACAAATCCAAAGTTATCATCAGTAAATGACCTTTAGAGCACACAACAGAAACAAAAGAGTCATGCTTTATATTCCATTCACTCTACTTGCATGATAAGGAAAGCCCATGAATTGTGACTTAATCTATATGATTACAATATTAACACATTCATGAAAAAATTCCAAATTGAACAAAAATTAAGACTTTCAGAAGTCAAAAGACAAAAATTTCTTACCTTCGTGGATTGCAAATCGAGCACCGCCAAAAGTAAAACACCAAAGATCGAACAAATATTTGTTTGTCTGACGATTTCAATCACAAACGTGAAGCTGAATCGAGTTACGGGTGAGAGAAGAAAATGGTAAAAAGAAAACAGGGAGAAGAGAAATCGAAATGTTAACTAAGATTACCACGCCAATCACACTTTTCAAGAGGTTTCAAACGATTGGAACATAAACCAGAATGATAAGGAGTCAACGAAGGAATCAAAGAGAGAAGGAGAAGAACGAGTAGCTTAGAGGGCACCGAAGGCATTATATCTTATGCTCTTCGAAACCCTAGAACCGAAAAAAACCCTAATTCTCTAATTTCGAATTCAAGAAATCGCAGAGATCTCAGAAACTTTGGTGCAGAACCAAGAAAGACAAGGATAATTCGATTCCTTGAACAATAAGATATACAAAACGAGCCGCGTAACCCTTAAAATCGGATCATGGAAAAAAAACCCCAGAGAATTAAGGAGAATTATATCCACAACGAATCTCACGCGTGAGGAAGGAGGAAGATAAAAAAGAGAGCTAAATTGAGAAGACGAAGATGATGATGAACAAGGAAGAGAGACAATAATGAAAATAACGTTTTTGAACTAGAAAAATCAATGGCTATAGATGTGGCGGCCTACCTTTAGACAGATTTATGACTGTACACGTGTCCCTTACCCTTAAGACTTTTCTTATGGGCCTTGATATTTTTTTGGATCAAATGGGCCGAACTTTTTATGAAATACGATCCGGCCCGACCCGACCCAAACCCAAAATGGATAACTTTTTTATACCATTATGTTTTCTTGTAGAAGCAAATGCCAAGTCTTTGATTCTTTCTGTTCTCACTCTCATTATTTTTCTTTGTCAGATTGTGTTGATTCAAATGAGAAATTAGCCATTTGAACCGGAAAGTCATCCCTTAATCTGAGATATCAAGAACGTGCAAACCGGTTTAATGTAAATATTATAACCAAATGATCCATGACAGGCAGCATAAGATTGTTTTGAGTATCTGGTTGTCATATAAAAGTTTCTGAATTAATCGGAGAGTTCCGGTTTGGAAGCTGATTAAATGAACCAAGAATTAGAGCCGGTTTAGGTTCAAATGGAGCTGGTTATTGTATTTACTCAAAACAAAGTCGTTTTGGGAAGCTTGCTGAAGTGAAACAGAGCTTGAGCTCGTGCAACAGCTAGTTGCAGGTTATCATTACAGAGGAGGGTCGCAGTTCGTTGAGGCTTGTTGAGGGTTTACGTCAAGTCGGTTAGGTATTAAGTATATAAGTCTCTTGGGATGTTTCATTTTGGGGTCGAGAGAGAAAGGTGAGAATTTGGGAGTTAGATTGCTGATTGCTCTGAGACTTTGTTTGTGAGAGATGATTATAATTTGTAAACACAAAAAAATAGACTCCAAGCTGAGATCTCAGCGAGTCACTATTCCAATTCAAACTTGTAAATTGCAATTCGAAATCATAAAGATCTCGAGTCGATTGTGGGCTACAGTTTGCTTAATATATAACAACCTTTACACGCTCTTGATCTTATAGACTCATCCAGTTAAGGAACTTAACTGCCAAAGCTTGAAGCTTTTCTTTGTCTAATCAATCATATGTTTACTTCCAAAAATGGAGTTGTGTTGTTAGTTTCGTCCTGTCTCTGCTTTGTTGATATTTTCTCCTAACTTGTGTAATCTTCACTGAGATTATTCTGTGTAAACAATGTCCTCATCTCCTCAATCGACTTCAAGCATGGCACATTTATGTCAACCTGGTCATTGTATCCAAAGCTTTACTGTTTTATATACACAACCATAATATATAGATCACGCTATAGAATTCTTAGAGTTTATACTTTTATTTTTTTATGATTGCTTCAGTACCCGATAGTCTTTTATGAGAGACTCTTCTGCTTTGCTTCTAAATTTTTTGTTTTCTTTTGTTAAAATTGCTTTAGGTTGTCCATGATTCTCTTGCAGTAACGTGACCTGGTTCATCCACGTCTCGACTATGGCATCCGTTGTCTCTTTGTTCTCACGATCTTGCATCAACGAGTCTGTAAAACCAAGGATTAGGACGTTTTCTTCCGTAAGTGAAAAAGCGGTTCTTGAGTAGAGAAGGGGACAAGAATTTAGTGTGGTTACCATTAACAGCTGCGTAAAGTTCACTGGTCCATTAAGGAAAATGTGGATGCAAATTCATCATGCACTCTCTCATTTTCGTTTGCCATGCCCCTATACATAGAGAGTTTATTCAACGAAATGATGTGGAAGAAATATAAAGAGAAGCATGGATACAGAATGGAAACAAAAAAAAAATCATGTCTGAATGAATCTCCACCAACCTGTGTTAGTTCGAGCTGGGAACATTTCATGGTGCTCGAACTTGGGACCAATCTCTGACAAGTTCAAATCATTAACTCTCAGATTCTGGTCGATGCAAACAGAAAATCACAAACCCAATTTGCATCTCATAAATGTACTTACCACCATGACATAATCTCTTTTAAAGTTTGTAAGCGAGAAGCAAGCACACACCTAACCGTCCTTTGTGTCAAAATGTGATACAGTAAGGGTTGCCCATACTTACACATGTTACATTCCAGCTTACTCCATCAACTACTAGCTCTGCTTCAACAACTCTCTCCTTTACGGTTTAGTGATCCCATCGCATCAATCTGGATTTCAAGAAACAAACAAATAGAAGAGCTAATCAAATTTGTGTGTTGACTATCATTTTATGTCAAGCATACAAATAATTCTGACAGTGCATGTGCATTAATGAATTTACATAAACAACCAAGCCTTTTAAGGATAACATGAATAAAGGTAGTTCCAGAATGAAACAGCGTTGCAACTTTTAATCTTATATATGTTCCCTCTAACTGCACAACATATAAGGAAAAGGCAACTATTTAGTATTAAAAAGTAGTCTCTTCTTACAATACCTTCCCAACTCCATGAAACAAGATACAATTGCAAGCAAAACCTACTATCATTTCCATATTTAAGTATAGGACTCACAAGCCTAAGAGACAAAGAAAATATCTAGTGCAGCCGAAACTCAGTTTAAAACATTTTACTTTATGGAATCACCGAAAACAGCAAGAGGCGATTTTTTTCTTGATGGCCTTTGTAAATGCCTTCCACGCAAGCCCTCTCTCCTTCCATGCTAGCTTGGTCCAAAAACCGGGCTGATTAGGATATATTCCCCTTTTGCCTGTTACAAGAAAAACAAAAAGTTATCCAAACATATGTGAAAACAACAAGATAAAACAAACACTGTTTAATATTTACATTGCTCATGCATGTCCCTGAGAATTTGAACTTGATCTGGATTGTTCTTCTTCCACTTGGAAAACTTCTTCAACCCCAATAATCTGAGTAATGTACCAGCTAGAATAGTTTTGGTTTTCCACAAAACCTCAGCAGCTGAAACATGTTTACAAATAAGATCACAAACAGATAAGAGCTAAAGTAATAACAAAAGGATAGACAAAAACTGTAGCAACCTTTTTTCATTGAAGATTGAAAACCCATATTCTTTGTCATCTCTCTTAAAAGAAGATTGTGATACCTTTCAGAGATTCAGTAGGGAGTATCTCGGAAATTAGAAAAGGATCTGGGAACACCCTTTTACATTCTGGGCATAACAACCAGGTGGTTTTTTTAAAAACCATCTCGTTGACATACGATGTAGTACACTCCGGATGTAGTACACTCCGGGCAAATTAAATGATCACAACTTGTTGTTTGGAACAATCCAACTGTTCCACAACTCATACACAATGTTGTATGATTTCTTAGAGAGTATTTCTTATCAATTAGCAAGGAAACATTGTTTATTAACAAGTCTTGTGCATATTTAGCACACATTTATATAATTTAAGAAAAAAATTTGGGTGATTAGATTTTTTCAATATGTATCCTGATGCTAATTTCATTATTTAAGATAAAATATCCTCTAATTAAACATAGTTTTTGAAATAGTTGATGGCACAATTTGTAGATACAAGTCTTTCATTACTTCCTACAGGAGGTACCTAAATACTACTATTATATATAATTACTTCCTAGAAGCGGTAGGTAGCTAATTACTATTATATATTTTTTTGGTCAATTAATGAAATCAAGATATATTTCTTTCCATTTTTGCTTTTCTTCTCAAATTGAATATAAAACTTTAATTTGATATATTTAGTTATGATTATAATATATTTATTATTTTTTAAATATTTTCATAACAATTTTTTATTAATATCACAACTGTTAACTATCAATTATAACACTATTATTTAATCGCTCATTTTAGTTCAATCATCTTCTCTTTGCACATTTATTTTTAATCGCTGGAAAAAAATATAACCTTTAAACCTACCAATGAAATTTAGTTATCATTTGATGGGTAAGGCCTAAAGAGGGTAGCACAACGTTGTCCGGAACGTATCCATTGATTTTTCGATACTTATTTTGTTGAACGTAAGGCCCATAAATAGTGTGTTAAATAAACGGCACCGTTTGTTTAATATCGCACACAGATCATCTCTATTACAACAAGATCCAACGGTAATCTATCCTCCCATTCCAAAAGAAAAATGAAACAAGTTTCTGCTAGTTTTCTCTATTTTCAATCAGTGGAATTGTGTGTTGATACTTGATAGATTGAATTAGATGGGAAAGAGAATTAAACTGCAAATTTAGGATAATTCATAACATGTATATTTCTGATATTCTTTGAGAATCTGTCCCTTTTTGCCTTTTATTTTAGTTATTTTACTGTTATTTATGGATGTATTCCTTCTTTTAATATGGTGGGAATCTGGAAATATCGCCTAAATGGTTTGATCTTATTGCAGCATACTAAAGGTGAGCCATGAGAATGTTTCACCTACGAATTATGTTTCAGTAGTAACCATTATATTAACTCTTAGTCTTACATCACATTTTTAATTAGTTCAACTTCAGGACTTGTTAGCAATTGTAATCTACTAAGACACCTAACTATGATTCCTTCTTTTACTCTGTGTAGAGACATCAGGAATCAGATCTTTAACATTGAGCAGCACGCTTCAGAGTTCAGACAATGTCAACAAGATTCTAGTGGAAAACAAGAAGGCTGATTTGATTTAAAATCAAAAGAGTATCTTCTCGGCCTCCATGTCTAAGTATTTTCATGCTTATCTTTCACATTTTTTATTGTTTTTAAAGACGTCACTTCATTTCTCATTTCCAGGCTGTGCCAAAATCCAAGGGCCAAGTTCTTGCAGATGAATATGGAATCAAGTTATTTTGAGACCGTATGTGTATTGTTATTGTTATCAAATATACGCAAATGTTGCTTAGTTTTATTGGCTGACTTGATGGGTTTCTCTTACAGAGTCAGTGCCAAGAAGAATTTGAATGTTTAGAAAATATTATTTTCAATTGCTAAAGATATTAAGCAAAGACTTAGAGCTGATACTGATGCCAGGGCTGACATTCCTATCAATGAGCTCCTTAGCTTCCGACTTGATCATGCGGTACACTTAGGTTCAGTGCTGTTTAGACTAACGACCTTGTAGTTTCAGTTATGCTTAATCTAAAAATGTAAAGGTAATTAAAAAGATCTATCTCTTGAGGTATTTTACCAGCAATCTCGGTCTAAAATTATAGGGGTCTCTCTAATCCTCACTAATAAACAATAGTATAGCATATTAGTGTATAGGAACCAAAACACGAACTCTGTTTCCCTTAAGTACTATTATGTGTCGAATGTACTACTATATCATATTCAACAAAAAGTTACTCATAAGGATTCTTTTTCCGATGGTTTAATTGACATATCCGAGCAAGATTACTCCATATCCTACCCCCCAATTATATGATGGTCCTTTGATTTGTCATTCTCTTACAACCAAGCTAATCAGGCTGCTGGAACGTCCCAAGCTTTGCAAAAATCAGCATGTTGCGGTTCTTAAAATGCTAAAACAAAGTAGAAGAAACAAAGAGAGAAAAAGGCAAAATTTCTTTCTTATCTATGATATGGTGCTTCTGCATTGCTTTACTTTCGTCCTTAATGTTTATCGCGTGTGACCGACACATATCTCCATATTTATCTATATATTTTCTAAAACCATACCTAATGATTCAGAAACAATTAAAGAAAACCAAAAAAAAAGACAAGTCAGGTTAGGATTGTTGAAACTTCTTTTGGTATGTGATTAGAAATTATTTGCACGTCTTCAAAAATCGTAATGGGGGTTCGCTTTTACTTTTTTTTTTTTTTTGTCATAAGCGATGCTTATTGTCTGCTTTATAGTACCCAGATCAGGACAATTACTTGTATATCTATACTCCTAATTCTCCTTCTTTTTTTTTGCTGATTCATATATATTCATAAAGCAACCCAAATCCTTATTAGCATTTAGATCAGCATAAACAATATCCATTTCCTTTTTTTTTATTCTGTTTTATCAAAATATATATAATCCAATATTCAACACGAACAACCAATTGGACTATTTTTAAAAAAGTTCCAAGAGATATGAGTGAGCTTTTCTCATGATTGGTGCACAACATAATCTATGAAGAATCTCTTGAGTCATGATTAAAACTATTAAGTATTTATAAAAGAAATAGGATTATGAGTGGTGATTATAGATAGGGTGAGGAAGTTAAATCTGATGAAGAACGCACCAAAGACATAAAGCTGCAAGTGGTGATAAGACTTGTGTCTGAGTCGACTTACACCAGTTTTAATATGAGACAGACACACTCCAAAGTAATTATGTTCCCACAAATCACCAACTACTTCACTTAGATCTGTGCTCCATAATCTCACACACATTTCCTTCTTATTCTTTTCTCATCTTTCTAATTAGTAATTATTGCTCTTGTCTACCTGCATGTTTTGATTACTAACTTCATCTAAACTAAAGAAAGAAAAAAGAAGAGAAGATTAACCCGTAATTATGCATATAGGACTTGTTGTATAGCATATAAAATAATGTAGATAAATAGTGAGATGAAAAGTATCGTAATAATGTTGGGTAATTTTATCCATATATTCTGGGAGTTAGAGAACGGAGGGGCCTTTATTGTAATTATGGACTATAATGGGATCTTAACTCTAAACGTAATTGACTTAAACTCTACATTATTTTATAACTCCACTAAATAGACGTTCATAAACTTCTGTCTTAAGAGAACAATTTTTTTTTTGACACCATCTTAAGAGAACATTAAAACTCATAATTGTTATATAATTTCTAATAAAAAGAAAGTATTATTGTATTAAGATGAGGACCGCCCAAAGCATTATCATACACTGATACACAATAATGCGAGAAAAAGCATTAATAGACAATAATGCGAGTAGAAAGCATTACATAACAAGTTAAAAAGAAAAGCAGCAATTGGGAAACTTGATCAGATTTGAAGAATCATCATGTCTTTTCGTTTGTTGTATCTTTGACCATATAAATTAATGGATCCCATTCTTCACCTTTAATTTTCTTTCGATGCCTACATTTTCGATTTGGAGCTTTCAAAAAAAACTTTAATATGCGGTTTTGTATCATATATCTAGTAGATATTATAGGTCATCAAAACGTTAGCCCGTAAGAAAAAAGACATTGTAGACGGTAGATTGGTGGCCAAAACTCGCATTTACAATACCTATACTTATTAAGTTATGTGTTATCATATATATGAGGTATCTTGTTTTATTATTGATTTGAACAATATGCAATTTAAGTTTTCAATTTTCATTGTTTTTAATATCGGTTATTAGTTCATATGTCTTAGAATTAAAATAGATAATGTAACCCAACTTATGTTCTCAGGATTTCATATAAAGGCAATACAAATAAATTTACGTTTCCAAAATAGTCTTCTTCTACATCTTGTCTCTGAACGCTTCAACTTCATAGTTAGTACATAAAAAAGTGCCAAAGATCTAATTAATACAAGGTGAGTTTGCATTAGAACTTTTAACTTCACATTACATCATCCGGATTTTGTTAAACCACTAATTATATATATACATGAAAATAAAATATTTAATGGTTAGAAAGGACAAACGTTTATAAGAATCATACATTACCTACTAAAGCGATGAAGAAAAATTTCTTGATATTTCAGTATCAAGAAATTTTCTTTCAAAGAGTTGCAATTTATTCATTCCCAGTCTTTTATTTTTCTCTTAAATCGGTGCACCACACGGAATCTTACTTTTTGTGAGTCCAAAAGATAAAGAAATATTTAGTATTCCCAGTAGTATTTGAATTTTGCACGTCTCTTATTGGTTCTTACAAAGCATGTTTAAGGTTTTGGTCAAATTTAAATTATAATCATATATATGTACTGTACATGTATAAGATTTGTTTTATACGTATGTATAGGTCATACGTATCATAGTTATATGTACTGTTTTGACTTGACTTGACTCAACTTTGAAAGACTCCATTCTTTTCAACTAAAAATTTAAACCCAATTGAAGATATATTCATAAGGATGTCTTTTCTTGATTATTATTTTCATCCATGTTTCATTTTAGTTGAATTTTTTTCTTAATAACATGTATCTTTGGAATATGTCTTTTTAAGTTTACTTACTCTATCACTGTAATTAATTTATAATTTTGTACATGTAGAGATAGTATATCTATATTTATATATTTTGATAGATTTATTTTACTTTTACTGTATATAAAATATGTAGTATAATTACTCATCATACTTCAACGAAAAATAAAAATGCATAAGAGAAAAAGGTAGCATTTGCGTTTGACGTTCATTTTATTCATTAGTCGAAGAAGAGTTTTTCTTCTTCTTTTGATTTAAATGAATTATGTTGTATGAAATGTATCCTTATATACATTGGATTTTGACTATAAGATCGGAAACCGAATAAAATAATAAAGACGACGACAACAACAACAAAAAAGGCTAATCATAAATACAATTATTAATACCCTTCTCGATATTTTGTTATTGTAAATATTGAAAATTTTCATCTTAGATGTAAGATGATGAGCAGTGGACACGTAGTAAAAATGTTAATCAATTGATTGGTATCTTAACATAAAGGGCTTTTAGATCAGCACACTAAACTTTTCTCATATCACGTCACACTTGATTTATATGCAAATGTATAGTCTACACTTTAGTCGCACTTTCTAAAATTCATTTTTTGTATCCGTCGGAGCAGTCCAACTAGCAATCGCCAGTCCTACTAAACTTGGGTTGTATTTGAATTTAGATGCTGATTTGCGCCAAAGGAACAACATTTCCATCAAACATTTAATCCACATTCACAATCGAACATCACAACATTATTAATCATAAATAATCAAGTAAAAAGAGCACTCATATACATACTCATATTTTTTTTGATAAAACACATACTCATATTTAAAGTATCAAACTAAATCTTTGCATATAAACTATAATAAATAACATATTGTTTGGTTATTTGTGCACTTGTTATTTCTCTATTTTTTTTTTGATAAAGTATTTGTTATTTCTCTATTGTTACTTGTATAGGAACATATATTTATTAAACTCGTGACATTTTAATTAAATAAGGATTTTGTTTTGTTAATGGGTAGTACTAAAGCTCCACCACATGTACCGATATAATGAAAACCAAAGTGAAGAGAGAACATTAAACAAAACTAGTTTGAGATTAATTTGGTCTAAAAACATTTCTATGTACATATAATTTTATATGGATTTCAACCAACGTCTGAGTTATTTTTTAATTTATTTATTTTTATATTTCAGTATATTTATATATTTAATTACCAATAATAGTATATTAATTTTATATTATAATAGATTAATAGTAATTGCATGCAAGCCGTGGATAATCTTCTTGTTTATGATATTACTTGAGACAAATGATTTAACATCAATAACTATAACTTACAACATTAATAGCACATAAATTCTTTAACAGAGAAACATAGCACAGAAATTGAGCTCATGTATAATTTGTGTATAAATTTATCATTAGCCCACTGCAGCTAGAGCCAAACAACTTTAAATTTGATATACGTCTTGTATCGTGAATATTCATACCTGCCAAGTGCAGAATAATGAATAAAAAACGTTCTAAGGTTAAAGAACCGATCCTCCTTTTTCTTAAAACAAAATTATATGCAAGAAAACAATCAAAGTGATTCCACCAGAAAACTAAGTGGCAAAATGGGAACAGTGCAAAGGATCCAAACTATTGGCAATTATACGCACTCACGTAAAAAATATTCCATGAACTAAAATAAGTGTTCCTTAATTTCAATTACTGAATTAAAATAAATAATTAAAAATAACTTAATAGAAAGGAAAAAGCAAAAATCTAATAATCACTTTACCCAACAGTGTCGGTATATCGTGACTCATTAACCATTTAGTTAGTTTATAATTTATATTGGAAAGCATCAATACCTCTCCTGGAGTTAGGCAACCAAAAATAAATATATGGGAACATGTATAAATGTGCTGGATATATATATATATATATGTTTTATAAAAACACTCATGAAAATTCCTACAGCAACAGAAACAACGCCTAAATTTTCCTGGTTTCAAATGATTCCAATACGGAGAAGCTTTCGGATTAAAAGCCTAATTCGTGTTGTAATATATTCTTCAAAACTAGTTGACAAAAAAAAAATTATCTTCAAAACTATGCTCTTTCTGTTGCTAAACATAGGTTTTTCTTCAAAACTATGCACTTTCTGTTGATAAACATAGGTTTTTATGATTCGATAAAAACATTTCGGGTGCAAATAATTGTATTAGAAGAATCGATAAATACATATGAGTAGAATTAAAAAAAAAAAAAAGATAAATGATTGCATTCCACTCATTTTTTTGCAAAATATCAAAATAATGAGTTGGAAAATATTTTTATAGATTCATCTTTTAAAATTTCAGTGAAGTAAATTGAATCATTTTTTTCATCTCAAATGGTGAAAATTAGATCAATGATGTTTTATTCTTTCACATTACTTGATAAGTAAAAGACGTAGATGTTTTGATATTTTCATAAGTAATAATTCATCATTGCATTTATGTCAACAATATTTTGTTTGTTGATAAAATTAACAAATGCACTATCACTGTTTTGCTTAATTAGTTCGAATACGTGACGATCAGATACAAGTTCCAAAATTTTGTATCTTTTTGTGGTTCTATTTGATAATGTAGAGAAATACGGCCCATAATTTCAGGGTACGGTTTCCCAACTTGCCTCAAAATAAATACGAACAAAGATGAAAAAAAAAAAGGACATTTATAATATATATTTACACTAACATAAGCTTATAAGTTTCCGTAGAGGGAAGAATGTTCACATCACATCACATACTTTATCTTCGGCTCTATATAAAGAGAGATAACCAAGACAACACAACAACTCATTCAATTAAAAAATAAATTCTCCCCACATATATCTATTGGTATTACTTTGCAAGATAACTAAAATAGAGAGAGGAAGATTGTTGAAGTATTTAGGATGAAGGAAGTAAAGAAGAGGGATTGTATGGAGAAGGCAAGACCATTCATTTCAATGGTAGTGTTGCAAGTAGGCTTAGCAGGAATGGATATTCTCTCAAAGGCTGTCTTAAACAAAGGCATGAGCAATTATGTACTTGTCGTTTACCGTCATGCTGTTGCTACTGTCGTTATGGCTCCGTTCGCCTTCTATTTCGACAAGTAATTTTTACTTACCCTTCTTTATATCTATCAACTTCTCTCACAAACATTTGGTTTGAGTAATTTCAAGACCTTAATAGTAGAATCTTACCTAGTTTGATATATATTGGAAACTAAGTTTGCATTACAAATATTTAGCCTACGATTATTTTCTTGATGTTTTTTTTTCGATAAAGAATTTCAATTTATAATAACACTGAAGGAAAAAATATATTTTTTCTTGATGTTGTGTTTCCATGTTATGATCTAAGTAATATGGAAACTGATACGCAAACGAAAAGGAACAATTGTGATCATATTCTACAAAACGGATTATTATTTGATAAAAGAAATCGATAAATTATTTATTAAAATCATGAAAGATCATAATATATATATATATATATATTTGTGTGTGTGTTTATATATGACTCATAATTTTATTTATTTATGTGGGTGGTGGTTGGATGTTTAGTGTGTTGAAAGGATGAAAGTTGCAAAAATAAAGAATGAGGCTTTTGACGTAAGATCTGATGAGAGGGGGTCACTCAAATGTTAAAAGACAAAATACTTGTAACGGTTTTATATTTGGTTTTCTGTGGGGTTCTTTCAATGTCATGCATTGAATGTAAGCCTTTACATTTTTTTTAGTGTTTATCTTTACAAAAATATACACCAACCCATGTTTAATCAAAAAGTGAATATGCTTCAGTAATTTTTACACAAATAATTTTTCTTTTTATAGGAACAGTTTGGTAACAGAGATCGTGTGTTGTACGTATTTTAATCCATAATTACCACTGTAATTCAGTAATCCAAAACTACTGGACCATTACCCACCAAGATCCATAATAACAACTACTGGACAGAACCAATTTGAAATGAACCATTTTTCACTTATGCATAGTACCCGTTATAATCAATTTTTGAATTTTCTACTAAAACTTATTCTTAATTTTGATGATTCTCATATCAGTTCCCCCCCCCCCCCCCCCAACGATTCTCATATAAGCATATATAAGTCTCTAATAAAATAAAATAAATATTGATATGAAGAGCGTTAAAATAATTGAGAATATATTGTCTCTATGGTTGAAATTATGGTACTTACGACGTTCTAATGAATTTAACGGTTATGAAAAACAGGAAGGTGAGACCGAAGATGACATTGATGATATTCTTCAAGATAACACTTCTTGGTTTACTCGAGTAATACTTTAGTCTTAATTCATTATGTTTTGCACACATCTTTTTCGTATAGCTTGAATCTGATCAAATGTTTTCTTTCATGTGTATTTGCAATACTAGGCCAGTAATCGATCAGAACTTATACTATTTAGGGATGAAATACACTACAGCTACATTTGCAACAGCCATGTACAATGTTTTACCTGCAATCACTTTCGTCCTCGCCTATATATTTGGCCTCGAAAGAGTGAAGCTACGGTGCATAAGGAGCGCAGCTAAGGTGATTGGAACATTGGCTACAGTTGGAGGAGCCATGATCATGACACTTGTTAAAGGTCCAGTTGTTGACCTCTTTTGGACCAAAGGAGCATCCGCACATAACACAGCTGGGACCGATATTCACAGCGCGATCAAAGGCGCAATATTGGTTACAATTGGTTGTTTTAGCTACGCTTGCTTCATGATTCTCCAAGTAAGGCGATATTTTTATATAAAGAAATATAAATTTTTGGATTGATTTTAACAATAATTCAACGTTTTCAGGCGATTACACTGAGAACTTACCCAGCTGAACTTTCTCTCACAGCATGGATATGCTTAATGGGGACAATAGAAGGAACCGTCGTGGCATTAGTAATGGAAAAAGGAAATCCTAGTGCGTGGGCTATTGGTTGGGACACTAAACTTCTTACATCCACCTACAGTGTAAGATTCAAACATATCTCAGTAAACTAGTAACTCATTGACTAGCTTGTAGGAAAATTATGTCAACAACTTAATTTTTTTTTAAACCTAAAATGTATTCAGGGAATAGTGTGCTCAGCACTGGCTTACTATGTTGGAGGAGTGGTGATGAAAACCAGAGGCCCTGTGTTTGTAACAGCTTTCAGTCCTCTATGTATGATCATAGTAGCGATTATGTCGACCATCATCTTTGCTGAGCAAATGTACTTAGGAAGGTAAGCAAGATATCAAACAAAAATATCGAAAACGAGTTTTAAATATCAAGATCAAAAAGAGCGTAACGAAAAAATCTTATTCTTTGGCAGGGTTTTTGGTGCGGTGGTAATATGTGCAGGACTATACCTTGTGATATGGGGCAAAGGAAAAGATTACAAACATTCTTCCACGCCACAAATAGTTGACAAATCATCAGAACCAAAGATAGAACTAGGCGAAATCGGAAAGGATATTGTTGCTCATGAACTCATTACTATTAACAAGAAAGGAGAACAAAGGACAACTGTAGAAACAGTCTAACTTGAAAATATCGGCGCACATGTTTTCATGGAAGAGTCAGAATGTATACCAATTTCAATCAGTTTGCCCACTATGTCTCAGAGCAACTGTATAATAGAATTGCTAACTACCATGAGAAGAAAATAATTGTGTAAAAGATAGATGCAAGAAAATGATGAAACTATTGGATTCATGCACTCCACAATGAATATGATCATTGCAGTGTATTGGCTACCCAAAGATTTTTTATATACATATTACAGAGAATATGTTGAAGATTAAATTACCAATCTCTTGAAAATGAAATGCTTTAACCACATCCTCTATGTTTAAGTATGTCATTAAAGAGGTTAGTAATGGCAAAATTCTAACATCAAAGCATAATAATACGGTTACCACTGGTTAGGAGCAAGAATATAATATTGCGTTTGATTAAACTGCCTTCAGTGCAATCCAAAGTAGACTTCATCAATCATGATTAGTAAACCTTGCTAATTTTGGGTTTCTTTCACGACAAAGAGCAATAATCTCCTAAAAATATAGTGAACAAACTAAGAAGTAAAGCGAAGATGCTAGCATCGTGAATGAGAGCACTGAAACTAGAGTAGAGTTCAAATCTTACAATGAGGCTCCTAACTGCTCTGATCTGCACGAGGAAAGGAGAAGCTAAAGAAAGAACCTTGAGCAATTTAGGCTTCATATTTGGATTGGGCCCATTATAAAGTTTGTGTAGTTTACCAAAAAGCAGCATAATAATATAACTATAAATTTGTTTATTTTACTTTTATAAACAAAAGCGTGTTTTTCACTTAGTTTATAAACAAAGTCAAGAACTATTATTCCACAATTCTAAAACCAAAAACTCCCTATCTTTTTTTCCAAAATTTAGCTAATACAGGGGAAACAAGAAAAAAAAGGTTAACCCAATATTAAAAATTTAACAATCTTGCTTTTGCCAATTTGAAACTCCACTGTCCAATCCTGGTAATCCATGTGTCATCTCTTCTTTGGCAACATGAAGATATCTAAAAAGTAATAGAAACATAGGAAAAAAACTAATGAATCAAGAAGCAGACGATATAAGTCTAGGTTGTGTGTCTATACAACTCTGTGCACGTGTAAGCAACAAGATCTCTTCAGCTTGGACTTTCCCGTGGCACGTATAAGGCAAGACCGGGTTGGGACGATGGTTTTGGTTAATCGGTTTAATTTTACGGTTCGATTGATTCTGAGTCAAATCAATATGAACCGAAAATAGAGATTGAACCGGTCTATGGTCCGAGAATCTCGACTCTCCCCTCTCGTACCAAATTTGTTTCATCCCTTCACCTTTCCACAATATTCTATCACACCTGTGATAAATGATTTTTGAAAATAACGTTAGAAAAACAAAATACAACTATTCAAACGTTTAATCACCATCATTAATTTTATAGTGTATATTATTTAATTATCTTACCAAGCCGGTGTTCTGCGTTTTTCCTTTGATGTTTCGGTCTGGACAACGTAATTATCAGAGTTTATCTGATATTTATACGTCGGTGCGAAATAAATCTTCCCTTCCTTCCATCCCTTAAAAACTCTACCAGCTCTTTGTTCTAACTTTAGCTGCAAAGAGGAAAGAAAGCTACATGTTTTTAGTTTAACTACTCTTAAATAAGTATAATTATATAAACAACCAATTAACCATTTTAAAATTAAAAGTCACTATTAACCTGATCTTTCTCTAGAAGTGCTTCCCAATCTTGGTTTATAAGCTGTTCATGCACGTCACCGCTCGCTCTTAGTCGATAATTCAAATCTCCGAGCCATATAACTTTACTGTAACACAACCACATAATAAAACGATTAATAACTAAAACTTCATTTATTATTCGACTTCTGATTTTGCATTTTTTATATACTTACTCATGGTCCATTATTGTTTCGGGTCGAGAATCTTTAGAAGACCGTGAAAATCTTGTCCTCTTTAATATTTCAGTCACATCTAAGTTTCTTCTGACCTCGTCGCCTTCTTTTTCTCCAGACGTAAGATGCGTACAAACAAAGCATAGACTCGTCTCATGCAACGACATGCTGATCGATATGGAGCCCTATACAAGGTTGCATCATTAGCTATCAAGCATATACATTTAACATCGAAATAACTTAGAATCAGCGTGATATATGAAAATCTTGGACTAACCTTATTTCCAAGATATCCCATGATGCCACGGCCAACGCATGAAACCTTGAGGTTGGTAATACGTTTCCGGAGATCATCTCTAACCCAAACACACAAAAATATCCCCACCATCTGTTTACTTGCCGCCAGACTATATCCGCGATGAGGGGTCGAGTTGTAAGGAATTGGATTTCCATCCGAGAGATTTGAGAAGCCGACACGTGATTGTTGTGATGATTTCGTAAGTTCCAAGGAGGTTCTGTGATTTTTAACAAGTTCGAGATCATTGTGTGCCAAATTGTTGTTGTTGTTGTTCAAGGCTTTTCGGATAAGAGACAACCACTTAGCCGCAGGGCCATTGTCCTCTGCTCCAAGTACGTTACCCGCATTTAACGGCACGATTTCTTGAAACCTTAACAAAACAAAGTAATGATGATATAATTAGTACAAACTATATAATAAAAGTTATAGAAAACTAATTAATATGATTATACGCATACCCTAGCACGTAAATGTCGGAATCGGCGGGAGAATTAAGCCAATCTTTTAAGTCTAATCCTTCATGTGGCGACTTCCCTCCCACGTTCCATGTTCCGACGAACATTCTAATCATCAACAATTTTAAAAAATTACAAAATTAATAACCATAGCTAACTATAAATATCTATTTTAAGATTAATCATGGAAATTATTTATTACTTGAGATCAAGTTTGTCATCAACACGTTGTTCACCGGTTGGTTGTTTTAAATCCCAATTTGCTTGGCCCAACCAACCTATTTCAACCACAAAACATTTAAAAAGTCAAATAATTACCTACTTAAAAAATTATAATCAGACAAAGATCTATATATAAAACAAAAACTGGTGAAGTGAGAATAGCAAGTACACCTAAAACTTACGACTTTTTTTTAACTTACATCCTAAGCCTCATCTCTCACCCAACACGTGGAAACATATATTACAACTAATCTCATTAATCATTTTTAAAACACGATTTTCAAGGAAAATATCGGTTCCTTATTTGCCGTCGTTTTTAACACAGATGTCTTATCCTACGGCTAAAGATGGATTAATGGACCCAAAGCTTTATATTGTACGGAGACTGTCCCAAATCAAGTACGGTTTACGGACAACCGATACGACACCGTTTTCGATGCCTCAAAACAATATAGTAAAATTCATGATCTTTTTATTTAATATTTTTACCTGGAAAATTTTCCGGCACGATCACATCGGAGCAGCTTTTTCTCCTCGGCTCCATCTTCCCTAGAACAAAAAAAAATCGGAAAATAAAAAACCTCCGGTAAGTAAAAGTGAATATTAAGAAAACGGCACGAAGTTCAGAGACAAAGATCAAAAACGGCAGAAGTCAATTCTAACCTTTGACTGGGTAATCGGAGTGGAATTCATAAGCGCTGCTACGTAGGTTTAGCCACTTCTTCACGACGGTTCTTGGCCAAGAAGACTGTAAAACGCCGCCGTCTTTTAGCAAACAGAGACACAAAAGAAAAGTAGTCGAGGTGTAAAAAACGACGGGTAGTTTAAGAGCGTACCTTAGATTTCAAGATCTTCCCCATATTTCTGTAATAGAACGCTCTGCCGTTTTTTCCGCCACCGTTGTTATACAAAGTCAAAACCCACAATCCGAGGATTATAAAGGATGAATATCTGGTGATTAAGAGGTAAGCAAGATATTAGTACGCGTAAGCGATAGGGAAATTAATGGAAAAATAATGACGAAAACATTAAGAATATTATTAATTGAACAATTTGGGTCCAATCAAAGAGCAAGACAGACAGAAATTAAAATCTAAAATAAGAAAACGCTGACAAAATTTGAACCAAAAATAATACTAGTAGCTAAGAAATTCAACGGGAAATATAAAAAAACCTAGTTGCAGGAGATTCGGAGACAGATATTTTAAAAACTACTAGAAAAATAATCGATTCTAGAGTCTTAATTAAGGAGAATTATTTAAAAGCATGTTGCAAAATATACTAATTAACACATGTCATGAAACGGAAGCAGCCATGTTCTTCCTTTTTCCATGGAAAGGCTTTAGGTTTAAGCTTCGCCTTTACAGAGGGAAAAAACAGAGTGTATGAAAAAGAAGTCTAAGATTTTGACAAGCAAAATTGGTACTTTATTTTTTGTATTCGAAGTAAAATCATGATTTGGATATCAAAAGTTACCAAATTTTACTCAATTATATTTTTTCTTGTAAATATACTTATTGATAGCAAAAAGAAAAGGAAGAAGAAAACGCTTAATGGAAAGCTAATTATTCGAAAATATAAGTGTACCCATGTACGAATATTAATTAGAAGAACCTATCTTTGAATTAGATAGTTGCAATAACGAGACTGATTTGATACTTTTATCTTAAATATTTATTAGAAAAAAATTACAAAAATTTATGTGGTACGGTGTTAAAGGAGAAAATAAGAAAACAGAGCTGTCATGAAGAAAAAAACAGAGCAAGTAAGAGGACGAAGGCGCGAAGAAAATTCAAGCGACGACATTAGTGAGTTCAGACAGTAAACAGTTTTGTCGGAAAATGACTTCATCAAGCAACAAAAATCTGAAATTACGGAGTTTATTTGGCAGGAGTAATAATTGCAGACTTGAAGGAAATGCTTTACTTACATGAGTATAAGTTATACAAAACGAGATTTTGTGAACGAAAATGGAGAAGGGCCAGTTTAAATTTTGAGAAGAAGAAAGTTGTCAGATATTTGAGGGAGAGGAAAAAAAGTTGTGAAGGAGGGAGAGAGATCTTGTGCACTTATACGGCAACGTATTAAAGGGCCTGCCTGTAAATGGAATTTATAAAAGTTGTGTTATGTGTGAGGTGGACTGATTGGACCAATATTGGTCCATATTTTATGCGTGATATTTTATTATTTAAGGATACTTTACAGTTTACATTACTTAAGGTTATAAAAAGTGAATAAGAATGGAACTACTACAAATTTATGGTAATCGTGTTAATTAACTTGGTTAGAGAAAGGGAACTTATGCAATTTTTATTGTATTTTTGAGATCTATAAATTTGGAAAGGTGTGTGGATAAAGAAAAGTTTTTATTATAGAGAATATTTAGCTCATATCATGTGCGTGTGTGTGTGTGTTTTCTATTAATAAACATGGATTAATATTGTACAAAAGTGTAAAAGGGAAGTCACTGATAAATATACCATTGGATCATTAGCAACGTTACAGTATTTAATGGATTTTGTGATTTTTGTTATAACTTATTTTTATGTAGAGTTCATATTTCTTTTGTGAACATGTAGATTTGATATATATAATATATCGAGTAAATATTAACCTAAAAACCCTGTTTCCGGGATTTCTTATTTGATTATGTTATTGTTAGCTAAGTTTTATGTGTTTTCAAAAAAAAAAGAAGGATTTTTAGGTTTTTTTATATAAATAGATATCCACATTTCAGGGATATATTCAGTTAAAAAAAATTGTGATTAATAAAAAAATCGTATTTAATAATTTAGCTGCATAGTATTTAATTCAATTTTTATTCGTATTTTGATTTTATTTCAGGGTTAGTATATTGGATTTATAATTTATTATTATAACATTTGTTTAATGTTGAGATTATGTTAGGCAGGACGGAATTGTTGTACTTTTAAATATTTGTTATTTATATTATATATTTTCAGGTTTTGCTAGTTTTAAAAAACTTATAACTTTCAAGAGGTTAAACAAAAAAAAAAAAAAAACGTTGACTCTAACATTTGTTTATTCTCAAATATCTTTTTTTTTTAGATCAAATATTCGTAAGGTCCCAAATATATATACCTTACTAAATCTTTTCAAAATTGGCTGTCTACCAAGTAGCAACTAGTAAGAAAAGAGATGGACATTTTCCACAAAACAGGATGATTAATTAAGAAAGATAACTGAGCTGTGTGGAAAAAAAAAGAAAAATAGCAGCAGAAATTCTGGTTCGTACTTTAAATTCGAACCAATTAAATCACATGTCTTATTAAGTTTTCACAAAATATTAGTACTATAGCTTATCGTTGATGGTCAAGTGGTAGCTTAGATCCGAGATTTGGCATAAACTCGATTTTAACTTCTGTTTAAAACAAGAATCATCGGAGAAAAGACTAGCCAAAAGTGATTTCAACCCAATTAACAATTCGATAGGTGAATTGTTGTAGGCCAACTCTTTTACCTCAAAGCTAGTCGGATTTCGGTTTGACTTATCTTAGTCAACCAAAAAAAAAAAATTGGTATCATGAGTCTGGATATAAAGTCTTGACATAATATGTGAACACATTTATTATCAAAATACGATTACAAAAAAAAAATATAAGTCTGAGTGAAAGGTCTTTAGTAAGTTTCGATTCTATAATTATGAGAATGAATAATTCATGACTGGGAATCGCTTCAAAATCATATAACATAAGTTATTTTTGGAGTACATGAACTACATTTTCTAACGATTTTTAAATTCCCGTCAACTCCTTCATCTCTCAAATGAATCCCCTTGTATTGTTAGGTTGACTTCTTGAAACAAGTTTTCACATTGAGCCCACGGTTTTAGTTTGTCTTAACATTGAAATTTGATTATGAATAAAAACAAGTACGATTAAATAACAAAAGGAAAAATAACTAATAACTTACGAATGGTTAGTTTGGCCTTTATGCCCTCTTGTGTCTCTCTTACCTTCCTGGTGCGGATCTTTACTGCGGTCTGTAGATTAGTTACCATGTTCACCGTGACAGTTGGTGCTTCAAGAAGTTATGTCTTCATGCTTGAATGTGAAAACCTTATCCTAATGATATTTGCTTGGAAGTTACCTTTTTTTCGGTGTCCCTTACCTCAGTGTGAGCTTCTTTCTTCCTGTAAGGACTATGAGTCTGGTTTATGGGATTCTCTTCGGAATTTGCGTCGAGGTGGTTCTACTCAAGGTCAGCTCTCAAGATCTGCGAAACCCATGTTGTCGCAATCCCATCTATTCTTTTCCCCTTATGTGTTTAACTTGTTCAAGGTTGCTGTGAAGACAGGCCCCTCTGAACTTTATGGAACAAAGTGGAGTGATAAAGAGAAGGTGGATGTAGTTTTTATTGTAAGCTCAACAAGCAGGTGCTCCGTCGCTCATGATCTTGTAGCCGATTCTCTATTAGTGGATTCTGCTCTTGTTAGTGCTTTCTCCATGGATATTTAATCATCAACTGTGATCTCCGACTCCGAAAACGTGCTTCCACTTCTCAAGTTTAAAGATGTTGTCATCGCTGGATTATTAGGTGTTATGTATGGCTCTATTGGTATCTTTTATGTCTCCCGCTTGACTATTATAGCAGCGGTTTCTTTGGTTTTACTAGCTTTATTATCTCCCTTGTTGAACATTTTATCCATTTTTGGAGTTTGAGTTTCTATCTATAAAATCGGTTTGACCAAAAAAACAAAAACTTACGAATGAATTATGAACTCAATTTTTCAGTTGTCCTCTCCAATATTTGTTTTAAACTATAAAATTCCTTCGAAAGTGGAGATTGTAAATGAAATGTGATGTACTAATTCCATATATTATTCACATAAAAACATTTTGAGTCTTACCAAAATGGGAGTTCTAAAAAAGAAAAGAAGACGCTTTTTGGGGGAAAACAAGGTGAAAAAACGTTCTCTAACGTGGCAGAAAACACTGCAGTTGACCGTGTTGTTTACACACACGATACAGATGTCTTGGTCAAATCAGTTAAGTTCATTTGAAATGCGTACTATTTTGCTTTAATCTTCAAACTTGCTATTTTCCCAATATATATAAGAAAATAAAAATAAAACCACTTTTATTACACAAATTTTCTTATAACTTACCAATCATATATTATTGAGTATTCACATATTTCATGCCATGGATTTATATACATAAATACAATCATTGAATGACTAAACATTTAGAAGCATTGTAGTAAAGTGTTCATTTGGGTCCTTTGGGGCATTCAATAATATTGGAACGATACTAAAAATATTGAGATAGAGTATGTAGTATATTATTAGTTTGGGATTATAAAGAATAAAGCTGCATTTCTTATGAAGAAAGAAAATAAAATAATTAAGTCTTGAAGGAAATAATTGAAGTTTTAAAATTAATTAAGCTGTAATTTAATTTGAAGAAATGAATCATATCCTAAAAGAACGAAGAATGTCATGCTTCAAACATGTAAAAGGGCAGCAATCTTAAGGAATTATTGGTTTACGCCAATTATTTATACCCAAAATACAAAGTTATTAACCTTTTTTCATGAATGTTAGCTATATATATACACGTCTGCAACACCGGAAAAAAAAAAAAGCTTATTGATTTCCATTAACGTTTTAAACATTTATTCTTATTCAAAATTTGTAATTTATTAATTTGTTTATTAGAGCCATCGGGCCATACATGCAGACGCCTATATGTATGTGTAGAGATAAGAAACCTCGGAAATTTTGAACTTTTGAAGGACTTTTTTGACTAACCAACAAAAACCTACGAATCGTCATCGTGCTTCTCACTCGGACATGTGTTCCAACTCCTCTATTATTATAGTATCATTCAAATCAGAATCCCACAAACCAGTATTTAAATATAATTAAGGACCAACTAATCACATAATCTCAGACGACACGTCCCTGGTCTATCTACGGTCCGAATATTAACGCAAAGTATATAGATCAGGTAGGTTAAATTCTCGCATTAATTGATCTTCTGTCTCTTTCACCATTGATATGCTCTTATCGATCCATTTATTAATCGCAAAGTATATAGATCCATATATTACAAGGAGGGATGAAGATTCATGTTCCCCGATGTATTAACAACTATTAATCTCTCTTCTAATGCTAATTAACTTATTAAGCTATGTGTTCTTTCGGAGTTTTAGATGGTTAACTAGGCGAAGAAGCTTCCAATGTGCATAACTTTTATCGCTTATATATATATATATATATATATATATTACCCCCTTTGGATTAAACTATTAATTTAACATTTTGCAACTGTTGGCTTATTTCTACGGGTCTACTTTCTAAGTAGATTAGTTGAAATAAGTATGCCGGCGACCTAACATGCACGTCGGATTGTAGACTCACGAACGACAAGTAATGTTTTATTTATCTTAGATCTCTTGAAATTCTATACGTCATACTATCCATATTTCGATTCCGAGAATTTGATTGTCGTGTATATCTCAATAGTATTAACATCAACCTTTATTAATTAAATCGGGGAAAATATAGAATGATTTGAATATTCTCATATATTATTAATGATATTTGTGTGTACTATATTGCACTTTATCGTATGTACGTATCTCAATAATATCAACATATACTTTTATTAATTTTATCGGTGAAAATATAGAATAACTTGAACATTCTCATATAGTATTAATGGTATTTGTGTGTAATTCTAATAAAAAAAAAATTATTACGAGGGTAATAATACACAGTGCCTCCATTAAAAAAAAGAATTAGATATGATTATGATCACCTCTTAAAAAGTTTATTGGTTAACTTTTCACTAAACATTTTTGGAGGTAAGGATTAAGACATCTATATTTATATATACTGATGAACGTATATTTTTTCTTTTGGAGGTAGATTATATACGATTTAGTTTTGACTGTATGCGAATAAAACTATCCGATGGGAACAATTAATTTAGCTGTCCTTAACATACAGACATGATATTTGACTACAAAATTGTTTCGATCTATAAGCTTATTAATAAAAGTTAAATTCTTGATTACATGCATGTGTCGTTAAAGTCTTATTTTGAGCCATTAAGTAATAAAACAAGGTGGTCGAAAGAGAAAGAAAAGGGACTAAAACAAGTGAAGTTCATAAAAAGACAAATACTATCAGTTTAGTTGGCGATAACTCAGCTTTAAAACTTACGGCAGATATTGACCCGTGATCACAATTTTTTTTACTAGGTGTCGTCTATAATTTAAATAATTTTTTTAGATCCGAGTAACAATAAGAAAATATGTGTTGTTTTTGCCAATATCGAGAAATATATTTAGACCCGAACAAGAATAGTAAAGCAAGAATAGAGAGTATAAGATAGTAAGTATTTTTTTAGTGAACTTATGCTTAGATTAGGAAAGAATCCCATGCTCGAACTTTAAACTGTCATAATTTAAATATTTACTTTCTCTTGTTTAAATCCATTTTACTAAGACGGTTAGCTTGTTTGGTAATGAGGCAATTAGGCTTCGAATTTTTCTAATTGTCCTCTTCAATAGTAGAAATCAAGTGAAGCTCCTTATGGTAGCAGCAGAAGCTATTGTGTGTTAATATGTATCTGAGCTCTGTACTCTCTTGTGTAGGGAAATCTTGATCCAAACCTTAAAATCAAAGCTCTACTTGTACCAAAGCCATCATAACGATAGATGGAATATACTTATGAGTGGGAGTGTGGGAACAATTAAAAATGAGAGACACACTCGTATATAAGTTTAATTTTAATTTTGCAGAAATTTCTTAAATTAAAGATAAATCAGAAGTTAGCCGTCTTTATATACAAATTTATCTACAATAAAAAAGAGATAAAATTTAAACTATAATAATCATTAGACAAAGACTTGTATTCTAGCTGTTTTTGTATTAGTATTGTCAATGTATCACCACCTAGATTTTAATCCTCATATGTACTATACATATAAAAAAGGAAATCCTCTAATGATCAAAATCACCTATCATCACTATTAACGTTGATAAGTTATATCATCTTAAACGAAAACAAAATTTGGGGTTTAGAACTCTTGAATGAAGTTTGAACCCGGAGTTGGTGGTTTTCCACTAATAAACCGAGAATACTTAATTATATCAACTTCTAATTACGAGCTCTGAAAGTTTATTTTAAGGCACTACTAAATCTATATGTTTATATTTTGTTATATCAACAAAATCCTGACAATATTAAAATAAGGAACTTGGAAGAATATGTTAAGTAATGAATTATCGGAAAAAGCCAACGAGCGTTTGAGATGGAATGGAATGAAAAGTGGAGTTGGTTAGTTAATCTTCAAAAGGAGAATAAAAATCAGAAAAAGGCTAAAGAGCGAAAGTATAATCCAATAATTAGAGTTGCAACGATATGATTAGTGATTAGTGACTACAATCAAGTGATCAAATAATTAAACTCACTTGCTAAAAGGTAAGTTCCCAAATAGATGCACATGTCCCATCTATATTTTATAAAAGGGAGAATGGAAAATAATGATGAGAACTAATGATGAGATGTATGTAAAAATGCCATGCATGATAATATATTGCAGAAGAAAATTCATACTTAGAACGGTACTAGGTGGATGTGAATATCGAACTCAGAATCTAAAATTTAAAGAATAATGGTATAGTATTTGTTTCTATTTTTTTTAAGTTTAAACGTAATACTTATGTTTAATTGTTTTCATCAAATATTATACAACAATCTATACAGAACTGCAACATAGCATAATAACCAAGCTTTAAAAATAGTTGCTTTTGTTAAAACAACGAAGCACAAGATTGCTAAACTAATTAATCATTCGGAAAAAAAGACTTGCAATTCTCGCGTTGTGTCTTACTTTTTCAGTTCTTAGCCCAATGCTTTGATCTTTCTTAAAAAACTGTAATTTCCCACTTAGTTTACTTTTCACTGCTTTTAAAATGCTCATCGCTAACTTACGGCTTCATTTAACACTTTTTATAAAACTCTAAAAATCTAATTAATAAAAAAGTAATTAATGAATGTTTATTTTGATAGAGTTTAGGGACCAATGATTTGGATCTTAATATTGTATGAAGAGGGGAAGTTAATTGGTACCACTAAGTCTCCTAGAAAGTGATCTCATATGGCCAGCTTTGCCAGGCAACTGATCCACTCTTCTTAACTATGCCCCTTTAATCTTCGTGAATCGTGATTATTATCGCTCTCACTCTAACTGATTACTTTGCAATGTTATTCTTAGAAGTTCCCATCTGATTTTTTTTTTGTTTATCAGAATTCTATCAGAAAACCATTTAGCCGTGATTTTTGTGTTAATAGTTTTTTAAGAGTCTAGTTCACTTTTTTCCCTCAGAAGTTTCTAGTAGAAAAGCATTTAGCCTTGAATAATAATAATTTTAAATTATTACTTTTATTAGTTGTTAAAAGCATACCAATTAATTGGTGTGATTATGGTAGGCCTGGATTGCTATGAGAGTGGTTATCGTTGGAAGAAATCGCAAGATATATGGGTTGGGCAGCTGGAGCTAGCTAATTTCATAAAGCTATTCTAGCTAAAACAATAGCGAGTGTTATGAGACATTCCAAGTATGCATATGTATCGGAGCTGCTAGCTCTACTGGTTGAACTTGCGTAACGTTTGTAAAGAAGGAAATTGCATGTCCTAGGTTCGAGCGATGGCAACAAAGTCATGACTAATTTACATTTGTTTTTCCGGTTGAAAAAAATTATGGACTTAATTAGCTAAGCAATGACGTAAATACTCTTCTGTTTTTTCCATTCACGAGAATCACATGATACGCACTTCACGCCGAAGCAGACTATGATTTAAACTCTCTTATTACTAACCTAATTAAGCATTATATTGATATTAATCATACTAAGTGTATAGTTAAAATAAAAACATTACATTGATCCCAATAATTTAATTCTTTTGATGACTCAAAACCCCACTTAGACAAATAAATAATGCACTTACTATCTCTAATGCAGATAGTTAATTGAACTTGGACCATCGGGTTCGTTGGGATTAGTTTCCATCTTTACTAGTGTCCTGCAAGTTTGGAAAGCACCACAACCGACCCAAATTATATATAGATAAAAAAAATCAAAACATATTTTGTTTTGAGTTAATTAATTATTTAACCATTGGGATATTCCGTGTATTAGTTAATATTCCGCATATTAGTGTAGTGTTGATATATATAGACGTTAATGTGGTATACGTGATTCATGCATCATTAATAACTAGCAGCTAGCGCTGAGCAATTCATAATAATAATTAAAAAAAGAATTCCTCAATACTAATAATTTAAGTAGTATTGTCTTAAAATATGAAAATTTTAGTGGTCACACACAAAACTGGCCCATTAACTAACCAATAGAATTGAGCAATAACGAGCGTTTGATAGATCAGCGAGTGGTGAATATGCATTATGCATACGAAGCTGAGAAAATAAATGTGTCATCTCGTATGCATGGACATGATGAATCCATGTTTGACTATGTTATATATGGTTGTACAATTGTAAACATTACTTAGCTAGGGAAGGAGACTTGCCCACAGCCCACATCGACATTCATCCAAATTTGATGAAAAAGCGACTATATACAGATATGCTGAACCGGTTGGTCCTTTACAACATAGAATTCCAAATACAGTCTCAAAACTTTCAGAATCAAAACTCGATACATCGAACTATATTCTACAAGATTGTTAAAGTATTGATCATGTTTAAAAGACGCGCATGCATATATTACATGTTGTCTTCTATATATTTGTACTTGTTCGCATGAATATATTTATTAAACTATGTAGATGTGGACCATGTGAATGGTAGTGGTCGGTGAGAAGTGGTGGCTATCACATGTTACTAAAACTCTTTTTAATTAGTCGCTAAAATTAGCAATTAACTGCGTGCTCCAAAATTGAAGACCTTTGTCTTTGACTTTCTTCAATACGCAAACTTACGCTTCTGGTCAGAGTCAACTTTATTACGGTGCTAATTTTTTTTGGTCTACTATTAACAGTGCTGCTTATCGTCATGTTTTGTATTAATGGTGGTATTTACGGGCGAGTGCATGTATGAACGGATTCCGTGCTGTTTACTAGTGAGTTTTTATTGTTATGACTTATGAGCATGAAAATAAATTACATAGTTTAAAAATATAGGTACATAATTGTTTCCATAATTTACTTAAATAATCTAGTTCACTTGGGGGAGTTTTTTTTTGGGTCAAACATCTAGTTCACTTGGTTGTGATACAATATTAAACATAATATTGGTAATGAATCTATAAAATATATTTTAAGAAAAAAATTTCAGTCTTTTAAGCAAATTTTGGGTTCTCATCGATCATCTATTACTTATGATACAATTTTGTATACCATAATCATCTCAATCTTTTGTTCTGTAGAGCGCACTCCAAATACTAATGAGTCAGTTATAATAAAATTCTAGCGTTTATAAACTTACATTCCTTTTTTATAATTTATGTTTGACGTAATATGGTTTCATTTTGTCTCGTTTGTAGAGAAATACACATGATAGTTTTGGAAATTGGATTTTCAGTTAAAACAAAACATAATAATACGAAGAATGAAAACTTGTAGAAAAAAGTAGTTTGCCTAATAATATAAGGGAACTTTCATTATTTTTCAAGTGACACGTCTATATTTTTGCATACTATTTATCATGATCACTTCATCATGATTCATGATTTGAGTCGATAGTACATCTTTCACATTTCCTTACTCATGCATAGTTGGGCCCAAAATTTGGCCCAGTGATGAACATGTTGTACTCGTAGCAGGAATGAAAATGATTCAGTATACTTTTTCTTAGACATGAGTACCTGACAGTCAAGAATGAACATTACGTTTGAATAATTAAAAGAATGGGAGTTACAATACAAAAGAATTTCAATAACCTAAATGGTTTGAAAAAAGAAAAACTAAACAACGAACTTCATATCTATTTTTGGTAAAAAATTCTTCCCAAAAATATATTCAAGATCATTCTCTAACGGAGTTAAATTCAAATCCAAAGACAAAACCCTCTTGCTACTACTGCATCGTTTCAAAACCGGCATGGTAGGAATCACCGGAGTGATGAGCGATGGCTCGACCGTCATGCTCGACCTATGTCGTCTCATGTGACCACCTAAAGCCTGTCCAGTCCCAAAACTCTGACCGCATATCGAACACTGGTGCATATTATTTCCTTTGTAATTGTTGCTAAGATGTTTCACATCTCTCTGCTCAACGGTGAGCTTTGGCTTCTTATGGCTTGCCCGGTGGCCACCAAGAGCTTGAAACGAAGAAAACCTCCGGTTACACGTTTTGCATTCAAACCGGTTAGTTGTATGGCTCTCGGTATATTGGTTCATACCAATCTGTTTGGCCATGGAGGTTTGTGATAGTATCATCAGACATTTAACAATGTCTAGATTCTTGATGGATTCTTCGTAATCAGATCTTTCTCTCTTCATACTTTTTCTTTCCTTTTGGTTTGGTAAGATTTTGAGAATTAAGAAAGCAAAGTAAAGTAAGGTTTGTTAAAAAAAAACCTGAATTGAGAGAATTTGTAATGAAGGTTGAGAACTTGGAGTAATGTATATTTATAAGAGCAACACCTAAAGTTTGACCAAAAGAAGTCGTCTAAACTAATATTCTAAAAACAAATAGCACTGATTGTTTGACTAATTGACAATTTCAATATTGCCCTTCGACCGGTGGACGCCATTAGACCACGCTTGTTGAATGACAATGGGTAATATCGTCTTTTCAAGTAATGCATCACATAGTAGTTCGTAGAAACTTTCTACTCTAAAAATGTGTATCTAATTAAAAAAAGTAATAGAGTCAACAAATGTACACAAGAAAATATAAATCCAGCAACTTGGTTTCTTATGGACTTGCTTGCCTGTTGCCACGGTCGTTTATTAATATCAACACCTAACAACTATCGATATATATAGTTCAAATTGTATTTTTTTTCTTTTGATAAAAAGTTTAAATTGTATTTTAGTCCTCTGATTTCTTTAATTAAGGATTTCAAACCGAATAGAGACCTAATCATGGGAAAATACAGCCGTCATATATTATTCAATGGCTCAAAGAAGAACTCTAAATAAGAATTTCTTTTTTCTTGTAAGCGTTCAAATTTTCTTTTAAAAAAAGGAAAAAAAAAACAAAGAACATTAGATCTTCCTAAGCTAGTATTAAAATAAATGGATGATGTTTAAATGCAAAATAAACTCTTAAGTATTTAAATGTTTGAAGAGGAAATAATGTTTGTTCAAACAAATGCAGTGGAGACCAACTAAAAGCCTTACATACACTGTGTTCCCATCTAGATGATGGTAAGAGTCCAAGAGACAGTCGGATGGAATATTCTTTCTATGTATATTTTTATTATTGAAGACCGTCATCAGTGACGGATTCGTGACGACATCAATAGTATTTGACCGATGAGGAAGTCAAAGCAAAAAGTAGCGAATTAGAGATATGTGCTTAATTTTGACTTTACAATTATGTTTTCTAGTAGAAGCAAATGCAAAGTCTTGGGTTCTTTTTGTTCTCACCCTCTTTTTCTTTGTTATATTGTGTCGATCCAAATGAGAAAATTAGCCAATTGAATCGGAAAGTCATCCCTTATTTTGATATTTCAGTAATATGCATACCGGTTTTATGTAAAAATATATAACCAAATAATCCATGACAGGGTTGTCATATAAAAAGCTTCTGACTTAATCAGAGAGTTCCGGTTTGGAGACTGATTAAATGAACCAAGAATTGGAGCTGGTTATTATGTTTACTCAAAACAAAGTCGTTTTGGGTGTCTTGAAAGCTTGCTGAAGTGAAACAGAGCTTGAGCTAGTCACTATTCCAGTTCGAACTTGGAAAATTGCTGTGTGTTCTTGTTGATATATCTGCTCTTAATTGCGAATAAGAGAGTGAACAAATCGAGAGAGAGTTATTTAAAAAACAATAAAAAATAGAGAGAGTTTTGCAATTCAAATTCATAAAGATCTTGAGTCGATTGTTGTTTCATAAACGCTACAGCTTGAGTACTATATAACAACCTTTACACGCTCTTAATCTTCTAGACTCATCCAGTTAATGAACTTAAAACTGCCAAAGCTAGAAGCTTGTTTTTTGTCTAATCAATCATATGTTTACTTCCAAGAATGGAGTTCTGTTGTTAGTTTCGTCCTGTCCCTTCTTTGTTGATATCTTCTCCAAACTTGTGCCATCTTCACTGAGAGTTTTCTGTGAAAACAATGTCCTCATCTCCTCAATCGACGCCAAGCTTGGCACATTTATGTCATGTTTCTTTGGCGTCTTGTTCTTGTGCTGATCAACCTGGTAATTGTATCAAAAGCTTTACTGTTATATATACACATATATAGATCAGACTACATAATTTGTTATGATTGCTTCAGTACCTGATAGTCTTTTATGAGAGACTGTTCTGCTTTGTTTCTAACATTTGATATGGCTTGTCCATGATACTCTTGCAGTAATGTGACCAGGTTCATGCAAGTCTCGACTATGGCATCCGTTGTTTCCTTGTTCTCACGGTCTTGCATCAACGAGTCTGTAAAACCAAGGATTAGTACGTTTTCTTCCTCAAGTGAAAAAGCGGTTCTTGAGTAGACAAGGGAACAAGAATTTAGTGTGATTACCATTAACAGCTGCGTGAAGTTCATTAGTCCTAGTAACAAAGTTAGCATCCATTGAGGAAAATGCGGATGCAAATTCATCATGCACCCTCACATTTCCTTTTGCCATGTCCCTATACATAGAGAGTTTATTCAATGAAAATGACGAGGAAGAAATATAGAGAGGAGCATGGATGCAGAATAAAAAAAACTTACCCCATTGTGACATTAAGTTCTCGTTGATACTTCCTATTAAGGTTCTTTATGTCTGTTTCAGTGGTCTCCCACAGTTTTTTAGACTCATTGGCCCTTCCTAAGCTGCAATTCAAACAATGTTTGTATGAGAACAAAGAATGTAAACTTCAAGGTAATTATCCATGACTGTGATAGACTCAGCAGTGAGGATATTTGTACCAATCTTCAAGGTAATTGTCCATGACTGTGATAGACTCAGCTGAAGTTATTGTGTTTTCCATGAAGTGGGTTTTCGCTTCCTTTAGGTAGTCACACAGTTCCTCCTTTGCGCCAATCGAGACTTGCTGCATACCAGACATTTGGTCCTTCAATCTCTTCTCTTCCTGTATGTCATGTTCCCGGATTTTATGTGATGCATCAGAGACCTAGAAACATGTAAAGCATCAGGCTTTAAGTGTGATTCAACTGATGAAGAATTAAGGCCTAATGGGGTTATTAATGGTTAAAGACTCACCATTTCAGTTTTCTTTAAAGTTAACCTTGACAATATCAGACTGATATCATTTAAGGCTTGTTTCTCCTCTCTTTCAGCCTCTTCCTGTTTTTAGTAAAGATGATGAGTTTGGTGTGAACCTCTGACAACATATCTAATTGAAATCTTTAAGAGTTTGTGCCAGCTCACCTTAATCTTCATTTCAAAAGCAGCAAGCTCTCGTGATTTCTCTGCTTGACTTGCTCTAATGGCTTCCACCACGTCATGTGCTTGGTTGTAGATGTTACTGAAAATGGTTGAAGTCACGTTGGAAATTTCTTGTGCAGATCTCATGCTTCTGATCAGGCCCTGGATAAGTTGAAAATATAAATTATTTTTTTCAGAAAAAATGAATAAACTAACAAGAAACTAGCAAAATGATTTTACAACACCTGTTCTTGTTGTCTTGCAGCAAGAGCTAAGAGCTTCTTCTGATCATTAAGTGAATTCTGGATGTCCTGGGCGACTTCAGAAGCCTCTGTTGCTGATGTAGTGAGAAACTGAGAAGAGAAAGGTACTTGAATTATTACCTAAACAAAGTTAGAGGCGAATTAGTGTTTTATAGCTGGATATTGTTCATACTTGCTCAACAGCCTCTATATGTGATACAATAGAGGAGTTCATCTTCTCCAGATCAGAGGAGGCTTTCTTTTGTAGCATTTCAGAGAGTTCCTTTAAGGCTGCTATTCCTGAAGTATAAGTATCTGCTGTTTTCCCAATTCTTAATTCCAGATCGCGTGTTGCCTGCGTGAGTAAATCAACCGCTAGTGTGATCAAATGGTCCAAACCAAAAATGTGAGCTGACATGGTATAGTTTTTTCTTACATCATATTTATGACCAAGAAATGAGTGGGTATGTTCTTCCATAGTTCTTAGCTGTTGTTGTTGTTGAGAGACTGAACCAAGAACTGTTCTGTGCAAATCTTTAAGATTTTGATCAAGCTGTGAACCAAATTTCAAAAGCATGCTCTGGTTATCGGATTCCAGCTTGTCCTTTTGGTCTGCAGAAACAAGTAAAATCAGCACTTGACAGATCTTGTATTCAGCCCTAGACATAGGAAAGAAGAAGTACCTAATCTTGTGAACAAAAAACTTATATCCTCTGATGCATGCTGCAAATCAGAACGTAACCCCTTTGCGCGGTCGATCAAAGAAGTCTCTGTCCAAGAAATATATGAGTAAAACGAAGCAAGCAACAAACCCAAGAAAGGGGAATCATGAGCTAGGACTTGTTACCTGAGGCTTTCATTCTTGAGATGATGACTTCCCTTTCTTTTAACTCTGAGGTAACTTGGATATACCTCTCTTTGAGATCTAGCAACTCCTTGTTACTATCATCCAAGTTTATCTGGATCATGAATGTTTGAAAATTCAAGAAAACTCCCATTGAAACCATGAATAATTTATAAAGTACATAACTGAAGTTTTTGTCACCTCACAGTCCTTAAGGTTGCTTTCTACGTCCAGTAACTTCTCTTTCTCAGTCATGTAAAGGTCTCGGAACTTGGAAACTTCCTGCATACGAGAAGCCACTTAAATTCCAAAGGGAGAAACTTATTTTAGTCTGTAACAGCTGGAAGAGAAAAGGGGAGGCATACATACACTTTCACAGAGATTTAAATCATTCTCCAACTGCTCTATCCTCTCGATTCTCGCCTGAAACAAAATAATCATTAAGCCAAGCATGAAATGAATATAGACTTAAGCTTCGTCTTTTGAACCTACCTTCTTTTCAGCTTCTTCTTGTGCATGTCTTTCTTGTGCGATGTAAATACCATTTCTATCCCTTGCCGCTCTTACATCTGCAACGATTGTACAACAATTATTTATAACCAATCGACTAGCTCATTTGATAATATAAATAAGAAAACTGGAGAATATAGACAGAAGTTTATGTGCAAACCTTCTTTCATTCTCTCAAGTTCCAAGTAAAGGTCTCTGAGCAACACAGCCTTGGATAATTTCTGGTTTGCCTGCAGTGACACGTTTGGTTTGAAGGATAAAATTAAGGAATACATTGATAAAAATGAAGGGTACATTGAGATATGGTAGCATATACAAAACCTCGGGTTTGTTCCTGATGTTCTTGGCACGATAGGCGTAGTCCAAAGTACTTAAAGTTTCTTCAAGGGAATAAGCAGATGGAGAGATTGTAGCAATGATACAAGTTTTTGTCTTTCCTCCTAGAGAGTCCCGTAAAAGCCTTGTCAGCTTACTATCCCTGCAAAGACGAAGATCCACAAATTATGCTCCAAGACACAAAATTATTGTCAAAAAAGACGCATATACAATTGTAGGATGGGGCAAGTACCTGTAAGGTATAAAATTAAATGTACAACAATCATAACTAATTGAGTAGCTTATTTAATAGTATACATAAGACTCTTCCTTTAATGGGAAAGTACCTGTAAGGTATATGGGAAGAATGTTCCACAAGCGCATTAATCACACGGCCTAGTGTAAGCAAGCTCTTGTTAATCTCTCCTGCTTCTCTTGCACGGCCATCCCGAGCTCCAGACCGTAAAATATTCTCGGACCCTGCTAGATCCACAAGGTTCAACTTACCACATTTGATTAGCTCTTCATCACCCATAGACTCTTCCTTTATGTGGACTGTGATTGTAAACACTGAATGAGAGCGACTGCTTCGCTTATTCAACAAGGTATCTGCAGTGCACCTTTTAGATGAGCCTCGTTCAAGAAGAGCATATATATCGTTAGCACTATACACAACTTCTTCTTCAAGACCCCTTAAAACCACACAACCCTTCCCATCCTCCATCAAAGAAACAGGCTTCTTCTGCTTATCCTCAGAAGATCTTGAAGAGTCATCTTGAGCTAACAAGTCTGTAACTTCTTCATTGTATAGCTCCAAGAACGTAACTTTCATACTGTAATCAGCGTTTTGCGCCTCAAGAGTATCGAAAATATGTCGAACAGCTCTTGGAATCACCCCTGCTTCCGCAGGTAAATCCCCTCCCTACAACAGAAACATGAATCAAAAGACTAAAAAGGAAACATCTTGCATCAAATGGTTAGCAGAAACAGGAAAATCAAAATGAGACACTCAGAAGAGTAACCAATTTTATACCTTTTTCCGCATCCCGCCTTCCATTGTGTAAGTCTTTCCAGTTCCTGTTTGCCCATAGGCAAACACAGTGCAGCTATAACCTTCCAAGACTTCATGAACAATAGGTGCAATAGCTTGGTCATATATAGACCTTTGTTGTGACTTAGGACCAAAAACCTAGAAAAAAAAACATTTACACCATCAGAGACCAAAAAGAACCAATCGTTCAATACAAAATCAATCAAGGAGAAAGACAAGAACCTTGTCGAAATTGAAAACACGGTCTACTTGCTTATTAGCAACACTGTGAAGAACATTGACTTCTTTTTTCTGTTCATTACAAGAGATCACACTAGGGACATTTGATTTCTGCTCCTCTTCACTTAATGGTCTGCATCGTAGAATCACTTGAACATTGACCTCTTTATCTCTTTCGAGACGGTTAGAGAAAGAATCAGGTCGTCTTCTCTCAGGACGAGGAGTGAAAAATGGCGCAGGAGATGGGATCACTCCTACTCCACTTTTCCTTGAAACCTCCGGCGTAAACGACATCACTGATCTTCGATTTCTGAGAATCATATACAATTCAAAAATCAAACTCTAGATTAAGTGAGAAATGAGGAGATAAATTCAAACCCTAATCAATTGAGAAACCTCACAGAGCTAGAGATTCCAAAGGTTAATCATTTCAACTTTCTTAGCAAACCAGAAAAAAAAAAATAGAGAAAAAATTGATTCACTTACAGAAACACAGCATAATCTTGCAGTGGAGCTCGTACAAAGAGAAATCTGAATCGAACTCAAAATTTTAGGGATCTTTGAGATCTAAAGATGAAACACTTTTTCTGAAATTTGAGAAAATTTGAAAAAAAATGGAGTAACCGTTGAGAATCTGACCTATTGGGCTCGAACTGTATGTAATAGAGAGAGAGGCGTTGGAATACACAGAGAAAAAGAAATGTGGGGCCTGGCTGGTTCCAATTTCGAATTTTTCAAAGCACTCACCTTTCTCCTCATTTCAAAAGTTATAAAAAAGCATCAAATTATTTAGATCATCAATATGTTATTTTTGGCTGATGTATGTCCCAATTTTCTGTAAGATTATAGATTTAACATGAAAATGGAAAAAAGGGAATTCGTTGAATTGTGAAATCTACTTTCTGACTTTATTCTTACAAACACATTGTGGGAAATATAATCAACTATATAAGTTTATTGAAAGAATTTGGAGTCAGCATTACTGAAGATGATAGATAAACCAAAATTGATTAGTCTGATTTATTTGACAAAATTATAGGGAAATAAACAAAAAAGGAAACGCAATAGGATTTAATTGAATATGAAAGAATTCAATTGCAGACATTAGCTATAGATTTTCAAGTATGCTAAAAAGATTTTATGGGTTTTAATGTATTTACTAGGTTAGTTCTCGCGTCGTCATTGACTGCACATGAATCATGATTTTTGTAATTATTTATGATATTTAATGTTAGTAAATATCTACAGATATCTTTGTAAATTTATGATGCTGTTTTTTTCTATTTGTTTTATTTAGTTAATTATGTAAAATTTTGTTTGACTATTCTACCATTTATAAGATGATTAAATTTTTTACTATTCTACCATTAATAAGATGATTATGTAGAATTTTGTTTGACTATTCTACCATTAATTGTTTACTTTAAAGTTTGAATGGCATATCACATTGGATATCTTTTCTATTTGGTCAGCATCCATTTCACATGGCAAATATCAAAAAGATTTTAAACATAATTAGTAGAAAATATATATATATATATATATCTTTTTTGTCGTCAACAAAAATATATATATCTTCATCAAAACAAAGTAATTTTTCACAAACAATTTTGAAACTTTTAAATCCATATAGTTGTATCATCATTGACATTCGATATAAAAAATATTCACCATAAATTAGCAACAAAAGCCAATAACAAATTATTGTAAGTTGTACCAAAGTTGAACATGTGAAGTAGTATTACAAAAGGGTTAGGAGCTGATTAGAAACGAGATTGAAAAGATGCTGATAGTTGATACAGATTATCACATTCTCATATATCATTGTTTTGCTCTAGAAGACAATTGTTTGTATATATGTTTTGAAAAGTTCATGTGTAACCTAGAGGAACTGATACAATACTGGAATGAAAAAGGGATATCACAAAAGGTATTTCACATTTGCATTACATAGGTATTGTGCATAAGGACTTGCGTCCCATGAACATTTTCAAAGTTAGAAATGATTTGAGGTTTTGTATGGTTCAATTAACTGCTGTTGAAAGGTTGATTTAGAGAATGAAAGGAAACAGATGGTTGGAGATCTCCAAAACAAATCACAAAGCCAAAAGATGTTGAAACAGCAAAAACTGATACACTTTTATTCACCTTGTCGACAAAAAAAAAACCATTTTTATTCAACTAATTGGGTTACCATTTGCTCACATATATACACTTTTGTAAAAACCATCACATATTTGTTTGTGATATCCAAAAGTTTTTCCAATATATATATAAAGCTATAAAATAAAATAAAAATTAATTCCCAACTAAATTCCGAAAGAAAAAAAAAATATTTTTGTTTTCTAGACAACCCTAATAAAATCACCTTAACGCCATTTCTCCCGCATCTTCCTCCTCTCTCTCCGTCGCGCCTCCTTCGCCCTCTCTCTAAATCGTACTAATTAATTCCTCAGAGTCTCAGGTATGCTTCTTTGATTTTCCTCTTACACCAACAATAGTGCTTTCTCATTTCTCCTGGATTCATTTATATACACCAAGTTTCTACCTTTTGCTAAGTTTTGTGTCGATCGTAAAGTACTAAGCTTGATAAACCCTAATCGTCTCTGTTCAATTCTAGAAAGCTTTAATCTCAATCTAGTCATTTTTTTGGGAATTAGTCAGGGATCTATTTGTTGATCGCAGTGACTTCGAAACCCTAATTTCAAACAATGAAAATGATGAATAATTCCTCTAGATTTTGATTGATCAATCTTGTTTTGATTATCTTACTTACAGGTTGATAGCATCATTGCCTGAGGCATCTTATCTATTGGGTAAATCAGTGTTGAATTGATGGGAACACCAGAGGCATCTCGAGAACCTTGCCCTGACCGTATCCTCGATGATATTGGTGGTGCTTTTGGTATGGGAGCTGTTGGAGGAGCTGCTTTTCATTTCATTAAAGGGACATACAACTCTCCCAAAGGTAGTCGTTTGGTTGGAGGAACACAAGCTGTGAGTATGAATGCGCCTCGTGTGGGAGGTAGTTTTGCTGTATGGGGAGGTTTATTCTCGACATTCGACTGCTCCATGGTGTACTTAAGGCAGAAGGAGGATCCGTGGAACTCTATCATTGCTGGTGCTGCAACTGGAGGGTTTTTGTCGATGAGGCAAGGGGTTGGCGCAGCTTCAAGATCAGCGGTTTTTGGAGGGGTTTTGCTTGCTATGATTGAAGGAGCTGGGATAATGTTGAACAAGTTACTGGCTCAGCCTCCAAATGTCGTGATAGAGGAGCCTTTCCCCGGAACGCCTGGAATGCCCGGAATGCATGGATTACCTGGAATGCCTGGAATGCAGATGGGGCAGATGCAGAATCAAGCACAGATGATGCCAGAGAGTCAAAACCAGAACACAGCTTCATCATCATCGTCATGGTTTGGAGGACTTTTCGGTAAGAAAAATGAGGAGGTGCAACCGGGTAGCGGAAGTAAAACAGAGGTGTTGGAGAGTTTTGATGCGCCTCCAGTGCCATCATTTGAGTACAAGTAAGCTTGTGGATATCTCTATATCATCCAATGGTTGGTGGATGCTTCTCAACAATCAGCTCCGTTTTGTCTTTTTTTTTAATCTATCGTCATTCTCTGTAGAATTTATCTTCTTCATGGAAGAATCAGTACTCTCTGTCTCTCTTATCTCCTTTCTCTTAAGGTTATGTTTGAGTGAGCTTATGTGCTCAATCTTGGAATATTCTCATTGTGAAATCATTCCACAGGTATTGTTGGTTCTTAAAATAATGTAGTTTTAGAATTTCACAGTAACTTATTGCCTATTGGGAATGTTTGAGCAATGAAAATGAATACTTTCTTCACAGAGTCGTTTAAGTAAGAGTGTTCTTCACCTAACAACACTTGAATTATGTAGACAAAGGTTTTGATAGTGTTACCTCTCGGAGACCAAACTGAAAAGAAGATGAACGATTCTAACAACAATCGTGTAGGATGTAAGCCTTACCAGTAATGGTTCACTGGTACCAACATCTTGTGTTTGATAATTATGTTGTTCAACTTTATTAAACAGTGTTCGTATTATTCAAACTTGAGTATGTGCTAATGTTTTGCATCACCAAAATGACCAATTTAACTATCATCACTACTCAACATTTTTCAATTCATGCATACACTCTGCATATTCCTGAATCGCAAAAGCAAACAGGGACCTTTTCTTTTTGTTGTCACTAACAAAGTTACAACAACATACAAATTGACGCAAGAAATTAGCATTTGATTTGTGAATAAAAAAAAACAAAACAGTTCTCTAGTTCCGGGCCTATAAAAAGCCCAAATTCTGGAACGAAACGGCGCCGTAACTGACACCATAATCGAAGTCGAAGAAGCCATTGATTGATCTTCATCTTCCTCAATCTCACTCGCTGTAGGGTTTTTAGGGGTTATCTCTCTGCAGTCATGGACTCTCTTGGGAAGCTACAGCTTCATCAGCAACCAAATCGCCTCTCTTTCACTCACTTCTCTTCATCGTTTCCAAAAAATCCTTCGTCCTTCTCTTTCAGATCCTTACCTCGATCAACTTCGTCCTTCAAATGTGCTTCTATCAGAGCTTCGTCATCGAAATCCCAAGAACCTTTGAAATCTCTACCTTCTCGTCTCCTCAAATCCACATGCATCACTTTCACCGCTGCAGCGGCGCTGTTCTTAGTGAATCTCCAGCTCAAATCTCCGCCGGCGATTGCAGCTCCGGTCACGGCGACGCCATCGGTGGAATCTCTAAAACAGAGAAACGGAGACGTTTCGTTGGAAGAAGAAGAGAGATCGCTTGAAGAGCATCTAGCTTCTCACCCTGATGATGTTGAAGCTCTAAGGTCTTTGATGGAGGTAAGGATCAAATCTCGGAAGCTTCTAGAAGCTATAGAATTGATCGATAGGTTGATTGAATTGGAACCAGAGGAGAAAGAATGGCCAATTTTGAAAGCTAATATCTTTAGTTACAGTGGAGATTTAGAGTCTGCTAAAACTGGATTTGAAGAGATTCTATCTAAGGATCCACTTCGTGTCGAAGCTTATCACGGCCTAGTTATGGCTTATTCTGATTCTGGTACTGATTTGAATGCTGTGGAGAAGAGAATTGAGGAAGCAATGGTGAAGTGCAAGAAGGAGAAGAATCGTAAGGACTTGAGGGATTTTAAGCTACTAGTTGCGCAAATTCGGGTTATTGAAGGGAAGCATAATGAAGCATTGAAGCTTTATGAGGAGCTTGTGAAAGAGGAACCGAGAGATTTCAGGCCGTATTTGTGTCAAGGGATTATATACACGGTGTTGAAGAAGAAAGATGAAGCTGAGAAACAGTTTGAGAAGTTTAGGAGACTTGTCCCAAAGAATCATCCTTACAGAGAGTATTTTATGGATAATATGGTTGCTACAAAGCTATTTGCGGAGAAGGCGCAGCGAGAGATGGCTGGATCAAAGAGTTGAATTGGGGGAATGATGATTTGGATTACAAAATGGTAATGCTTGAATGTGATTTTGTTGGCTTTTGTTTAGATGGTTGTAGTAGGTAGTTTGAGGATGAATTGTTACTAAGAAGGTGTGTTGTTTGAATCTTGAATCTCAATATGGGAAACTTGAGTCTCTTGCAGTGTTTTTTTAAAGATGTGTAAAGATCACTAGCCATTCTCATGTTACTCTCTCTACTCTTTGCATCTAATCTTGATGATTCTTTAGGTCTAAGAGCATGATTAGTTTGGTATGGAGTAATTGGGCTTACCTGTTCTTTGAATGTTAACAAGTTATCTAGTCTTCGTAGTTGGAGATTAATGGCGAGTGTTGACAAGTTGCAGACGCAATGAATATTTATGTGATTGCTTAGATGCTGTGGAAAATGGAAACAGAGAAATTTTCAAAAGTCCGAAGTTAATTTTATGACGATTTGTCATTATAAAATGATGAAGCAATGTACAACTTGTCATAAGTTCAAATTTTGTTGTCACATGTTCATCGTAATTCATAACACAGGGTATTAACACTGAAATCGAATTGCGAATTTTAAATTAGATGGAGCAGTTTCTAATCTATGGATTAACATATTTTTATAAATTATGTTGATTTTTAAAAGTCGTTGACTATTTTGAATTTTTTTTTCTTGACACTTGTCATTATATTTTTATAATAAATTTAATTTGAAGTTTTGAACTTTCAAAAAAATCACACGAAGGGACCTCTCACTCTCAGAGTCTCTCCGACGCTGAAGTCGTCTTCTTGCCAAGTCTATTCCGCTCCTATAGCTTTCTTCTCTCTTCGATTCATCTCTGTGAGCTGTAATTCAAGAGAATCACCACCATTTTCTTCTTCTTCTTCTTCTTTTTTCATCGCTCCATGATTTCTGAAAAATGTTGTCATTTTGGTTTTTCTAGTGCGCCAGCAAATTTCTCAATCTAGATTTCAAATTATCTTATCTTCAGATTCCAAATTACCTCAAAAATGATTTCCCTGGAGATTTCGCTTCTTCTGATGATGAGTGAGTGAAATATGAACGCAATTCGTGTCCCCAATCTAATTTCACCGCCACCGATTTGTTTCCATAGTAGTCGCAGTTCTTGTGAAGGTTAGAATTTACCATCACTCTTCCGTTTTCCTTTTTTTTTCTTCTATGTTTGGCTTCCGAAAAATGAATAAATTTGATAGAATTGCTGCACATTACTCTAATTTGCATTGGTTTTACTGTCAAAATATAAAATACGGTTTTCGTAATTTTTCCCACCACAACTCTCGAAATTTTCTTACCAACCAAAAACAAATCATCTTCTGATCATTTCTATTTTGGGTTGTTCAAGAATTTCATATACTGAGTAATGTAGCTATCATCAATGCCCTTAATACTAGTGTACTTTTGTTTTTTTTCTTTTACATAACTTAAATTACTCTTTTAATAAGCTTATGGTTCTGAAGAAAATAGTTTTTTTTTTGTATCCTGAGTAAAACTACAGATAAACCCGTTGATAGAAAAATTTGTGATATTGTTTCTGTTGAAGAAAAATCTCATGTCCTTATTTGTTTGGTAATGATTATGATTGGCTTTGCTTCTTTGTTACTTTTTAATTTCAACAGGTTTATGATACCTAATTCAAACGTAACAGTTGCTCCTAACATTTGCTTTATTATGTTAGCCCTCACCATTTTGTGCTAAGAAAAATCTGATTGTTTAATCCATTTCCAGAAGCACTAGTCTCTAAGGGAATCTTCTGAATTCAAACTCTTGCCGCTTTAGGTGTAGACAATGTAAGCATTCTCTTCAAGGTAATGATCATATTAGACATGCCTGCGCAGAAACACGTTGTATTCATCACTTGATGTTGGTGTTTTGTAGATGGGGAGGTTGGTGTTCCTATGAAAAGTTTGTTAACACAAGAAATGTCAATGCAACATGGAACTAAAAGGAGATCTCCCAGCATTATAGCGAGATTGATGGGTCTTGATGGGCTACCTCCTCAGAGCTCTCTCACAAGCAAGCCAAGTCTGTGGAGAATCAACAATGTAGACCGATAACATCTGAAAAAGCTTGTGGGAAGAAAGCATATGGTGATCTAAAGAGGAGTTCAATGGACGAGCAGAAATTCAAAGATGTATTTGAAGTTTTGGATGCAGAAAAGGAGAAGAGCAATAATAGATGTTTGTATCAAAGGAGGGTGGATGCTAATCTGAGTGAGGCAGAGATGGCGTTTATACGTCAGAAGTTCATGGAGGCTAAGCGTTTATCGGCTGATGAGAAACTGCACTATTCTAAAGAGTTCAGTGAGGCTCTTGGGGCTCTTGACTCCAACAAGGACCTCTTGTTGAACTTTATTCAGCATCCAGATTCATTATTCACAAACCACTTGCCTGGTCTTCCCAAACCATACTCCAGTCCAGCTACAACTTTGAAGTTGTCCAACAGCCCAAATCATGTAGAGAATTTCGAAACTCTGAAAGTGGACAGAGAGTTGTTAGGGAAGAGTCACAAGTCACCTCAATGGCATGGTGGTGGTGCTAATCCTAGCCATTCTAATACTAGGTGCGACGATACAATTGACCTGTCATCAAAGAAGCAGCTGAAAAAGAGAAGTGGGTTGAAACTGACTGAGATTGTTGTTCTGAAACCTAATCTTGGGAAGCCACAGACTACTAGTAGAACTCTTCCATCACAGAGCTCCTCTTGTGATGAGGTCAGGGCATATCGAAGGCTTCCATGCACCAGGAACCAGGAGTCTAAAGCATTTGGCAGTTTGAAAGCTAATGAAGATTCCAGAGCGATTGCCAGAATAGTATCTAGGCAAATGAAGGTAAGTTGTGGCAGTGATAGTCCTATGAACTTTGAGATTTCAAGGTTCATAGGTTATGCAGGGGATGAAAGCTCATCTGGGAGTGATTCTTCAAGTGAATCAAAGTTAATGTCAGTGATTTCAAGAGCAAGAACTGACTTTAACCGCAAGAACCATCATCCATCTCTGCCTTTCAGGTCATCTGAATCATCTGCAAGTAAGGAGGCCATGAAGAGACTGTCTGACAGGTGGAATCTATCTTACAAGTCTGAGCAAGAGATAGAAATTAGAAGAAGTAACACACTGGCTGAAATGCTTGCAACTTCAGATAGAGAGGTGAGAAAAGAAAGTTATAATGGGATCACTTTTAAAGAGGGGCTCAGTAAAAGATTTGAGAGCAATGTTGGACATCCTGAGTTGCTAGAGCCCATTGGAATTAGCAGTAGATACGGTTGGAGAAGTACTGATAAAAAAGATCTTTCAAAATCCAGAACAATCATGCATCAGGACAGAACTTGTGGTTACACGATTGTGCTTCCTAAGAACTTGACCACTCGAGATGGATTAGTGAAGCGGAGTTCTTCTTGTAACAGGGAATTTTTCTTGTCTAACAATTACATGCCAGTTAGTAATAATTCTCATTTGTCATACAATAGCTCATCAGAAATCAACAGACCAAGTTCAAGTAAAGTTCACCACATGGATGGTGAGTTATCCAACGAGAAGCTTCCTGCTTTAGAAACACCGAGAAGCTTATCAGTTCATGCAGATTCAGACACTGAAAATGGTTCAGACTCTGAGGATGCCAAGACTACCTTGTCTTTGGAACCTCCCGATTTGTCAGCAGTCACCTCGTTAACAAACCTTGTAAGTGAGAAATGATGTTACAACATCATGGGTTCAGTTTTTCATAGCCTCATGAATACAGGTTTATCATAGATTTTCTAATCTTTTGATGATGTTCCAGGATATCTCGGGCATGCCAACCAAAGAAGTTGATCAGTCTTCTATCCCCCAATTACACTCTCTTGAAAAAGCTAAGGAAGGAGATCAACCAAGTCCAGTTTCAATCCTACCAACTTCTTTTCATGGAACTGAGTTTTCATCCAGTTCCGAGTGCTTTGAGAGTCTTAGTGCGGATCTCCAAGGTATCTCAATCATATCTTAATGGGTAATACTGAAAATGTTTCAAGAATTGAAAAAATGTTTAAGGCTTTCTTTACAATTTCAGGGCTCAGAATGCAACTTCAGCTTCTCAGAATTGAGTCTGCTACTCACAACAAGGGCGCCATGCTCGTTCCAAGCAATGAAGAGGTAGATCAAGAGGAATCATCTATAGTAACAAAAGAGATGTTGATCATCCAAGAGCCAGGAGAAGACTGGAAGTCTTTATACTTAGCTGATGTCTTTGCAAACTCCAGCTTCAATGACTTGAACCCCAAAAGCTTCATGGCGACATGGTACTCCTCTGAATCACCTGTAGATCCATCCTTGTTTGAGGATCTTGAGAAGAAATATTCCTGTCTGAAAACGTCAACCCGGTTGGAAAGGAAGTTCCTTTTCGATAGGATTAACAGTGAGATTCTCGAAATAATCGAACAGTTCATGGATCTGCAACCCACAAAGGGGTGCCCAAAATGGGATATAAACAGGATACAAGAAACTCTGGGCGAGATAGTCACTGAAAAATACATGAAACCAAGTAGAGATACAAAGGAGGAGGAGTTGCAGTGGCCGAGCTTGAAAGATGACATTGATGAAGTTATAGGTAAGGAGATTGAAGAAATGTTGACAGATGAACTCATAGCCGAGCTCGTGATAAGAGAGATCTCGTAGAAAAGTTTTTGTTTGTTCTAGAAAATTACGTAATATCTATCAATTAATGACAAGTTTAAGATAAGGGGATCTAATGGAAAATAAGTGCTCCAGAGTTTGAAACTTTACCTTTTGTTTTTACAGCAAGAGTAAAAGTAAATTTGGGATTGTTGGGCATTTTAACTTTTGAGATGCTTTTTCTTTCGGTGCCAAAACCTTTAAGAATATGGTCAATTCTTGAAATTGATCATTTCATAATTTTATTGTGACTCATAGATTGTGAAATTAAAATATAGAGAATTTTTTTTTACAATAAAATTATGAAAATGTTCATTTTTTAGAATTTTCCTTTAAAAATATCCAATATTGCCATTCATTATATCTAATATATCTGGTCATAGTCAGAAAATTCTGTTTTGAAGATTATCGCACCTATTCGTTTAAAAAAGGAAAAAAAAGGATTGTCACACCTACAAGGAATCAAATTCATTCATTATTAATGAGTTTAAGACCTAAACCGGTTTAAATAACATGGACCATATCGGCTATGATATAAACAAAATAATCAAAACAAAATGGAATCAAATTCACTCTTCTTATTTGGTTTTCCTATCACAAATATATTTTGTAAACCAGAACATATTGAAAGAAAATGATGTCTAATCACAAGAAGAGAAAATTGGTATTACGGTAACTAACCAACAATAAAAATGAAATGGAAAACTCAACTCAACTTACCACAACGTAAACAATTGGAAGGATCATCACTTTTCTTTTTTATTTGATTGAAAACAGGTTTTGAAGTCAAAACCTTTGATTATCAGTGGATGATTTTGTTTATAACAAGTTTTGTGCATATTAAACGCACATTTTTATGATTTATGAGTTTTGTGGCATTTTTTGAAATATTAGATTTTTTTAATATGTATCTAATTCCAGTATTTATTTTTTTTTCAAAAAGATGATCAATGGATTTGTTTATTTAATCATATTTTCGTAAGGTAAAAAAATTATTGGATTAAGAGTCTCATTTACATCAATTTTTATAAAATTGATCACATATTTACATCAATTTCCATACTAAACTTTGTAGGGATATCACAAAAGGCATTTTGCATATTGTGTATAGGGACTTGCGTCTAAGAACATCTTCATAGTTAGAGATGCATATAATAATTTGATTGCAAAGATACGGGATCTAAGGTTTTCTATGATTGTTCCATTTAACTGCTACTGATAGGTTGAGTTTAGAGAATTGATGGACCATATCGGCTATGATATAAAAAAAATAATCAAAACAAAATAGAACTAAATTCACTCCTCTTATTTGGTTCTCCTATCACAAATATATTTTGTAAACAAAACATATTGAAAGAAAATGATGTCTAATTACAAGAAGAAAAAATTGGTATTACGGTAAATAACCAACAATATATATAAAATGGAAAACTCAACTCAAGTTATCACAATGTCAACAATTGGAAGGATCATCAATTTTTTTTATTTGATTGAAGACAAGTTTTGAAGCTTTGGTTACCAGTGGATGATCTTGTTTTCATAAATTCATCTTGTCATTTGATAGAGATAAACCAAAAATTCAATATTTCTTCACTAATATCGTTTCCTCATTTCTGCATAATTCCTACAACATCATTCTACTTTATGGAATGCATGACCAACAACATTGTAGTCAATTATCTTTAGTTACTTCAAAAAAAATTCAAGTCTAGTTAACAATCAAAATAACAATAATGTATCGGTGAATTAGTTAGCCAAATTTACACATGTTTTTCACTTTGATTGTATCTGTTTAACTTCTAAATAACTATGTTTACTTAGAGAGTGTTTCTTATTAATTAGCTGAAACAATGTTTATCAACAAGTGTTGTGCTCATTAAGTACAAGTTTATTTAAGAATTTTATGACTTAATTATTTTAGGAAATTAGATGTTCTCGATATGTATCTTAATGCTAATTTTAATAGTTAATTTTTCTCAAAAAAAATGAATAATAAATTTCGTTTATTAAATCAGATTCTTGTGAGTTAAAAACTTTCTAGATTAAGAGTCTCATGAAGGAAGATTAAGAATTGGAAGTGTCGACCTCATCTGATAATAATTGCAACAAAAGCTTAATTATGTAAAAATTGGTTAGCCTAAATAACATTCATCTTCAACCAAAGGGGGTGAGTTATGAAATGAATAGTCTTCCAGATTTATTAAGAGTAGTGAGGAATACTAGACAACACTCAAGGAATACAAATAATCTTGATATTATATTTCAGTATTTTAATAGTAGATTTTCAAACCTATTTATCGAGGTTTATGATGTCGTCTATACGAACCGCAACAGACAAAAACAACGGAATTGGAACCATTCTTTATTTAGGGCTCAGATGAATGAAGAATTAGGATTTGATTGGTTAATTTGAGAGTTAAACTTCCTTTTCTCTCTATTTCAGAAAATTATGAAGACTTTGTTTTCTTGCTTTTTGTCTTTAGTTACTACTCCCTCTTTTCCTAAAATATTCATGTTTAGGAGTTTCATACAAATTAAGAAATAATGATTATTATTTTAAAATACATTATTTCTCTCAGAAAAAAAATATTATTTAATTATATCAACATTAAGACGTTAAAAAAAAGTTATATCAACATTATTTTATTATAACAAGGGCTTTAATGGAAAGAGAAGAAACATAGTCTCAACTCTCAAGATGTAATCTACCAAAGGGGATCCAATGGAAAACAAGTGCACTAAAGTTTGAAATTTTACCCTTTTTCTTTTTACAACAAGGGTAAATGTAAATTTGGGATTGTTGGGCAATTTAACGAGCCCCGTTTTTAACCTCTGAGATGTTTTTCTAATCCAAAGTTAGATTTTTCTCTGTATGTATCCCAATGTTAATTTTAATATTTCAGAAAAAAAACTATCAATAAATTTGTTTATAAAATCAGATTTTGTAACGTAAGAACTTGCTGGATTAAGATTGTCATGTTCATCAATTTCACAAAATCGTCACATATTTGTTTGTGTTAGAGAGAGACGTACGAGAGAAATAGCAACAACAATTTTTTTCATAAAATGTTGAGAAAAGTGAACTAGTTGAGCTTTCCTTATACATAAATGGACAATTTAATGCGTAAATGTTAGAGCGTGACATAGTAATTTGTAGAATTACCATAACTAATATAATGACAAGTTTCATCACCATCAGAAATAATTTGATAAAGAAGAAACCAGTCTCATGATGAAACCTACGAAGAGTCCCCTTATCAGTCTTATGGAATATAGGTGCAATAAAAGATTGGAACTTAATAATTTATTTTACAACAAGAGTAAAAGTATATTAGGGATTATGAGTTTCCAGATTTGGATTTGGGATTGTAGGAGTTGTCCAAAATTGGGCATTTTTAACCTTTGAGATGCTATCCAATATTTCTAATGGAGTGATATCTCCAGTCACTGTCACTTTCTTTGCAGCAAAATCTATGTTGAAGGATGTCACACCTACAAAGAATCAAATTCATTCGGTATAAACTAGCTTAGAAAAAAACCGGTTCACAAAATAATGGACAAATTAAATAACAAAATCAAAAGTGAGCTTAGAACTAATTGGAATCGAATCCAATTATCTTCTTCGGTATTTTCCTAGCCAAATCCGAGCCAAGCTTATTATTTACCTTATATTCGATTCATGCATCTTTTGAAACCGAAACATTTAGAAACTCAACCGGTATCTAACCAAAATAAGAAGAGAGTGGCATTTCCGTAAATAAAAGGAATCACCTTGCATTTTAGACAGATGTTTCCTAACTTTTCCTTCACAGCCTCTGCAGTGGAGAGACACTTTGAGAACAACGACCTGCTGCTTCAGAAAAATGCAATTCTAAATCATTACTCTCTTATCACCATTTATTTACATTTATGCCACTCATCATGCTAACAACAAAACAAACTTACCTGGTCTGAACCACCACCACAAGTCTTCTTCTCCGTCAACGTTTTGTCTTCACCAGCAGGAGGTTCAGTAGCTACTGTCTTAATCTGATCCTGACCCGAAGATCCGGAAACAGAAACCGGGTCGGATCCCAAAAGATACCTTGTAGAACCGGGAGGGGTTTTGATAAAGTCACATGCGGGTCTCGCAACACAGCTGAAACTCTTCCTCGCTAGGCCAATGTCATTGGTGATGAGCTTCAACAACGACGAAGCCGCTCCTCCACCGCCGCCGCCGGTACTTCTCCGGGCAGTGATGCTCCTCCTGCCTTTATATATCTCTAGTTTTTTGTTACTGATCTCTCCATCTTCAGCGGAAGCAGGTACTTTGATGTAGTCGTTGGCGAATGATCTCCGGCCATCTTTAATGATTGGATTGTGACGGTCAATAGCTCGCCCGCTGCTATGTTCATCGGTAGTGGTTGGTTTGTGAATGTGGTCCATGCTTGAACGTATGGCTGTTGATGCTTGCGAAGCGCAGAACATAGGTCCCTTCATTTTGCTTTTTCTTTGACAGTACGAAAAAAACGCCAAAATTTTGTAAGAACTTAGAAGAAAATGTTGATGAATGTGTTGATATATGTATATGAGGATGTCTTTTATTAAGTATGTATAGAGAGAGGGCGTTGGATTGGAATAGAGACACGGAGAGTTAAGAGTGTAACGCTCATATGATCAGAGTTATTTGTCCATATATGATTTTGGGGTAAATTTTGGTCCATACATATATGATATGTATAAACTATAGTTGTTGAGACGTCATTTATAACTTACTCACGTTTCCCTATATATCTTACATTTTGTCATCTTTTTTAAGTTTCTATGCAAATAAACATCGACCCTAAACAAACAAAAGCAAATCAATGTTGTGGTGACTCAAGACTTAGTATGGTAATCAGATGACCGATTTATTTTTTAATTTTTTTTAATTTTATGCGTAATTTGGTCTAAGAGACAAGATATGGGTACACATATGAAAAGAAACAACAAGACTATTTAACTTTAATTTGCTATATATTTGGATGGATACTAGTCAGTAGTCACGGATCACATTGTACCTTCAAGTCTTAAACATATTGGATCCTATGATATCAAAAGTACAAATTTGTATTGTAATACGGCTATGTATAGTATAACTAAACCATTATATATTTCAAAATTAAATGTAACGTCCTAGAGTTTTTTATGTTGTATCTTTGACAATCATGTAACTGCATATGTTTAAGTTTGAAGTGCTTTTGTTTGTTGATGTGGTGTAAATTGAATACATAGAGAGTTATCAGGTGTGGAGAGATAAAAATTCAACTCCATTAGTTATTTTATATCATAAAAAGCTACATAGTACTCCAGGGTTAGTTTTCATTTCATGTCATGATGATATGATCCTTCTCTTTTTTCTGGTTTTGATGATGATATTATCTTAGTCGAATCCGAATGTCGAATAGGGACCATATTCTCAACGAAAGGAGCTATAATACAAATGCGGTATTCGAAGATATGGACTTCATCTGTCTCTGGATAATATTTGAACAACCTCTTCTCATTGTCATGGAAGAAAAGATTCCCCTTGTTAGAAACCGCTAGTGGCCTGCACCACAATCTCCATGTGTGAGGGTACAAATCTAAAGGGAATAAACGTATACAGTAAGCCATATATACTCCATGTTTCTTCTTGTGCATCCATGCTCCATATCGTTACTTCCCAATGAATCATTCCATTATCGGATGTGGTTACGGTTAGACGGTCTTCAAGGTTGACAATCTGACCTGGTCCATGTGTGGGCGGTGTTGGGACATTACGAAACTGTTCAGTGTGAAGATCCAAAGCTAGTATCCTATAATCATAATATACTTCTAACCAATAGACAGAGCCATTCAGATAAGCCGACTTTTGTCTGTCATCCAGATAATAAGGAGGAGGACTCAGTAGTTTCCGCCATTCCCCAATGTTAACATCAAGAATCTCAGATTGGTTAGAATCAAAAGGCATCCTCACTACTTTATAGCTCCCATTAACTTTGTCCTTGCCAAATCCCATTGCCCAAAATCCAGGGAATATATCCCATAAAGGGTTACCTTCACAGATTTTGAGACTATAGCGGTTGGTTTTCACTGGATCGGGGCCGGAAGGGAATCTAAGGAGTTATCCGGTGGAAGGGTTGAAAACGTTGATCCAGCCTGGTACGAGGATGCAAACTAGACCGTCACACGTAAGAGATGGTCGTACGAAAGAAGGGGAGGCATCGCTATGTAAATAGACCATCTCGACCCCTTCGTCCTCTTCTAATAGCGGACAGGTCGGGCCGCCAGGATTTGCGGCTTCTTTTGAACATTATTCATACGCCTCCTCTCCGTGAACCACCTTGACTTTATTATTGATTTCCATTGTTTGGAAACGGTTCTGAATTTGAGGATGGATTTTAAAGGCTGTCGAAGTAAGATTTCTTCTAGTAAATCGGGAACTAGGCGTGTCATTGGATTAGGGTTTTTTTCTTCTTCATCCAATTTTTTTTTTTTTGGGTATGCAATTTTACGTATTGATTATTTGATCTATTCTTAGATTTTATTCACAAACTCTGAGATATACTTTTACTTTTACGTTCATACTTTCAACTTTAAATGTTCCCACGCTTTTTTGCCAAAATATTTTCTGATATTATCCCATATATTTTTATGCTATATTTGTTCAGAATACATATAGAGCATTTTAATTTAAGTATTATTAATATTAATACATTGCATGCTCACTGTCACTAGATGAAGATGCTGGGCGTGGACCGTGGGGCATCATCCTTCACGAGGCTTTTGTTTGTTTATACCAAATCTTACTTCAATTCTATTTATTTCATTTTTGGTTTCTTTTTTGTCTATTGTCAATTATTTATATGATATAAATGAAACACTCTAACTCTGTCAGAGAGCGACGAGATAGATAGCAACGGTAAAAAAAAGCAGAGAAAATGTTGAGAAAAGATAATTAATGGAGCTTTCTTTATAAATGGACAACGTGATGCTTAAATGTTAGAGCCGGACAGAACTTTTTTGTAGGATTGCCATAATTTATTTATCTTGTTCTCAACTTTTCAGTAATTAACTAATAACTAATGTGGATTGTTTATTGAGATCTGCAACAATTGGAAACACGAGGAATATTCTGCGTGTTGGATACTTGGATGTACAAAACAAATGAAGAAAAACTAACTCTAAATACATAAGTCGTTATATCAATATTCTTTCAAATACATTTAGATTTTTTAAATAAACAAAATAGTTTTAAACATAAACCCTAAACAATAAACTTCAAACACTGAACACTTAAGTCTAAATTTTGAAGCCTTAAAAACTTGTAAATCATTACCCTAAAACCTAAATAATATGGTCTATTTCCCTAATTTGAAAAGTCTCTGCATATATTTTCTTTTCTTCTTCTTAATCATCCCTAATATTTTCTAATTTTATCTTAAAATGAATCAAATATGAATGGTTTTGTTTACTAAAGTGTCAATATTAAAATCGAGTCAATAATGATTTCTGATATGCTCTGCTATTTTTTCCTATATATAAAGTTTCCTAAGTTTGCAAAATATGGGCTTTATTTGTTAGAAAGGAGGTTTATTCACAGTTTGTGTTAAGCACTGACTAAAAGCCCATTGGGCTAATTGTGGCTTTCCCGGTCTAAGGTTTCACCGGAGAGAGGGGCGAAGGCAGGGCCGGAACTTGGTCTCCTACGTCTCGCTAAAATCACTGGAAAAATCCGAAATTGTCAAGTATAGCATTTATGTGGCTCTAGATTAAAAAGCTAGATCGTCTGTATAGTTTTAAATTTGTTAAAGCGGTTTCATTACACCGTCTTACAGCGTTATGTTTGCTTTTGAACGCTCAGTAATTATTTTATATTGATTTTGAGAGGTGAAACTGATATCGTTAAGTGAAGTTCTCTGATCAGATTTTTGAACTTTGAATGTGTGTTATGGTGATGATCTCTTGAAACAAACGACTTTATTATTTTTGGGTTTTGCAGTTTTAATAATGTAGCAAGTTGAAGCGTAACAAAAAGAAGTATATATGTTCACTTTGATCTTCAATCCAAGAAAACAGGAACAGCTCACAAAGAAAAGAAGCAGGTTTGCTTTACTTGTGATTGTAACAGATTTGTTAGGCAAACATTTCAATCACACTCCTATATTAATATTCATGCATGCACGTTGTTTGTTATCTTCTTTTGGATGCCTTATTGATGCAAGAAAGATATTTTTGGCAAAACTGATGTGACATTAAACATCGAGTTACTCTGAACCTATGTTTCCTTGCCCTTCTCAAAACATATATACATCAGTTTTGATGATGCTTATTGGATTTTTCTCGTAAATGGCAGCAATTTTCTGTAGACATGAATTGGTTTCTGCTTTTTGTATATCTTGTCGTCCTATCACATCTCTTCTTGAGGAAGAATGTTTTCAACATACATTATTGAAGACCGCATGCTAGATTAAGAAATTACATGATCAGAGTTAAGTTAAACATAGCAGTCCCCACTACATATGTTCACTACAACATTAGACTTAGGGGATTCTATCTAATGGGCATATTCAATCACCAGTTTGGAGGATAACAAAGTCTAATGATTGTAATCAATATTCAATATTCTCTTTAGTTAGGTATGTTGGGTCGGGACTCTAGACAAAAGCTACAGTAACAGATGGATCAATCCATTAGAGTGGAGAAAAGCTTTCCGGAATAGGGAAGAAGACAATCTATCCACAGACAATTGGTGGTCCGAAAACTCATACTTGCTTCTGATTACGCAAAAGACTCTCTCTTTTTGTCATTGTCTCTCTGTCTATTTGCTTCAAGTATTTTTGACAAAGAGGTCCAATTCACTTGTGTCTCATTGCACATCACATAAATAATATCCCATCATAATAATTCGAGAGAGAATGTGGCTTGCATTTGATCTAAAGCTTATATGCCAATTGGATGATTGAGAAGCAGAAACATAAAGAGTTTTCTATAAGTGTGAGATGGCTTTTAGTAGTTAGCCTTTACTGTTTAGAGAGTGGAGAAGTGTATAAACAGTTAAAACCAGTTATGTGGGTTCCACGTTACAGACACATAATTTATATTTCTATTTTAGTTGGAGACACAAGGATAACTTTTTTGAGTCTTTTAGCTTGTTTGAAATGTCCCCAAAAATATATATATATATATATATATATATATATTTATTTATTTTTCACAGATTTATATTGTAGTTTCAACTAGTTTGTGTCACATGTTCGAATCTTGCAATTTTATTTTAATCGTACGAATAGACTGACAAGATTTAGTCGTCAATTCTACTTTTGGATTAGTCAAAACTCAAAACTGTGGAAAGGCTCACTTCATCTTCTGGTTACTGTTATAGATCAGAGGATTTTTGGATTTTACTTCAAGGGGAACAGCATACTGATATGCAGCGGTCAAAATGATAGTTTATTATATAATATGATGTTTTTTTCTTTATAAAGACTATAATATGAAGTTGAACTTCATTACATTATAATTATGTAACAGTAATACGCTATACTTATACTATTGATAGTTTTTAGTATTTAGTTTTTTATTGTTCAATTATTTCGAAAATGTGTGTGACAGAAAAAAAATATCAAAAAATGTCTTTAAGTGTAACTATGAGAAATGAATTTCTAGTAGAATATTTATGTTAAGCCTTTACTGTTTACGATTTAGATATCAGGACTGATCGATCTTGGTGTGGAACTAGTTGCACAGAAACATCTCAACCTGACCCATCTCTAGTCACTAGATTGGTGTAGTCATATTCAGAGATTAATTGTTTTTTCGTTTACAAAAAAAGATCAATAAGAAGATACTTTTGCTAAAACACAAAGAACTTTTGATTTTACTTAACATTGCCACCCAAAAAAAAAAGTTTTGATTTATCGATTTACAGAAATAAACACATTTTTCTTTAAAATATGATTATTTTTTTGAGATTTTAGTTCATATATTAACTTTCCTTAAAAAGTTAACGATAATTCAACTAAAATGTAATAAGAACACCACTTACACTTTTATAGAATTTTGTTGCTAGTACATTTAACTTAGAAAAGGCGCTAGAATCCTACTATTCGCACCGACTTGAGTTGATTGGCATGATGGCCAATTCTTATGTGATATGTCAATGTCACCTAACCTTGCATAACTAGGTTCGACCACTCATGTGGAGACTGTGGAGTGGATCACTAGGTGGTTTGAAAACTACTAGACTAGTAGACAAAGAAAATGATAATCTAAAAGCCAATATCGAGCCAGAAGCAAACGGACAAGGATTGGAAAATCTCTAACACCTAAGCTGCTATGCACAACTAAAAGACTAAGTAACGAAGCAAACGACATCGGTACGTTAGAAAAGTACTTTGAGCCTTCTTCGACTAGAGTGATTGAACTTGCAAATTTTCCGCATTCTTAACTCCCCGGTTCTCATACGAAGCTAGCAATCCTCTTCTCTGATTAATGAAATGTAATTTTTCATGTTTAGAAAATAGTTAACTGTAATACCGTAATATTGACAGAATTTTTTCAAAAAAAAAAAACCGTAATATTGACAGAATTTTTTTTCTTCTTAATAGAACATATATGTGGGTTGAAAAAAAAAAAAAATAGAACTAGGTGAAAATTAGTTTTTTAGTCTCGGGCAAAAATGAGGAATTTCTTTTCTACGTCTTTTATTGGTTTGAGTTCATTGGTTGTTAACAATTAGTCCCACTTTAATAACAATTTAAGTTTATGTTTTTAATAATTACAAGCTGCTTTAATCGTCACTTTTATGTAATTTAATTAAATCAATGACATACTATTATAAGCTAAACTTTGGTGCATGGAAAACGAAAGCCACACACTTTCATGCAACTGGCACTCATCATGCTTCTCATGGACTCTTAAGATTTTCAACGAGATCTTTTCTCCACGCGGATTTATATTTAATCGTTTTTATTTGCTAAAAGTCCAGAATACTGTGTATTTTATTCTCTGTATTTTTCTAATTTGAACAAGGAAGATTCTCTTTATCGATAAAACACAAAAAAATGAAGTTTTTTACAAAAATAAATTGTAGTTGCTTGTTGAAGTTGAGATTGTATAATCTAGACGGCCCCATATGAATCTTTAATTATAAGCATTCAAATCAGTATTTTACGAAATTTATGTAGTTGGTTTTTCATCACATTATTGAGTTATATGTACTGAATTTCAGACTTTTTTTTTTATTTGTGTGACTGCTATGTGAATTTTGTAATGCATAATTAAATTAGTTCGTCTCATAGATGGTACTCAATCTCGACCATGGCCAACATTACAAAACTATAATCTATATATTTACAACCCACTTGATTAGTCATGTACACATGTATGTATATTGTAAAAATATCATATATATTCATTTATGATATCTAGAATTCCGCTTCTATTAGTTCTTTAAATATAAAATACCATATATGTAAGTAACCCCAAATACTGTACAATCTCAAAAAATTAATACTCAATAAATTAATAAACACTATAAATTAATAAAATTTGCTGGTCTCAAGTCGGATCAGTGTAAAAATAAACAAAATTCGATAAGATAATAATATAATAATTTTTTTATTATCTCTAGGTAAATATATGGTTCCACTAATAACATAAATTAATAATCATGTAAATTTTCATATATATATATATAAAGACAATATAATTTTGTATTATGAATTTATGTTAGAACTCATAAATAACTTTTCTTATATAAGAAAATATTATGTTGTATTTTAAACTATCTTATTATTATAATGTAAATAATTTTTTCATAAAATAAAACAAACCTTTTTATAAATTTTTAAACTATAAATATGCATAATTTTTATTTTAATAGTTGTATAGACTATTTAAAAAACAACAATTAAGGTTACCAATCATAAATTTAAAATTTATGTTAATTGTTTATATAAGTGAATTCATCTATAATCTTTGTTATTTATTATCAAAATAATTTAATTTTCTTTTAAATTTTAAACTTTCAAGTCCAAAACTATTAAAATTTATAATATCCAATACATTAATTTTATTCAGATAGAAAATTTTTATTTCGTTTATTTTAAATTTTTGACAAAAATTTGTATGAATTAATAAATATTATTTTATACTATAAATTAATAAATATTAATTTATAGATAAATTAATATCACTATAAATTAATAAAATATCATGGTTCTAACATTATTAATTTATAGAGGTTTTACTGTAATTTATAATATTGTTATTGTCACTATAGATTGCACAGAAAAAGAAAATATACATTTGTTTTCTTCTAAACAAAATAATAAATTTATGTACTTTCATTCACTGCTCAAACATTTCAAGCAAGCTATATTTCTCATCCAAAATCTTACACTATATCTAATTTATGGCTTTGAATAAATCAAATAAATCATCAATGGGACCATATCTCTTGTAGTGATAAACTTCAAGAAGCTCACAATCATTGAAATCTTTATATTTGAAATAATTTGATAAAAAAGATACTTTGAGTTATTCCTCTCTTTTTTTTTGTGGGGTTACATTTGAGATTTATATGAATGTAAAGTTGGACCCAAAAAAATGGGCCTATTTTCGCTTCTCTTCTTCTATCTGTACTACTAGACAATTTGAATAAAGAAATGTATTATATGGTGGCATATTGACATATATTTATTTTGCATGGTATCTCTATGATTACAAATTTGTTGGGAGAATATGTAATTTTTAGGTTTGACATTAAATAGAACCTATAGTTTTTTAAACATATAATAAGGACCTCAGAGAGAAAGAGAGATGATCCTCACTATTGCTGTAAAGTTACTTTTTATTCAGTTTGTTTCCTCCTTTTTCTGTTGGATCTACTCAAAATTCCCTTTTTTATGTCTTAAAAAGTAAGGGTGGAAAAATCTCTTACCTCATTCCAATTTGACCAGTTCAGAAAAAAGGTTTAAAAATATTTTTGGTTAAAGTTAAAAAAAAAGGTGTTAGTGTATGAAAAAATTGCTAGGTAAGAAAGATTTTTTTAATACGTAAGAAAAAATTGCTAGGTACACACATAAATAGATTGGAATGGTTGTTCTTCTGACTTTTAAGATTATGCAGGAAACGCTTTAAGTGTTTGAATTTCCTAACATCCTTTAATTTCACTCTAATATTGGAGACAGTTCGGTCTAAATCTATTAGTTGTTCATTGGTTTCCACAGGTGAAATCTGCTTTCTATACTTTAATTCTTAATATTAAATCCAAAAGATCGGAAATAAAGTTAAAAATTATGGGTTTAATATTAAAACCCAAACCGGTGACCTGACAACAAAAATATTAAAACCCAAACCCCAAAGTCATTCCATTTTATTTTCGGGTCAAAAAGTCATTCCACTTCTATTCAAAAAAATTTAATACATTCTCTAGTTCCATTTCTTTTGATATAAATTTATTGATTTTACCATTTATTTGAACTATTTCTTTTTTTTTTACGGCAAATAAATTATGTTAACTTGAAGAAACAATTTTTTTTTTCTTAGGACTATTTCTTATTCGGTAGATTTTGATCCTATATATATATTGATGACCTCACTAATTTTGTCTGTTCATGCTTTTTTTGTTTGTTAATAAAATGTATTCTGCCGTTTACATTTAAATTATGATATAATAACGACACTATATAAATCAATATGCTAAATGTTTTGGTACAACTAGAAACTTTTAATTTTATAGTAAACAGTTAATTATAGGAAAATACAAATAATATCGTAGTAAATGTCAAAGAAAAACTAGTGACATGTGATCTCTAGGCTCTAGCTGATGAGTTACATAAATGCAAAAGGTCTTAAGAATTTAGTACAGTAGAACATCACGAAATTACTATTGATTTTTTTTTTTGTTAAAAATTACTATTGAATATTGATTGCATAGCTAATGAATATGCATATAATAAAATGAGGAAATTGTAAATGAATCCAGTCAATTGAAATTGGTGCAATAGTACAACATTTTGATGTTTTACTAAATTCTTTCACTATGTCATGTGTCATAAATGCAAGATTGACGGAACAAAATCTACTTATAAAAACCGCAAAAATAATATTCAAAAAGTCAAAATACGATTATATCTACAGGATACATCATAAACTTTTGAAACTAAACCTAATAACAAACGAAAAAAAAGAAAGTAGTAATCTTGTAGCATTAACATTATAACACAATTATAATACAAAAAAAAAACTCAAATTCAGCAAACTTCTAAAAGAACAAACACACAAAAGAAAGAAAAAAATATCAGAGTGGAAGAAAAAAGTTTTCTTTTTCGAACTTTTTGTGTCCTTTTTTGTATCTTTTTTTCTGGAATGATAAGCAGAGAAAGAGAAAGATCCGTGAAATTTTCTGGGAAAATCTCATTCTTTTTCAAGATCACCAGATGTAGAAACAGAGGTTCTTGAAGATGATAGCTCAGATTCAGCCACATTGCTCTTCCTAGTAGTAAACGACTGCTTACAATGCTCAATGGCTCCTTCAATGGAGTTATCACTAGCGTTGCTGCTTCTCATCAGCGTCTGTAGATCCAACGACCCGTTTGACCCGAAACTGAACGAAGAAGACAGCGAAGACGTAGACGAAGAAGAAGAAGAAGACGAAGAACACTTAGCTTGAGAATGTCGCTGTATAACACCAGAGAACGATCTCCTATGAATCAATAGAGAATTGCCACTGTTCACAAATGGGTTCTTCTTTCTTGAGGATTTAGAAGTTTCAATTTTGAATTTTGGATGAATCTCTGATGAATCTGAGCAGCCTGGTTTAGAGAAGAGACCTCTGATATAAGCGCGTGAGGCTTTAAGCTTCTGTGTAATCGATGAATGTCTAATCTTTTTACTCCAACTGTTTCCGGAATGATTCTCGTTGTTCTCTATAAGCTCAGTGGAAATCTCAAAGAAGCATTGGTCGTCTTGTCCTGTTACTACGATCTCGCTGCTGCTGAATCTCCGTGGTGAGGATACGGCGGCGCGTGGGGAAGTTTGAGTATCTGTTGCGGTTGTGGAGGAGGCGTGAAGCAGCTTTTGGACCATTTGGAGACGAGGAGGAAGGTGGAGAGGGAGGAGTTGACCTTTGTAGAAAAGCTCGTCGGCCGGAGATGTTGTGGATTCGCCGGAAGCTACGGCGGAGGAGCACATTTGAAACTCGAATTCTCGGCTGTGTGGCGGTGAGAAGGTGAAGAAGCTTGAGGATGGAGAAGAAGAAGAAGAGAGATTGACCTCCATGTTTATGTAACCATCATCGCCGTCGTTAGACTGAACTTGTGTTCTTGATTCTGATTCATGCAAATCCATGATTATGTATGTAACTGTGTACGTATCTGTGTATATGTGTCTGAATCTCTCTTTTTTTTTTGTTTCTCTCTCTGTGGTTACTTACTTCTAGGGAGACTCAGAGAACTGAGAAGAGGGAAAGAGCATCTTTTAAAGTGACTTTCTTTTAATTTTATTGTTATTTTTTTTCCTTTTTATTTATTTTAATTTTAAATAGCTCGGTGGCTACTTCCTCTTCCTTTTTTTTTCTTTCAATTTTATAGCATTTGAATTTTACCACATTAACTTTGTAGTCATGAAAATATTTTTAATACATCTATCTAAATGATGTATCTTTTTTTTTCCCCAAAAACATTTGTCTACGGCTATCATTTTCTGTAGTGGTTCCTTATTTTGATACCACGATCCCAATTTCCAATGTTTACCGTTGCGTACATTTTAATATAATATAAATTTGTTTCGCAGCGTGTGAATTTGAGCAGAGACTATTCTTTTACTAGTACATGCATCATTCATTGGTGGTTTATGATTGAGTAGTAGCCGTAATGAGAGCAGAAGCATATGAAGTTGTATGTTATGACTTATGATTCATAGACAAATCTAAGTGATTGAATAACATTTGATAATTAGCTATGAAATTAAAATCAAATATATCATTTTTTATTCTAACGCATTATATTTATATATTATATTTAGAAGTACTTTATAATTCTATTCAGAATTAAATTGTTTTTGTTTTAAATAATAAAAACTATACATCGAAACTAGAACTGTGATACAAAGTGAAAATTTTAAATGTTATCTAAAAAACATATAGTTTTTGAATTATTTATGGTAGGACATTCATGCAATGATATTTTAAAATCATATGGATTTGACTTTTTGTTTTGTCGTATAATTTACATACTCACATACGCATATCACCATATGATCCACTAATAAGGTACAAATTCTAGTGTAACTCAATTTTAATATTGCATGTTAGCAGCCGAAACCGGATTTAGTTTTGCAGTTAAATGATGAAATAAATAATTAAATCGATTAATGAGTTTGTGTGGATCTATTTTGAAGTTATCAATAGATTATGTTCACGTTCCTCGTACCTTTTATTACCACCTTCGCAACCTTAAACTGTTTTTCGATTTTATTTCCTCGATAAAAAGACACATTACTAGTAACTTCACTAAAACCAAAGTATAGATTTCAATTTGAATACTAATTATCCACCGTGATCCAAGATTACTAAATTACTTGTATATGATCTTTAAAAATTATGAGATACTATAAAGATATACGATCACGTAAATAATATTTACAAAAGGCTTTGATATATTTTACTCTCAACTTAAATACCATACACCACGAACAAGTTTGAATAGTTACTTCATTAACAAATCCCACAAATCCGAGATGAAAACATATAACATGTGAATGACAAATGTCGTCCGCTGAATAGAAGAGATTTCAAACTCAATCTACTAGCACGAGTTAATTCCACCATTATTATAAACAATTTTTGGTCTGCAAACGGGAAGATCTACTACGATGATAAAAAAACAAAAAAAAAAACATAGCGATGCTTAGAACAAATAAAATCTTTATTCTTTCCTTTCCCTCGTGTCTCATTGGCCACAATAACAACGGTCACGTGAATGGTAAAAGAGCACAAACGGTAGGTGACAAAAGTCACAACAAAGGTCACAGTCTTATTTTTACAATTTAAATGCAAAAATTTTGTTACTACAATCAAAAAGTTGATCTTTTTAATCCAAAAAGGGTAATAATTGTTGCAGGTTGTGGACTTGTGGGTAAGTGGATAGCTCCTTTCATCCCCACACTTCTTTACTATTTTTCTCAAGTCTTTTCGCTTTCTACTTTCTTTATTCATAAAATAATCGCATGTAAGATTATATACTGTCCTTTTTTACCGAGTAACGAACTTAAAAATAAGATCGTATACATGAACTAAAGAAAATTTGATTTATGCACTATGTACTATTTCGTATTTACACATTAGATTATAACCAAAAACAATTTAGGTATAAAATCTTAATATGACTGTAAAACACGTAAATGTCGTTTTAAATTTGCATCATTGATAGTTATTTTTTTTTTTGGGTAACATGGCATCATTGATAGTTGGTACATAAAAAAACCATAATCTTAAATACCTAGTAATAACAAATGGAGTATATATTATGTACTTCATCGTAATAGAAAGTAATGTTAAGGTAATTGTACTATTTAGTTGGTTTAGGAGAGAATTGGAGTGGGAACTCTGTCGTACACAGCGAGCTACCTAAACAAAGCAGAGTTAGTTCTCATTTTCAATCATTGAAACACCTCACAAAGTAAATGCCTACCACTTTCATTTCCTTTTTCCCATTTTTTTTTTTTTTGGGGTTGTAAAATACTTTCCAACTCTTTTTCCAGGAAGAATTTAAAGTTTTAGCATTATGAGATTTAACATATACATAGTGTGATAGTGTGGTAAAGATGTGGAATGATGAGAACAACTACACTTTCCCCAAATGTGAATAAATTAACAAATGATAATACCAATGAGACCCATATTAATCTGCGCCAAATCCAATCCAAAATTAGAAATTCTCTAACTTTTCATGGTCTGAATGAAAGATGATAAAGAAAAAGTGAAGAAATGAAAATGGGATTGAAAGTTTAAACAAAGGACCAAAGTGGTATTAAGATTCAGAGTAACTCGTAAGCAAATCCATAATTAATTTAGATCCCACTAATTATGAGTTGATAATTAATTGAGTAGTGGGAGCCTCTCTCTCAGTCAAAACATATGCACACCACAAGACCACCACATTTCACATAAATATGGACCTACCTCTTTTTATTTTCTTATAGTTTATTTACTTCTATTAACAACAAGTGGACTTTAAATTATGTATGCATTCATATCCTTAGCTACCACGTAATTCGAATTTGAACCTCTTGAAATATTGGTAAAATAAAAGGAAATTGAACTATTCAGGTAGGAGGACTAAGCCAAGACATCAAATGATAACAACAAAAACCATTCGGCAGCTTTTGTAGTTTCAACCAAAAAAATGTCAATCAACTCAAATCGGATCTCATGAGTTGTCTGACTTCAAAAAAATAAAAAATAAAATATTTTTTAAGGCTTTGTTTTGTGATCCAGTTGATGCAAACAAGCTGTATCAGTGCATACAAGAAATATAGTTATATATTGAATGATAAGATTAATAGATAAATAAGTTTTTTTCTTTTGTATATATGTTTTCTTGTTAATTATTTTTATCAAATAGGAACAGATTTGATGAAAGAGACAAATGTTATGTTTATTTTACATGAATATTTTACATTTCAACGTAAACGCAATCATTAATCTCCACCTCTGAAACAATTGGATTCTAACTTCAAATAGTTTTGTTTATACTTAAGAAAAATTCGGATGTTTATACTTCAAAAATGTTTTTCTAGGAAAATATTTCATGGCAATACATGAACCACCGTCATCATGCATTGATATCCTCTACTTAAAAAGTATGAAATAGGAATAAAAATGAAACAAAATATATATAAAATATAGAATTCTTATCTCCGGCGAAAAAAGCCAAAAAATATGCCGGGAGAGGTAAGAGTATATACAAAACTTATTGGGTGGCTATGATATATCTACATTTGATCATATTTCAAAATTGTAAATCAAAAAAAGAAGAAAGAAACTTACAATGTCCTTTCATGTTTTAATACTTTGGAAATTTGGAATCATTCAGTTAGTTAATAGTAATTAGGTATATACTCTCCTCTTCCTCCATCATCAGCTACAAACAACAACAACAAAACCAAATGTAACATCGAATAAGTCACTATTTACATTAACTTGACATATCCACAATGTCTAATGCCTAAACACATGAATTTGCAAGCTAACTATGAGCTCATGTGGCTTACCTTTGCAAAATTTGGGGTCAGCTATTGGTTTTTGAGGTCAGAGTGTCATCAAGAGCATCAAATTCCCAGTCATTGATTTCATCAGCCAAGAACTCTTCTCCGTCATCTAGTTCCAACTCGAGCTGTTTCTTTGCCGGGTCTAGCGAATCATCATCACTAGATTGTTTCAGGACTGTATCAATAACTGGAGTATCGAGCGTCATTTTCAGGGACGGTGAGCGTGAAGAAGAAGAGGTTCTAGAAGGAGACTCAATATCCAGAAGCGGTCGTTCAATAGCCTCAAACTCTTCTTTTGTTTTGTCCAATGCCTCAAATAGTTCTTTCACTCTTTTATCGTCTTTCCTGGATCAAATGACAACACAAAGTTGCAGTTAAGTCTCGATCCATAGCTGAGTATGATAAGAGGAATGTTTTTTTGTAACTTTACCTAGAGATACCTTCAGTCTGTGAATAGAATGGCTTTTTCATCGCATCTACCACACTTAATGTTGTTACAAACTGCTAAAGCTAATAAATAATCAGAAGAGAGGTTATGAAAAAGGACGAGCAGAGTACTTAGTTGTGCCACATTTTCTGGTCTTCGCAGTTGGAATCAAGCTTAGGAATGTTCTGTTTTATTATATGCACATTGAGAGAAGTTTTCTATATGTGCATTTCATAAAGCCACTACTTACCTTAGCTTCGAGGTCAAGATACTCCTTCTCAAGCTGTTTTTTAGAAGCGATTGGCTTTGTATCCTTATTGTCTGTGTTTTTCTCTGCTTCTAACCTAATATTTCCCCATAAACAGATAAACTAGAGCTATCAGCCTAACTTAGATCAAATAAAATTTACAAGAACAGAGAAGTGATCATATATATATATATATATATATATATATATATATCTTTACCCTTTACTTGGTCCCAAATTTTCCAAGACTCTTCGAATCCTGGGTATAGATGGATCCAATTGTTCCTGATTTGATATCAAAATATGAATGTGGACCATAGTTTTAGTCTTTGTTTACAGAACCAAGTGAAATTCATTCGACATAAGGTGCGACATGAAAGTATTTGGAATCAAAAAGTTTTTCAACGAAGTATATACAGTTTGAATTACCTTGTAGAAAGAGAGGAGTTGAACAATCAGGTCGATGAAATGGTCACTATATCTCTCCATCTCACCACTTGAGTATAGATCCATGGTGGAAGGAATGACAAAAAACATATCAAACACAAAGTAATTAAGATAAGTTTCTTTGGATATTGGAGATAAGACATACCTCACTTGTTTTTCCATTTGTTGAGCAAACTTAGACTGAAGAATCCATGTATCTTCCAAAAATTTGATCCATTTATTTACAACATCTGCCTCTACTCGGCATGAAGATATCGAACGAGTCAGCTCTTCTTCCTACAACATATGCTAGCTAACTTATATACTATGTCCCAGCTTACGTTGCATCTAGTAAATACCAGAATGGAAAGACAATTAGTTAGGTACCTTTGACTTCAGGTGCATGAGAATTTCATTACTTGCATTATCGAACTGATCTCTTTCTTCTTGAGCATTGCGAAGGCGAGCCCGGGCAGACGTTATTGAGGTGTTAACCTTAGAAAAAATATGTGAACTCCGTAATATGACCTATAAATCTAAATATCTACCGGTTCTATAAATTTCTTTGGAATAAAGTTCTTGAGAAAATTACCCTTTTCAGCTCAGCTTCAAGATCATCTTTCAGAATCTCAAGTTTTTTTAATTCTGCCGCTACATCCTGGAAATTACATTTATACTCAGCTCATAATAAGAAGATGTGCCAGAAACATGAAAATGGAAGTCTAAAGTGCTGAGCCACTATCTAATAAACAAGGCCAAATAGATTAGGGGCTGCAAACCTTCTCCAGCTGACCAACTTCATTAGTTTTAGAAACTCGGTAGCTAAGAGCTTCTTCTTTTTGGCTTCTGCTTTGTCATATGGAAACATATAGGGTAGGTCTGAATTATGGTAGTAAAGAATGTAGATAAAATTTGAAATTGCTATGTTACATTTGCTCACCTATGATCCACGATTCGCTTTTCGGCTTTCGAGGTCGAATTGAGTAAAGATTCCGACAGAACTTTCAGTTTATCGACCTGCAAGAAGTATTAAATAATAGAGTTAAGTTTTGTGAAATGGCTACTAATCGTCTATTATAGCAAGACAACAAATCTATGAAACAATTAAGAACAGGCCAACAAAAATGGTGAATGTTTTGAATCGTCTATTCTCACCTTCTCACTGTGTTGTTGAAGGGAATCACCATTGCGTAATGATCTTTTCCTGAGCAAGAGTGATTCTAGCTTTGAAAAAGTGCGAACTTGCTCAAGAATTTCTCTGAGAGCCTGCAGCGACCCAAGCCTTTCATTACATCTCGCAAATCATGAAAATACTTGGGAAATAAAACAATGCGATTCTTAGAAGTTGTACAGTATTTTCTTCCACTTGGCTTATAGTTGAAAATATAATCTAGATATTATGGTTTAAGCACTCTTCTATACAAGATAAGTAAATGAAGCAATAGTTGGGAATCTGAGACCAAATCTAATGTGAACAATGTGGCAGTGAAAAGTAGGAGAGACAATCTCACCTCGGTTGATGCAGCAGTGTTTCCAACGGTTTTTGAAGGATCTTCATTTGAAGCCTGCTCGAGAACCTTGACCTTTGTCTTATCGAGTTTCTCCATCAGAGTATGTGCTTCGGTATCTATTCTGAGCCAGTTACAAACGAGAACCAAAACAAAAGAAATAAATTTTAAGACGTGTGCATTCTTAAAATGCCACACAAAGCTTCAATACAGGAAAGTTTAGGGAGCTTGTAAAAGGATTTCTGATCCTAGAATACCTCGCAAGATCAGCACTTATTTTTAGCCCTCCAATAGCACCTTGGACATATTGAAGCAGTTCCTCACGCTTTGCCTAGAAAAAGACACAAAGAGGTATTACAAACTGTTCAAAAATATTTAAATCCAGACTGAAAGGAACAGAGTCTAGGAGACAGAACACTATTTTGCAGAATCCAGAAAATTCTTACCAGAACTTCATCCTTATATTTCGAAAACACCATTGCTAAGTCCTTCACATTTTTAATCACTCCTTCGTGAACTTGCTTCTCTCCTGACAAACAGAGCCTGTAATGTATCAACCTTAAGTTCAAAAGGTTTCACATTCTTGTAAAATAACTGAAACACTGTTTTAACAGAAGGCAAAACATCACCCAAACAGTTCAAGAAGCAGCTGGACTTCTTCCTCATTCGGTGCTTCCAAAATCTGATTCACATAAAAGAGTTAAAACTCAAGCAATATCCAATTACATAGCATTATCTAACTTACCATAGATAATACCATCCCTTCAAGCGCCTCACTATGAAGAAACACATCACGAAACGTCATTGGCTCACCAGGTAAACCAGGATCAATGTAATAAACCTATCCAATTACACAAACCATTAGCCAACAACATGACTCTAAACTAAAACTGATGAGCCATTACCAAAATTACTCACAGTGCTGAAATTTTTAGGAGAATCTTTAGCTTCTTCAGAATTCGATTGATTCTGATCATCGGTTTTGTGATTTTCACGTTCGTTATTATTACTAAAACAAGAATAAGACATTCTCTCGATCTCTCTCAAAGCAACAAGCCATCTTCTCAATAACTGTATTCTCTCGCCACCTCTTGAAGAAACCGAAACCTCTTCTAATCTCTTCACCGCGAGACTAAAGCTCTTCACATTCCTCGATCCCTGCGATCACAACACATCGGCGATTAGGAAAATCTAAGATGAAAAAAAATATTCGATGTTAAGAGATGATTTACGTACGATGCGATCCTGGATCAGTTTCGCGCCTTCGGAAACGGCATTGCCGGCGGTAAGTACGACGGAATCAGCGTAATTGCGAACGGTGCGGGTGATGTTGTTCTTCCCGCCGACTTCAACTGCTTTGTGCACCGCTGATCTTAACCACGACATCGCCGATGTATTCTTGTTTGTTCTTTCTTCTCTTCCAAATCAAAAAGTTTGATTATCGAATTTTGAATTTTCTAAAATTAGGGGGTCTTGTTCTGGTTTCTAACGATATTATTGGTTGGTGAAAATTAAGATCGCATGGAGAAAAACAGAGTGCAATGCGAGAGAGAGGAGAACAAGTCAGACGCAGGACCGTGTTCTGTTCAATATTTTCTCCTATGTGTCTTTATTTTATTTATTCTAAGGTATTTAATTTTAATTATTCAATTACCATATTGTTCGAATCTAGTCAGCTAATAGTTATGATCATCTGACTAATTTTGCTTTTATCCAATGTTTTGAAAACCGGACCGGACACCGACTCAGCATCATCACTGGATAGCTGGTCGGATTGGTTCAACCAGTCGAACCGGATTTTTGAATATTTTTATTTTAATTATATATATTTATATTCTAACATTAAACTTAAAAATGAATTATCATTGAAAATAAATTATTATTGGTTGATCATTTAAATTCATAAAAAATAAATAATAAGAAATCAAACATGATTTTTTCTCTAAAATTCAATATAAAATAATATTTTAGAGGAAAAAAACGTGAAAACATTGTAGATATAAAAATTTATAATCAATTTATTTCTATTAAAATTATAAAATATAATTAAAATTGAAAAGTAAAAAAATGACTTTAAATTATGGTTTGAATTTTAACTCAAAATATCTAATTAATTAAAAATATGATTTAATTTTCGTGAACCGGATTTTAGTGTTGAACTAGATCACTGGTTTTACCGGTTTTTGGCCGGTTTTACTGGTTTTGTTCAAATCCAGATTTTGCTTTAAACTGGACTCGGCTAGGTGGCTGGTTCCCGGTTGAACCGGTCCGGTCCGGTTTTCAAAACCATGCTTTTATCACAGCAATTTTCTCTCATTAAATAATATAGTATTTATTTTTTCAAATATATCATCTTTTAAGATATGAATAGAGAAAATTACCTCATATATATATATATAATATTTTAAATAATAACCCATCAAACCCAGTTTTTTTTTAATTACAATTTACGCGGATTAAATTCAGAGCAGTACCTACGATTTTAGAGGCCTAAAGCGAAAAAAAATTTAAAATCATTTATATATTTTAAAAATAAAAATATTATTTAACAAATTATTTTAATTAAAATTTAACAAATTATTTTATAAAAAATTAGAAATAATTAAAATTATTTTCTAAATCTACAAAAAAAAAATTATACTATTTTCTTAAGCTATACAAATATAATTTATACTATTATTGTAATTCATTTTCTTAATTAACACTAGATTTAATCAATAAAATACTAATACTTACAATATTTCTTTTGTAAAATATTATAAATAATTAATACTATATTCTTAACATATGAAATAGAATTGTAAATTCAATAAAATAACACTTAAAATTGTAAACTTAACATATTTTACTTATATTAAATAAAACTTTTAAAAATATGGGGCCCTAATATTTGATTAATATTATGGGGCCCAAGGCAAATGCTTTTTTTGGCTCCACATAGGCACGCCCCTGATTAAATTTACAACAAAATTAGAGTATTACGATTACTCTTACATTTTTGGATAAATTATAATTATTTTCTCTTAATATAACTTATGTACCAATTTATTAAAAAATGAATGTATTTGTAGAAAAAAATGATGGATCCGTGTTGTTGTGGTTAAAAATTGGTCAGAAGAACTAGTTCATTCACTAAACTTCAGATCTCTTGCTAATAATAGACACAGATATGATAGTTTTTGAAATGCGTACAATGTTTTCTAATGACATTTTCGACGTTAAAACAAATACACATAAAAATTGATGGCTGTAGCAGAGATTAGAGAATCCACAATATTTCTTACTTGCGCATATTTTTCTTATCTTCGATTGTTAGGAATCTTAGGATGATGATACTGCTTTCCGAGCATACTGTTTATTTGACATTCTTTTTCTCAATTTATAGTTGATAGTTCTATTTCATCGTTGTATGCAAGATGAGTAGATGACGATATAGAATTCAGTTTCTAAGACTTAAGCAGACAAACACTTAGCTTAGAATGGTATATTGCAAGCACTCTGCGTTAGTAAGTTATAAAATGTTTGCTACATGTTTTGCTTTTCTCGGTTATTGTGATTTCTACTTCTGCGCATTGACTTTTATACATCATATTCAAGCAATCTATTCTATGCTCAAAAGAGTTTAAAAGGTAGTATTCGCATGACAGGACAATTAACGTCAGTCCATATATCTTTTATTTTGTCAACGAACATATATCTTTTTATCAACTTTAACAAAAATATATCTTTTCATGAAAATGAACTCTTTTCTAACAAAACTATATCTTCTTTTTTGTTTTGTTGATAAAACTATATCTTTTATACATCAACGATTTGAACTTTTACTTGACCTGGATTAGTTAATCTTGCAGTTTGATCCAAGAAGATAAAACAAAATAAATTCAACGGCCTAAATCTTTCTAATTAGAACATTCCAGTTCGCGCAAATTAGCTATACCAGAACTCATTGATTCTCATTTGTAACATTTGTTTTTATATAATAACTTATTCAAACCATAGAAAAAATAGAAAGGGACAGGCGTCACAAAACAAATTATAGATTTTTTTTTCTTCTATGAGTCATGAGATTTCTTGTAAGAATAGGTAAATGGAATGTGCTCAGTTTCGATATATATATATGAAGCGTATAGAATAAAGTCCATAAAAACAGATATAGCAGCCATACCAAACGTTTTTATATGCCTACTTCTCCACGTTAGGAATATATTATGCATTTTTTGGGAGTATTATATGCCTACTTCTTCACGTTAAGCGTATATTATGTGTTTTAGTTATGAGAACGTTTCGTGTAGCCCGCCCATACTGTTTTAGTCGTGTCCACATTTTTGTGCCAATGACTTTTTCCAATTCTCTCCTTTTGTCATATCGACTTCTCAAAAGATTACTAATCCCATAGTGCACAGAATACCCTATGCAATAATGTTAGACACAAAAGCTTACTTATTTATTGAGAAACCTCTCATAATTCCACTTGTATTAAATGTAAATCAAGCTGGTACGTAAAATTTTATGGACTTTTCATATATAATCAGTTAGTAATGAGAGGAGTGATCTATACTGTATTTAGTTTGTCCAATATTGACTTTTATATTTTTGCTGCTTAATTCATCTTTCAATTCAATTATAAAAATATTGTTTTTTGAAACGTTTTAAAGAAAAAATTTTAGTCTATCGTGATAAGTATTTTTCCACGTCAAGTATGTGATTGATTCTGAACATTTTCTTTATTAAACAATCATTAAATACTATTGATTCTAAAGATACAAGGAACCCCATAGGATTAATACAACAATCGTTATTATCGTGTGAAAGCCTAAAAGGTATGAGTTTGCCGCTGGCAAAAAAAAAAAAAAAAAAAAAAAGCACGAGTTTGCCGGTTTAGGATTCAGCAGCTAACAGTTAAATCTATCTATTAATTTTTGATGAACAATATTCTCAACATATGCCATCAATATCATATGAATTTCTTTCTATAACTTTTTAAATTATTTCTTGACAATCCCATAAAATCCGTGTAAGTGTGTGTAACTAAACCCAAATTATTAAGTAAACACCAAAAAATAGCGATTTTTTCAAACTACCTTAAGTCCCAAGAAATAGACATAAACATAATGAAGAAGAAAATTTGAGAAGGGTTTTTATACAAATCTTCTCACCTACCAATTTACTTTTAGGTTAATACATAATATCATAAGATACAAAACCCAACAAGACATCGTTAGATACTTAGAGATTACCAACTACATTGACCATTTCATATCTGTTTCATTCTTCTATCGGAAGATTCTCCTTATATACTCTCTTCTCAATCCTATTCATATCTTCTTTGTGGGTATGAGCAACTTAAAACCCATAACCTGAAAGATTAAGAAAAAAAAAATCATAGAACATGTCTGGCTTTCTCGGAAAATTATCTCCGGCCAAACGTGTAGCCGGCAACAATGATCTTCCTCTGTTTTATGTAAACCCGATGTCCATGGAGCCTCAAAGTTGTTCAAGAGACACGCCTAAAGTCCCTGCTACGTTCGCCGAGCTTCTTATGGATGTGGAGGATGTAAGGAATGACCAAAGTACAAGTAGCCGGGCTTTGGAAATGGCCTCAACTATCACTTCTTCTGCATCTTCTTTCAATTCATGGACCTCGGCTCCAGCTGCTTTGATACCATTTTCTCCGTTTGTTCTTTCTTTCAACGATTTGACCTACAGTGTGAAGATCCAGAAGAAGTTTGCGCCCCTCGTCCGCTGCAGGAAGTCACAAAATGATTCCGCGGTGAACACTAAGATACTATTGAATGGTATTTCTGGTGAAGCACATGAAGGGGAGATGATGGCGGTTCTTGGAGCAAGTGGGTCCGGTAAATCAACACTGATCGATGCATTAGCCAACCGGATCGCCAAAGGTAGCCTCAGAGGCTCTATCACCTTAAACGGAGAAGTTCTTGAATCCAGCCTGCAGAAAGTCATCTCTGCTTACGTGATGCAAGATGACCTTCTCTTCCCGATGCTTACCGTGGAGGAAACCCTAATGTTCTCTACAGAGTTCAGGCTCCCTCGTTCACTCTCCAAGAAGAAGAAGAAAGCAAGAGTTCAAGCTCTGATTGACCAATTGGGCCTAAGGAGCGCTGCAAAAACGGTGATTGGTGATGAAGGCCACAGAGGCGTGTCTGGAGGAGAAAGGAGACGGGTTTCAATAGGAATCGACATAATCCATGACCCGATTATCCTCTTTCTCGACGAACCAACCTCAGGCCTTGACTCTACAAGCGCCTACATGGTTATCAAAGTGCTTCAGAGAATCGCACAGAGTGGAAGCATAGTTATCATGTCGATCCATCAGCCTAGTTACAGAATCATGGGTTTACTAGATCGTTTAATCTTCCTTTCCAGGGGAAACACAGTATACAGCGGCTCACCAACACATCTCCCTCAGTTCTTTTCAGAATTCGAGCACCCGATTCCCGAAAACGAGAACAAAACAGAATTCGCACTCGATCTCATCCGGGAGCTAGAAAATTCAGCAGAAGGAACCAAGACACTAGTCGAGTTCCACAAACAATGGAGGACAAAGCAAGCACCAAACAACAGCCATGTTAACAACAGAAACACTAATGTGACTCTCAAAGAAGCGATAACCGCAAGTATCTCCAGAGGGAAACTTGTCTCAGGAGCAACAAACAACTCATCAAACCTAACATCCTCATTCCAAACATTCGCCAACCCATTCTGGATCGAAATGATCGTTATAGGCAAACGCGCTATACTAAACTCAAGAAGACAACCAGAGCTACTCGGAATGCGACTAGGAGCTGTAATGGTCACAGGAATCATCCTAGCTACAATGTTCACTAACCTAGACAATTCTCCAAAAGGAGTTCAAGAACGTTTAGGGTTCTTCGCATTCGCAATGTCCACAACATTCTACACTTGTGCAGAAGCAATCCCAGTGTTTCTACAAGAACGTTACATATTCATGAGAGAAACAGCTTACAACGCTTACCGAAGATCATCATACGTCCTCTCTCAATCCATAATATCAATCCCTGCCTTAATCTTCCTCTCCGCAAGCTTCGCCGTCACAACATTCTGGGCCGTTGGTCTCTCCGGCGGCGCCAATGGTTTCCTATTCTTCTTCTTCACAATCCTAGCCTCGTTTTGGGCGGGAAGCTCCTTCGTAACGTTCTTATCCGGCGTCGTATCAAACGTAATGCTCGGATTCACCGTCGTAGTAGCGATCCTCGCATATTTCCTCCTCTTCTCAGGATTCTTCATCTCTCGAGATCGAATCCCTATCTACTGGATCTGGTTTCATTACCTCTCGCTTGTGAAATACCCTTACGAAGGTGTTTTGCAGAATGAATTTGAAGATCCAACGAAGTGCTTCGTCCGAGGGATTCAGATATTTGATAATTCGCCGTTGGGGCAAGTTTCTGATGCGATGAAATTGAATCTGTTGAAGAGTATGAGCGGTGTTTTAGGGGTTAATATGACGGCGGAGACTTGTGTGACTACCGGAATTGATATACTGAAGCAGCAAGGGATTACAGATATTAGCAAATGGAATTGTTTGTGGATCACTGTTGCTTGGGGATTCTTCTTTAGGATTTTGTTTTACTTTGCTCTGTTGATTGGGAGCAAGAATAAACGGAGGTGATGATGATTAAACAGTTTTTTTTTTTGTTTGGGGTGTGAAAAAGGGGATTTGGTGTATTTTCAAGCTAAATATTTGTATTTCAATTAATTAAAGGTGTATTTAAGTCTCCCCTACAGAAGAATCAAGTCATTTCTTTCTTATCTTCTTTAGTTTTAAAATACTGAAAAATTAAATGCTTAAATGTCAAACCAAAAATATTTTAAAACTAAAATCAAATTTCAAACCAATGAAAAGAAAAATTTCGACTACAATTAAAATTTAGCTAATTTCCACTAATAATGTTTCCTTGACAACAAAATTATGTAAATCCTTATAAAAAAAATTTATATATAGGCGGATTTTGATTTGTTCATACGAGAATAATTTAGGGTGGGTTAGTAAACGGTAAACCGCTTAATAAGTTAAATGTTGTAAGCTTTTATACCCAAAATAAATGGGCTTAAGACAATATTAGGCCCAAATTATTGCAAAATCGTACATGTACGAGGAGCCAGTGATTACTTTTAACTTTGTCTTAAAATACTTTTAACTTTGTCTTAAAATACTTTTAACTTTATGTCTTAAAATACTTTTAACTTTATGTCTTAAAATACTTTTAACTTTTATGTCTTAAAATACTTTAACCGTTGGTTTAGGAGACCACACCAAATCACTACCGTTGAATTGAGTCGGTTTTATCATCAATGTGAAGACTGAAGCCCATTTATTAACTTTTGGAGGTCCAATCTTTTGCTACCTTACGCCGTTCCTCCCCCTTTCCTATCGAAATTAGGGCTTCCGGGTTTCACAGAGCTCTCCTTCAATCCCCAGGTACCAGAAATCTATCGAATTTGATGATTTGTATTGAAATTCAGTATTTTTCGAGCTTGGATTTACGATTCTATATTGGTTCGATGCATCTGCGGGGATGTTTTTCGTTGGTTTCTAACCATGTTAGCTGAGTGATGTTTAATTAAAATCTTAATTTTTTTGGTACGTGTTCTTATAGTCTTGAGTTAGTGAAGTGTTAGATTTTTCTAGCCTTTTGATTCTATCTATTATTGAATATCACATCCTTCTTTTTGTATTGTGCTTAAACAGGTTATGGTCTAAATTTCAGTGTTTATTTATCGTTTTTTGATTTTGTAGTTTAGAAATGCCTCGCTATGATGATCGCTATGGGAACACTCGTCTTTACGTTGGCCGCTTATCATCTAGAACTCGTACCCGAGACCTTGAACGTCTTTTTAACAGATACGGAAGGTAATTGAATCTTCTCTATCCCTGTTCTATGAATCAAGTATTTTGATCTCTATGTGTTGGGGGTTAAATGAAAGTCTCAGTGTGCTTTTCGTAAATTCCAAGAATTTGTTTGCTATTGTGCGAGGGACAATTCAAATGCAGAAAGTTAATTTTCTGAGTACCGAGAGAGGGATACAATTTACTGTGTTTTGCAATTTGAATCTTGGGGGGAAAATTGTGGAAGTAGGTTTAGTGTATGTTTTTAACTTGAGTGATCTTATTGAAGGTCTCTGGGATTTTGCCTAACCTGGAGGTGTTTGATGAATGGGTGGACTTGGTGGAAATTCTCGCCAGGTGTATAGTGGGGTGCCTCGGCGATTCTGTTTGTAGAATTTGTTTTTTACGTGTTTTTGATGGAATGGAGACTCAGTCTCAAAATGGTGTTTAGGCAGTATATTAAGAGTTATGATGGCCTTACTTTTCTACCAACAATTTCTTCCGCAGAGTGCGAGATGTGGATATGAAGCGGGATTATGCTTTTGTTGTAAGTACAATCTCCTTTTACCCCGAGGTTTTGATTGGTCTAGAAAAAGTCATGTAGTTGTTTTTTTTAATTGTGAACTATGTATGATGTGGGAAATTACACACTATGCATGTGCTTTTTGTCCTCACATTTTTGGAAACAGGAATTTAGTGACCCCCGTGATGCTGATGATGCGAGACATTACTTGGACGGACGAGACTTTGATGGAAGTCGCATCACTGTAGAGTTTTCAAGAGGGGTGAGTTGTTTGGTTCTCTATTTTCAGGCTCTATCGTTTGTTTATATTTGTATGTATGACTGAATGTGTTTGCTAAAGTCATGGATGTCATGTTTGTATGAAAGGCACCTCGTGGTTCTCGGGATTTTGATAGCAGAGGCCCACCTCCTGGATCTGGTCGGTGTTTTAACTGTGGTGTTGACGGTCATTGGGCTAGAGACTGCACAGCAGGTGACTGGAAGAACAAGTGTTACCGTTGTGGAGAACGAGGACATATTGAGAGAAACTGCAAAAACAGCCCCAAGAAGCTGAGGTACTAAACATTTCTTAGAAAAAGGTGAAAGTTTTGTTATCCTTCCTGTTTCTTATTATCCTTTCTGGATTGTATGGCAGGCGGAGTGGAAGCTATTCCAGGTCACCTGTAAGATCTCGTTCTCCTCGTCGTAGAAGAAGCCCAAGCCGGAGTCTTAGCCGAAGCCGAAGCTACAGGTTTGTGTTCTCTCTAGCTTTGTGTCTGGTTTAAATTGTTTAGCACTCTGATTTACTTTTCTTATTTTCTTTATGGTCAGCCGATCAAGATCCCCAGTGAGAAGAAGAGAGAGGAGCGTGGAGGAGAGATCACGCAGCCCAAAGCGAATGGATGACTCTCTATCCCCAAGAGGCAGAGACCGTAGTCCGGTTCTTGATGACGAAGGCAGCCCAAGGATCATAGACGGAAGCCCACCACCATTTCCAAAGCTTCAAAAGGAAGATGGATCAGACCATGAAGGCGGTAGCCCCCAAGACAATGGAAATGGCAGAGACTCTGTTGTCAGTCCCGTTGCAGGGCCCAGTGGTGACAGCCCGAAAGAGGACCGAAGCCCTGTTGATGATGATTATGAGCCAAACCGTGCTTCCCCTAGAGGAAGCGAATCCCCTTAACTTTGATGGCTCATGCCCTTCGGTTTCAGGCATTGTAGCATGTGTACCATTGGATCTGACTGCCGGATATTTCCTCTCTTTCAAGTGTTTGCTTTAGACCCTTTTAAATTCATGTTTTCAAGAGATTTTTTTTTTCTTTTTCCCAACTGAGATTGTTAAACAATGCTATTTTAGAAATAATGTTGGCTTTTATGGATCTTTTGTAAAAATCTCAATCTGAGGAGAAGACATGAGTTTGTAACTGGTAAGCATTAGTGAAGAAAGATGGCCAACAAAGATACGTAGACGTGATGCTACTAACCGTGGCCGCTCCAACCATCATGTTCATGACAACAATCTGAAGCTGAATAGCTTCAAGAGGCGATGCACCACCCATTATCATACCGGTCATTGCGCCTGGTAAAGAGATCAATCCAACGGTTTTACAGCTATCCAAAACCGGAGATAGAGAGATCACTAGTGCTCTCTTCACCTGTTGCAGTGTCGCTTGTCTTGGCGTTGCTCCTAGTGCCAATGCCGTCTCTACCTACGGTTAATGACAAGTAAATTAAACCGGGAATCTAATTGAACCGGGAATTTGGTTTGGTTAATGTTAATAAAGGATTTTTTTTCACCAAGTTGAGTTGCATCTTGATGTCATCTCGAAGCTGTTTCATTGTAACTCCGGTGACGGTCATGGCGTTTCCGACCATCATTCCGGCGATTGGGATAATATACCTCGGAGTAAAAGGAAAGACGTTGAGAACGACGAGCAAGAACATTGTGATTGAAGTTCCGGCGAGTATAGATACTCCAGCCACGTACTTTCCACGTGGCACGTGTTTCGCTCGTTGTCCGGCCGTGTAACCGGCGACAGAGACCTGTACGGAAATCAAATCATTTTGAATAAAAAAAATTTCGAAAAACAGAGCAGATCCTGAATTTGATTGTTAACTGACCATGAAGAGATAAGCGAGGATGATCCAACCGGAGTTCTCTTGGTTGAAGATGAACTGAAGAACAAATCCGATAACGGAGAGCTGAAGAAACGATCGGAAAACAGAGTAGATCATTTCTCCTTCCAAAGAGAGGTTCTGCGAGTAAGAGAGAATCACCGCCAAAAGCACCACCGCGAGCGCCGCCGCAGGCTTTACCATACGTTTTAGATACTCGATCAGCCATTCGTAATCCTTGAAAAAAGATGCCAAGTCCAGATCCATCTCTCTCTCTCTCTCTCGCGTTCTGCTTTTGTTTTGTCGTCGTCTTTTGAGTGCGGTATTAGTGGAGAAGGGGATATATAAGAGGACCAGTTGGAAATTAGTATACAACACGTTCCTAGATTTGTTCCTAGATTTATTATAACTCAGTGAAGAATTTGCTCCCACAGTTTTTATGTGAACGTGAACCGTGAGTTGTAAACGACAAACAAAAACCCATCTGTGATCCAAGATGAAAAAGTAAAAAATAAACGTGCGAACTCGTACATTGGAATATTTATTATAAACCAAAGAAAAATTTGCAGGAGTTTGTCCACTTGTCACTATTATAATTCAAAATTGAGGAAAAATACGTCATATAAAACAAAATCAAAGAGTTGAGAGGGTTTAGATGGAGAACTCTTTGATGCATTTTACCGCGTTATACAGCTATATTCATTTGATTACCTGGTTGATCAATTAAATAATGTCTGTGGATTACTCAACTATACATTTAAGTATTTTCATTAGTAATAGAGGTATATTGTTGAGAACGTTCAAAGCAAAAATGAAACAAAAGACCTGGATTTGGTATACACTATCACTTCTCCTTTTCTTTGGAATTATGCACTGATCATTTAGAAGAAGCTCATGGTTTTGTAGCTTCATTTTAAACAAAGGCCAGACCCCTAAGAAGTAAAAAATTTAGAGTAAATACGGTGTCGTATTTAGAGGAATTCCATGTGATCTACGAGACAATGAAGAACATGAACAATCTCTGGCATTCTACAGTTGCTACCATCCTCGGCTTTAAACATGAAAACATTGTTATTGATCTCGATCCAACTACAACCAGGATTTGTCTTCAGTCCTTTATCTTTCATCAGCTTCCTCACTGTCGCCGCCTCTTTCCAGTACCGGACACTGGCGTAAAGATTCGCCAGCTGGACATGCGTGGCTGCACATTCAGGTTCAAGCATCAGCCGTTCCTCTGCAGCCCTAATTCCAGTCCAGACATCGCCGTGAACACGGCAAGAGAAAAGCAGAGATCCCCATATGACCGAGTTTGGTTCCATTGGCATGTTCTCGATCAGCTCCAGGCCTTCTTGCAACAAACCAAATCTGCCAAGAAGATCGACCATACAAGAGTAATGGTTGAGTTCTGGTTTCAGGCCCTGTTCCTCCATCAGATTGAAGAACTTTCTTCCTTCTTCAACCAGACCAGCGTGTCTGTACGATGACAGGACTCCTAGATATGTGATTGCATCAGGCTTTGTTCCGCTTTTAGCTATCATTACTTCAAAGAGCTCGATTGCTTGTGTTGCAAGGCCGTGCTGTGCGTAACCAGCAATCATAGAGTTCCAAGAGACAACATCTTTGTTCAAAAACTGGTCAAAGATGCAGAAAGCGTCCTTTAAATCGCCGCATTTGCAGTACATGGAGATAAGAGCGTTTGAGATATGAAGGTATGACTTGAAACCCATTTGGAGTGTCTGACAATGAACGCTTCTTCCTTGCCCTAGGGCACCGCTTCCCGTGCAAGCGCTCAAGAGTGCCGTGAACGTGTAGTCATTCGGATCAGATGTTGAGTTTCTCATCTTTGAATATAGCTTCAAGCAAATATCTACTCGCCCTTCCTGCGCAAACCCTGAAATCATAGCCGTCCATGAAACAACGTTCTTGTCAGGCATTTCTTCAAACACTTTATGTGCATTGTCCAAATCACCAGAATCTCGGTACAAAACAACCAGAGAGCTTCCTACGTAAACATCTGAGATAAGCCCACTTTTCAACGCTAAGCAATGAAAACCAGAACCGGTTCTAAAATCTAGATTCGACCCACAAGAACTCACGGCGGACGATAAACCATAAGCATTGAAACTCCACCCATCTCGCGGCTGCATACCACGATCAACAGAGCTTGAAGAATCCTCCAGCAGAACTTCTTCGAGCACGCTTGAAATTCTATTTTTGGTTCTCGAATTGTCAAAATCCTTGGAAATTGCTTGACCTCTGAATTGTCTCGAATCTGTTGGCAGAAATTCCTGAACGAAACCAAAATGATCCTGGCGATTTGAAGCTCCACCAGATTTCGAAGATATGATATCTAAAACCCTCAGAGCGCGAGCTCGTCTCTCAACTTCTGTTGCTTCGTTAGTTATCTCACGATTCAGTGATCGACTGTAACTGGATCGAAGTTGAATATAACTGAAAGCTCGACAATGATAATTTCTCAGACAAGACATGAAACTGAAAAAAACTGTGTATTTCAAGCTCAAAACTCACTAGCTTTGTATAACATACATTTAAACGAAGCGTATGGGTTTAAGGCCCAATAATAGGCCCATAAACTCGCCTCAATATATCCGTCTTCTTTATTTTCTCCGGTTAAGCTTTTGGTTAGATATGAATGAAGGTGGGATTAGAAATTCAACGAGCCTTGCAAGGCTTGCTCAACAAGGCGGTGGTCGACGGCGGCGCATACGGTCACCTCATCCAGCACTTCACCCGTCACCGACTTCCTCTCCACGCGCTTCAGCTTCACGCGCGTATTGTCGTCTTCTCCATCAGGCCTGATAACTTCCTCGCTTCCAGGCTAATCAATTTTTACACTAGGGAGAACCGGTTCCGCCAAGCACTCCATGTGTTCGACGAAATTACCGTTCGAAATGCCTTCTCTTACAACGCATTTCTCATCGCGTACACTTCGCGTGAGATGTATCTCGATGCTTTTTCGTTGTTCTCGTCCTGGATTGGATCCTCTTGTTACTCTTCCGGTATTGCCAGACCGGATTCTATTAGCATCTCTTGTGTGTTGAAGGCACTGTCTGGTTATGATGATTTTTGGTTGGGTTCATTGGCTCGACAAGTTCACGGGTTTGTCATAACTGGTGGGTTTGATTCCGATGTATTCGTGGGCAATGGTCTGATCACGTACTATACAAAGTGTGACGACGTCAAGTCTGCAAGGAAAGTGTTCGATGAAATGTCTGAGAGAGATGTGGTCTCGTGGAATTCTATGATTTCTGGATATTCTCAAAGTGGGTCTTACGAAGACTGTAAAGAGTTGTATAAATCGATGTTAGGCTGCTCTGATTTGAAGCCTAACGAAGTCACTGTAATAAGCGTATTACAGGCGTGTGGACAATCAAGCGATCTTGTTTTCGGGATGGAAGTTCACAAGAAGGTACTTGAGAATCATATTCAGATGGATTTATCTCTGTGTAATGCTGTGGTTGGTTTTTATGCTAAATGTGGAAGCTTGGATTATGCAAGAGCATTGTTTGATGAGATGAGTGAAAAAGATTCTGTTACATACGGGGCTATAATTTCAGGTTATATGGGTCATGGTCTTGTCAAGGAAGCAATGGTTTTATTTAGTGAGATGGAAAACATTGGTCTGAGTGCGTGGAATGCTGTGATTTCGGGTCTTATGCAGAATAACCATCATGAGGAGGTTATAAGCTCATTTAGGGAGATGATAAGATGTGGCTGTAGGCCAAACTCAGTGACTCATTCGAGCCTTCTTGCTTCGTTGACATATAGTTCAAATCTGAAAGGAGGTAAGGAAATCCACGCTTTTGCCATCCGTAATGGCTCTGACTGCAATATATATGTCACAACCTCCATCATAGATAACTATGCCAAATTAGGATTTCTGCTAGGAGCTCAAAGGGTTTTTGATAACTGTAAAGACAGGAGTTTGATCGTTTGGACAGCAATTATAACAGCTTATGCTGTTCATGGGGACTCTGATTCTGCGTGTAGTTTATTTGATCAAATGCAATGTCTTGGAATTAAGCCAGACAATGTCACCCTAACAGCTGTTCTTTCAGCTTTTGCGCACTCGGGGGAACCGAATAAGGCGCAGCACATTTTCGATACTATGGTAACAAAGTATGACATTGAGCCTGGAGTTGAGCACTATGCTTGTATGGTAAGTGTTCTTAGCCGAGCTGGAAAACTTTCGGATGCAATGGAGTTCATTTCTAAGATGCCAATTGAACCAATTGCTAAAGTTTGGGGTGCGTTGTTGAATGGGGCCTCTGTTATTGGCGATGTAGAGATTGCGAGGTTCGCTTGTGATCACTTGTTTGAGATGGAACCCGAGAATACAGGGAATTACACTATCATGGCGAATTTATACACTCAAGCAGGAAGATGGGAAGAAGCCGAAATTGTGAGGAACAAGATGAAAAGAATCGGATTGAAGAAAATCCCTGGCACCAGCTGGATTGAAACTGGTAAAGGATTACGTAGTTTCATTGCGAAAGACAGTTCGTGTGAGATAAGCAAAGAGATGTATGATGTAATAGAAAGTTTAGTTGAGTCGATGAGCGACAAAGAGTATATCATGAAACAAGAGCTTGATGAAGCTTAATGATCTTTCATTCTTTATTAAACATTTGCTATGTGCCTATTTAATGACTTTGTTTTTTGTGATTGAACCTAACGTTTCAATAGTTGATAGAATCAAGCTCAAGCTATCACTTGAGAGTAATTAAGTGATTTTGATTGAAGTATGGGGTTGCTAAAAAGAATAAGATTATAAATTCTATATGATTCATTAGTTTGCTTCACAAAGTAAGCATTATTTTCATTACTAGGTTTCGGTAGTTCAAATTGTTCTTGGAGTGAAGTACACGTGAGGCCAATGTTACTAATCACTCAAGTTTTCTTTGCGTGTTGCTAATTACAATTATCTGATTTGAAACAAAATTACAAATTAAAAAGTAAGATTATAGAGAGAGGTTGGGAGCATTAATTTTTCGGCGTGACCAGAAATGGTCACTCGATTTAATTTCCGATCTATGGAGGATCACAAGATTTTCCCCATCTCCTTAATTTTATTCATTTACAATAACGTATGAAACTTATTTGTTTTTGATACATCAACAATGTGCAATGCCGCACACAACACAAGAAACAGAACAGGTAAGTAAGTAAGTCCACATGTGAATGCAACCGATAAAGTTTCATCAAAAATTAAAACAAAAACAAAATTTTTATTTTATTTTTGGGAGTGTTTTAATAGTAGAATTTCGACAAAGAGTTTTTGTGACACTTGGTAAAACTAGAATAGTATTGGTAAATACTTGTATAATGGTATTTTATTTGGAACTAACGTCAAAGAACATAATGGATTTACTCTTGTGCACATGCATTTTTATGTTGTCATGTAAGATAACATAAAAAAAATGCAGTAAAAATTATATAGTCATTAGTATTTTTTTTTTTATCGTGAATAAGGTCTTGAAGTGAGAGATTTACCAACTCACGGGAGTTGCAGGCAATAAAAGTCCAAGCCTACACTGTCGTTTTGCCTAAAAACCAAATTCTTTACAGTCCCTACGTTACAGATTCTGTTTTTCTTTCAATTTTTTTTTGGGTTTTAGGTTTATTTCCTTCCTCTCTTAAGTCAGAGTATTTAGATTTGAATCTGGATCTGTTTTTATATTTGAGCTTGGAAGTATTTTGAAATTTCTTTTGGAAAAGTGTGTCGTGGTAAGTTGATTTTAAAGATATGATGTTGATATGTACTTATTGAATGAAACAATAAATGTAAATCATAATGACATGATCTAACAGCACATTGGTCTTACTATTGTTAGTTTATCTTTTTTGCAGTTAGTTGTGAAGTTTGAGCTTTATTAAGCTTTTTTCCAATTTTGGTTTTGCTTATTGAATTAGAAATTAAAAAGGATGATGACCATTGATCCCTCCAATTACAACACAATATGCAGGTGGGTCTCTCTCTCTCTCTATAGATGCATATGTAGTATTGTGCCCTTGATTTAATAAATTCTATATAGAGACTGAGGATATTGATTTATATCTATATTTTTTTCTGTTAAGAACAAATTCTGCAAGTAAGAAGATGGAGGAAGAAGAAAATGAAGGTTTAAAAACTGTGGAGTGTCTAAGAGGGAGACTACTTGCAGAAAGGCAAGTTTCAAGGTCTGCAAAAGAAGAAGCAGAGCTTATTACCAGAAAGGTAACTTGATAAAATCTTAAGTTTTATTCTTGTTTAAGAAAATCTGGGTTTGATCAAGAACCAAGAAAAGAGTCATTCTTGTTACTTCAGTAGCAAGAGAGAATCATTTACTCTTGAGTATGATCTTAGAACCAAAAAGGGGTTGTTTTTAAGAAGTAGGTTTCATTTACTCTTGAGCCTGATCTTGAACCTTTAATCTCTTGGAAACAGATGGAAGAGCTGGAGCGTCATCTAAAAGAAGAGATCAGATTGAGGGAAAAAGCAGAGAAGAGACTCAAGTTTCTGATGAAAAAGCTTGAATCCATTAAAAGGTCACGGAGATTGGAGGGATCTGAACAATTGAGTTCATCTGAAGCTTCTTGTTTGTCATCGGTTAGTACTTCAGCCTCCAAGGAGGAAGATGATGAAGAAGAAGAAGAAGAAGAAACTCAAGGAAATAGAGCTGTGGAGGAAGAGAAAACTAATCATGCGACTGAAAATGTTGTCTCCATGGAACAAAAGTCAAGTTTAAAGCTCAAAGATGTTACTTCAACCTCAAGTCATGAAGAAGAATAACAGTTTGTTAATGATTTATCTTGGTACTCAGATGCAACTTAAGTGTTCAAGAATCAAGAATATCCATTTCTCATCACCTAAACAACTTTGATCAGAACCGTTTCTCATGGTGGATCCTGAAAGTTACTAATACTACATAGTGTACTACTTTTGTTTATCACCAGTCCAAGAACAAGATCAACACAGGAGATTAGTGGTAATGGAGATACCAATGAACAAGAAGAAGAAAATAGAAGCCAAGATCGAAGAAACATGTATTGTGGAAGTGATTGATGGACCGTGGAGACTGGAGAGAGAGGGCATGTGAATAAAGAGATTGATTAGGCTTGAGGACACATTTGAGTTTGGTACTAATAAATTCAAAGTGTTAGTAGAGATGGGGAGAGCAACACGACATACATAATGCCTGTCTCTTTCTTCTTGTGGTTTTTTTGTTATCAAATAACGAAAGTGACGTTTCTTGTAAGATAGTGATAAGACTCTACAAAGGAAGCAGTCTCCTATTCATTGCAATTCCAGGGATGTGCTTTTCTTTTTTTTTTCATGTCCGATCGAAACTTGGACTAAGATTCGAAGTATTCAGCCATGAAATAATTTCGCAATGGTTAAAGAAAATGAGTTCAAAGGTCTCTTGAGTTACACTAGCTATCTTCTTCACTTTGATTCCTTTTTTTTTTTTCCAATTCGTTTTTCTAATTATAACTCATCATCAACTAAGGTAGAACAACTTAATTGATCCCTTTTTAGCTTTTATCGGATCATCGTTTACGAGTCATGTGTAGTTCGAGTCACCAACTTCATTAACACTCTAATAATAATGCGCCACGTGGAATCACTCTCGCATGACCCGAGGTTTTGCATTTTAATTTTTGTAAGAAGCAGACATATATTTATGAAATATTAAAATTTTTGTTCAAATTAATGTTATGAAACTACGAAGATTTATTTCTATAATAAATTAATAATAATCGTTTCCAAATTGATCATCTTTTCCAATAATTTTTTCAACGAAAATAATATCTCTATAATTTAGTATATTTTTGCTGGAGAAAAAAAAAACAATTTGATCGTGCATGACCGATCATGACGGAGCAACACTTGATTGTCGTCCACAAGTACCCGAAAGACAGGTGATTCCATTTTTCTTTTTTAATCCATAATTTAATTATCTCCTCCTTAATCATTAATCACCCGTTGACGATTTCTCGATCGCACTAGGAAACAAACCAATGATGATCAGCTAGATCTTCTTTTGATCTTTCAAGAATGGTTTTGTTGTTAATTTCGATGGTTAAATGTTAAAATCATTAAGCTGTGTATGGATTTGAATGTTGTGAGTGTTCGGTGTAACGTACAGTAAAACTATGGGAATTAGAAATAGGCCTTTTTGTGAAATATGTTGTTATCTTTGGTGAGCAAACGCTCACTGGAGGTAGATTCCAGGTAAAATTTCTCAATCATTTCTCAAGTTTTTGGTTAATATTATACATTATTTGAGGAATTTGATTGGCAGGGACGCCTATGGATTTGCCTTGAGACCTCAGCACGTTCAAAGATATCAAGAATACGTTTGCATCTATACAGTGAGTTCTTGCTCATCATATGCTAATATTTGGCATATATCTAGGATATCATTATTAGTATTCATGTATGTAATGTTTTCTTTGGTCCCAAAATTGCGTTTGTGTATCAAATCAAATGATATTTTGGTGTAGACATCGAAATTATGATGGTTAATGCTTTACTAAATTGAATGGTATTGGAATAGGAGGAAGAGACAGAGAGGGCTGAGAGATGGAAAATCTTTCTTCACCGGAAAGAGGTCTCCGCTGAGCCTTGTTCCTCAGAAGAGGAGTTTCAGGCTGATGGTCATGACTCTGGAGAGGAGACTAGTTCTTCAGAGGAGGGTTCAAGAAACGCTAAACATGGTTCTGGACTTGGTGGTACAGAAACAGAAGTGCAGAATCTTGAAAAAGATGGCTCTGAAGCAGCTGCTCGTGAGCTTTCAAAAGCGAGAGAACCAGCCGAGGAGGTGCAGGTTCCCGAGGAGCACCAATATTTGAGGGAGCAGAGTCTTGGAAAAGACAGTGAGCATTCACTCACTTTGAAAGATGAGGAGAAATTTGAGTCTGACAAGGAGGAGGAGGAATCAGTCGATAGTGAAAGTGATTATGATGAAGAGAAGAAATCTCAATCAGTTCAAGAACCTGTGAAAGATGAGGAGGATAAATTTGAATCTGAGAAGAAGAAGGAGAAATCAGACGAGAGTGAAAGTGAATCTGATGAAGAGAAACAATCTCAATCGGCTAAAGAACCTGTGAAAGATGAGGAGGAGAAATTTGAATCTAAGAAGGAGGAGTCTTTAGTCGATAGTCAAAGTGAATCTGATGAAGAAAAACAATCTCAATCAGTTAAAGAACCTGAAGATCATGTACACATTCAACAAGAAAATGCAACAGAAAAGCTCTTGGCAGAAGAAACAGATAAATGTGGATCGGAACATGAAAAGGGACAAAAAGAAACGAAGGCCCGTCGACTCATAGAATGGGCTCATATTAGACCTTGTCTTGCGTCTATAGAGGCTATGATGTGCTCTCGTGTTAAGAATGTAAAGTACATGAAAAACAGGCAGAACACTTTAGTAGGTGACCATGCTTCATCTACAAACCAATCACTACCTTCCATTGGAGAATCTGAACACAATTCTGGGGAAAATGACCGTGACAGTGAGAGTTCGACAGGAAGAAGCCATTCGATAAAGGAAGAAAATGATGCTGATGGTAGTGTTTCTCCAAAGCCATTTTTCCCTTGGTATGAAGAACTTGAGGTACTTGTACGTTTGGGAGTGCCAAAAGATCTCAGAGGAGAGGTAAGTTTATACTAACTATTTTACTCTTATTTGGAATAACTTTTTACGTTTCTTGCCTAACTTTTGCATTCACAGGTGTGGCAAGCCTTTGTAGGTGTAAAGGCAAGACGAGTTGAGAGGTACTATCAAGATTTGTTGGCCCAAATAACCGACTCTGATGAAACCAATAAACAACCAAACTCATCTGATGTCCAAAGAAAGTGGAAAAAACAAATTGAAAAGGTTCATTAGATGCATGCATTTTGGACTTTTGAATCTGAAGGGTTTTTGATTGCCATCATGATCACTCACTATGCTTATTTTTGGTTTCGATTCTGCAGGATATACCTCGGACATTCCCAGGTCATCCTGCTTTGAATGAAGCTGGTAGAGATTCCTTAAGGCGGATACTTCTAGCTTATGCTTGTCACAACCCATCTGTTGGGTACTGTCAGGTGACTTGGGATCAAAAAGCACATTGTGCTGTTCTGTTTTTCAGTGGTGCTTTTGCAATTGAGTACATAATTTGATAAATACATTAATAGTTGTATCTTCTTTCTCACATATAAAACACCAGTAACTACAATTTTGACTGCCTTAGCATCTATAAGCTAACAATGACAGTGGAAAACTGCAGGCTATGAACTTTTTTGCTGGCCTGTTGCTTCTGTTGATGCCAGAGGAAAATGCATTTTGGTAGAGTGATAAATCTTTCCTCTCTGTCTTTGAATCTTCCACAATATTTTAAACAACGTGTTCATTATGAGATGGTTTCTCTATAATTGAAATTTCTCAGGACTTTGGTTGGAATTATTGATGATTATTTTGGTGGCTACTATACAGAAGAGATGATAGAATCTCAGGTAACAGTTCATCCAAAGGGCTTCTTTCTGATAATGTTTTCTTACAATCTTTCTAGAATGTGTATTTATTTATGTTTGTGGATTTACTTCTCTTAGGTTGATCAACTAGTCTTTGAAGAGTTGATGCGAGAAAGATTTCCAAAGCTCGGTTCGTTTTCTCATCTGATATTCAAGTTCCTCTCGATACATTTGGATATTTTTTCCCATTATACAGAGCAATGTGATCGTTTCTTCTATTCCAATAATCCTCCTGATGCAGTTAATCATCTGGATTACTTGGGAGTGCAGGTAGCATGGATCTCTGGGCCATGGTTTCTATCTATTTTTGTCAACATACTTCCTTGGGAATGCGGTGAGTTCCTAACAAAATTTCTTCATTCATGTTATGCCAAATGAATGATATATATAGCTGAAGTTGTATTTCATCTTTGATGTTATTTTTGGGTCCAGTTCTGCGGATGTGGGATGTGCTTCTCTTTGAAGGAAACCGTGTAGTCTTGTTCCGAACAGCATTTGCTTTAATGGAACTATATGGTATTATTACTGATACTTTTTTTGTCTGTTTCAAATGTGATATATTGAAGTATGTGATGATTGAATTAGCTTTGCTTTCGATGATTACTTCCTTAGGTCCTGCAATTGTTGCCACAAAAGATGCAGGAGATGCAATTACTTCACTACAAAGCCTTGCTAGTTCAACATTTGATAGTAGTCAACTTATTTTAACCGCATGCATGGGTTATTTATCGACAAATGAGGCTAGACTAGAGGAGTTGAGAGAAAGACATAGACCAGCTGTACTAGAGATTGTTGAGGAAAGAATACAGAAAGGTCGAGTATGGAAGGATAAAAAAGGATTGGCTTCTAAATTATATAGCTTTAAACATGAAGGCTCTATCTTAGATGAAAAAAAGTCTGGTGAGAATCCAGATGGCGATGAATCTCGTTCTCTGAATGTTGATGGTGCAAATGTTGAGTCTGAATTAGACTCTTTACCAGATCTTCAAGAGCAGGTGACCTTTTTTGTTCCTTACTCTTTGTTTGTGTGTTTAGAAACCAATCTCATCCAGTTCATGATAAAATGATTTAGTCACCAACAAGGTTCTTATGTAGTTGATTAAGTATGAACAATGTTACATATATATGCAACTCCTTTTAAATTTCATCCATAACAGTTATTGTGCAGGCAGTATGGTTGAAGGTTGAATTATGCAGACTGTTGGAGGAGAAAAGATCTGCTGTATTGAGGTTATTGTTACTCTACTTCACCTTTCTTTATGATGTTCCTGAAAAACTTAAGAACTAATCCTAATATGTGTTACTCCTCTCTCCAGAGCTGAAGAGCTGGAGATAGCTTTGATGGAGATGGTCAAAGAAGATAACAGATTGGAATTAAGTGCACGGGTGAATTTTCACTTCCTTCAGACAGTGTTATTAGCTAGAGGAAGTTTCATAGATTGTTTTATTGCATACTGAGATTTCTGTTTTAAACTAAAAAGTGAACCTTAAATTTTTACAGGCTGAACAACTGGAAAAGGAAGTAAAAGAACTAAAGCAAGTCCTTTCTGACAAAAAAGAACAAGAAACAGCAATGCTTCAGGTCTTGATGAAAGTTGAGCAAGACCAAAAGCTTACAGAAGATGCTCGGGTAAGTGCAGAGCAAGATGCAGCTGCACAAAGATATGCAGTACACGTCCTTCAGGTGCTTTGCTCATCTTACTTTTTGTATCTTTTAAGATATTTCCTTTCAAGTATAGATAATATATCATCTTTGATATTTGCTTGATGATTCTTTGTACACTGCAAACTCGTTACGTTAAACAAGTATTTTGCGCTCTTACCCCCAAAAAATAATAATATGCACAATGTCTTCATGGAAACAATTATGCAGGAAAAGAATGAGAAGCTTGTGGCTCAACTCGCTCAAATGGAGAAGAGACTAGTTACAGCAGAAACAACACTAGAAGCTACTTTGCAATATGAATCAGGTCAAAATAAAGCATTACTATCTCCAAGGTACATCAAAACTCAGCTCATATCTTTTTCTTTCCTTTGGCTGCTTTGATCTACATAGATTTTCAAATAATTGGCAACATACCAAAATCAGAATCTACCAGATAGCTCTCTTCTTTTCTATATAACATGCTTAATGTGTTGTGTACCTTCTTTTAAGTATTCAAGTCAATGTGGTTTAAGAAGATGATTCTTATCTTTTTTCCTCTTCGACATTGTATAGGTTTGCTCGTACGGTACAGGATACCAAAAAGAAGACAGGATTCCTATTATTTGGTCTTGGCTGGCGCGACAGGAACAAGGTGAAGTACTTAACACTATCCTGCTCTGAATCAAACTTTTGTTTCTTTGACTGTAAATACTTGGCATTTTTTTTCCTCTCCCTCGGTACTTTTCCATGAATTTTGAGAGTTTGCCTAATCTATCTGTTATTTATTGTTGTGAACTAAACTCAACTACCAATGTAATGTCTCTACATAACAGGTAAAACAACCTGAAGAATCAAATGGTGATAACACTAGTAATGCAACATCTCCATCAAAAGAAAGCGTTTCAGAGCAAGGAAGCAATCTCTCAAAAGAAAACAAATCCGAAGATCTTTTAAATCCGGAGACAAGACGATAACTGAAAGAGTCGTAACTGCAAAACATTTAGGTCATTTTCAAACCTTGCTAACATCAAATGCACCTTCCTATGAGTTATTTGCCCATATACAACTTTTATTTTGCCTAGCTGTTATATACAATAGAGATGTGAAATTGAAGCTATAAGGCCAAATGGCCAATGCGTTTAGCATAGATGCCTAGACAGAGTTAGAGATATCAGTATTGCTTTATGCGCATTATTACTTGATTCATGAAATTACCCAAAGGTGTCTATAGAGTCTTAAAACACTTTTCCAGATTCATGAAAAAATGAAACTATTGGTGTTCTTAGGTCTTGAAGCTGCTAAAGATCTTCTTGCATTGTCTCTCTGCCGTCAAGGAAGAGCTGGGGGATTGAATTACAGATTAAGAGGCTAATGCTTTGTCAGAGTTATTTTTATGACGAAGTCATTCTAATCTGTTTTCCTCAAGGCTTCCATCTTCAGGGGCTTGATACCTGCAAACTCTAAAAAAGTGAAGCAAAGGTTTGCTCAAATTTTTTTGATCAATTATAATTAGAATAGTTTAAAACTGTGCACAAAAGAACAACTCATATTGAAATACATTTTACAATTAACTCAATAGAATTCATATTGAAAACATTTATTCTTTTATTCTGGTTGGCATATTGTTATCATTATGCTAGTATCTTATGGTCCCTCTTGGTTATACAAGTTTTTGAGCGTGTACAAGGAAAAGCTTGTGTTGGTCTGTGAATCAACGTTTTTGAAAGTTGAGCTTGGAAACAAAGAAAGCAAACATAGAAGCCAATGCAATTGGAAATGCAATGAGAACAATGGCTGTAATCATCAAACGATCATCATCGAATCCGAAATAGTCATCTAAGAATCGAGCAACCGTCGTGGATTCTCCAAATGCATTGATCTCTTCATGAATATCGCCGTACTGCGCCGAGAAAAACAAGTTGAGTGTCCAAGAGGTTGGGGTTAGATAGTAAATCCAAACCCACCACTTTGGGATTTGCTGCATTTTTCCAACATCAAGAAAACACTATTAAGTATATTATAAGGTAAAGATCAAAAGTTAATGATGATGATGACTTGTTCAAAAGGTCTTACTGGTTTTGGGATCAAGAATCCAGCGAAAAGGTTGAAAATAATGAAGAAAAGCGACTGGAAAATAGCTGCGACCATGAAGTTTGGAGTGATGGAGATGAGTAACAATGCAACGTAGTTGAAGCAGAGTAAGTTGCAGAACATTGAGTAGAGACTCCAAAAAACTTTAGAGAAAGACGCGTAGAAACCGATCATAGGATATATTGTGATCACAAACTCTGCGCTTTGGATGAAAATGTAAGGAATCTCGGTCACAACCTGAGCCAATGCATAGGCAAACGCAGAGTACATTCCCGCAAACCTTTCGCGGTACATAACATTACGCTCTGTCTCGAAATACTGCAAAGCGGAAGTGCAGTTGTTTACCCCCAAGAAGACAACAAGACCATAAACCGCGCCAAGAACTGTGAACAAATTCTGTTGAGTATCTCTGCAAAAAAAAATACAAAGAGAAATGAATAAAAAGAAAGTAAATTGAAACTTGTAGTGATTCTGATGGATTTTTATGTGACTTACATCTTTTTCCCTTGTTTCCAAAAGAGTAGACCAAAGATGAAAGAAGAGATTAAAGTGTAACCGATTCGCCTCAAGTTGTAAGAAGGGCTTCTCCAGTAAGACAAACTCATCTTCCATAGACAACATTTGAACTGTTCCCACCAGTTCTGCGCAAAAGTTCTCTTGAAATGCAAATCGCTTGAACCGAGATCCGGTTTGCTAAGCTCTTTAACAAGCTCATAGTTGCTCCTGTAACAACATAACGCATGAACTCATTAGTCCCTTCCTAAAGGAAACACAAATGAATAGGTTTGAAATTCGTTACTCACTTGTAAAGATTAGACTCGTTATAGATTTTTGCGAAATCAATGTTGAGTTCAGTCTCTACAGACTGTGAAGTGACCTCTAGCATCCATGTTGCTGGATTGTAGTTGTCTTTAATCTTAGCAACTCCATGGATACTCTGTGAAGTGAAAAGATTATATATATGAAAAATATTACTTTTAAACAATCAAACTCAGCTATAATTGACTTTTGTTCCTTGTGTCGAAAGCTAACCTGAAAATACTCGATGACACGAGATGAATGTTGTCCAAGTGGTCCACTGTAAATCATGCGACCACCTCTCTTCAGAAGAACCAACTGAAGCATATAATATGAAAATTATATATATTAGCCAAAAAAAACTTTATAAATTCGAAACTTTGAGCACCAAAAGATTCGAAACTGTGACCTCGTCGAATGCCTCAAAGATATGGATGCTAGGCTGATGAATAGTGCAAACAATGGTTCGTCCAGTCTCAGAGACATTCTTCACAGCTCTCATTACAATGGCAGCTGCTCTTGCGTCCAGCCCCGTCGTTGGCTCGTCCATGAATATGATCGACGGATTCGCCACCAACTCCACCGCTACAGTCAACCTCTTCCTCTGCTCCGTCGACAATCCACTCTGTCCTGCCACTCCCACCAACGCGTCCTTGATTTCCTCCAGCTCAATTGTCTCCAGAACTTGCTTCACGAACCTCTGCATAGAAGATTTCTTACTTTTTCGATTTCTAGGTCACAGTGTTATCATTTGTAGAATCAGGGCTTAGCTTACGATTTTGGTTTTGGGATCAATTTCTGGAACTAAACGAAGCCAAGCAGAGTAAATTAGGGATTCCTCAACGGTTATGTTTGGTGAGTGTATATCTGTTTGTTCACAGTAGCCTGAGACTCTAGCAAACGTTTCTTGGACTTTAAGGTAACCGCTGATTCTGATATCTCCTTCGATGTATCCAGTTGTTTTTCTTCCGGCTAGAACGTCTAGTAAAGTGGTTTTCCCGGCTCCAGTGATTCCCATCAAAGCCGTTAGAACGCCTGGCCTGAAAGCTCCGGTTATGCCTGAGAGAAGCTGCAGTTTCTTCCCATTGTACCCTTTACCTCTCATCTCCTGAGATTAGCAGAGAATTATGAACTATCCTTTGCAGTTGAAAATGGTTTATTATATTTACCAAGAACGAACAGAAGCTTTTACCATAGGGACGTCGACGTAATAGTTCAAGTCTTGAAATGTTATAGTGAGGGGCTTAAAAGGTAAGATCATATTCCCTGTTGATCCACAAATGCAATTAAGCTGAGGAAAATGGAGAAGAAAGAGTTTGCGTGAGTAGAAAGAAAGACAACATATTTCACCTGAATCTTCGTTTGTTTCTTGACTCTCTACTATTGGCTTGTTCTTCTTGATTGATGAATCTTTGGTTCCTTGCAGCTCAGAGAGCTTTTCTTGTGAAATCATGGCACGAGATGACGTGGGAGCTGTCATGTGTTAACAGAAGCTCTTCAGTTATGTGCTTTTTGACCGTGGCATTTTCTCAAAAATTATAACTTACATTTCAAGAAACTAAGAGCTAGAATGAAAATGGTGTTGAAGATAACAGTGAGACCCAACAAGGCACATAATGAAACCCAGTACATGTAATCATCATAGTTCAGTCCTCTGCTTTCAAGTATGGTTCTCCCCAAGGTAATATTTGTTGGTTGCATCTGATAATATAACCCCAAAAAACTGATTGAGTCTTGTAGCATGAAGAAAAATTGAATGAGTAAAGAGAAACAAGTAAGGGAAGAGAGAATCACTTGCTGCCACCGTGGAGCAAGAAACTCGTTTACAGAGAGTCCAATCTCAGCATAACTTATAGGATTTACCCAGAAACCCCACTTCAGCCACCTTGGCATAGCGGCTGCAACAAAACCAGTGTCATGTTTTAATGGAGCTTTTGGAACATGATTGAAAAGAAAAGAGCACTAAAATCTTACTATATGGGATGGCGAAACCAGCAAATATAAAGGTGATTAACATGACAAAGCTACCAGCTGTCATTGAATTAACTCCTGTTTGAAAGATTGCAGCTATACACCGGAACATGGATATCGATGTGAAGTGAACACCAAAGAGCATAATGAATTGCCGAAAGAACCTAAAACATCAAAAGTATGTTACATTATCAGGCTTGGATGTGATTAGAAAGCAAGCAAAAAGAGGTTTTTTCAAGCTCTCACCGGTAAGCTTCAGGAGTGTATCCAATGACATAGTAAGTGAGGCAAGTCCAAACGAGAGATTCAAAGAAGGAAAGAGGGACTTTTATCACTGTTGCAGGGATTGCATAAGCCCAAGCTGGATAGAAACAGAGTTGCTTTTGCTTGTAGAACACGGAAAGGCGTTGAACAGTCATAGACAGCTCTGGAATACCATCAACCAGAAGTACAACGGTTGCGAAAAAGAGACAACTCATGTAAGAAGTTCCATGAATGATATCTATGCTCATCCGTGTTCGAAAAAACACAGTCATGGTGATAATTGCGGATAGAACAAGCTGTGCCACATAAAAGCAATAAGGATTCTTCAGGATTAACACTAGAATCACATACAGAAAAGGAAGACGAAAGGAAGAATGTAACCTGAAACGTCTTGAAGAGGTAGACAAAATAGTTTCTCTTCATGAGAAGAAACTCTCTTGAGATGCATGCTCTGAACAGCTCCCACTTCGGAAGAGAATACACATTGAAGGAAAGAGCATCTTTGTGGGTTTTTGATTTATCATATGGTTTAGAGAGTGCTTCCTCAATCTTTCTCCCAATCTCTAAGTCTTTGAATCTCTTTGACAATGTGTCTACTGAGACAAAGCTATGTGGTAAGTCTTGGTGCATCCAGTACTGTCCTTGGTCCTTCCTAGATATAATCTGCAAAGCAAAACAACTCAGGACCATGGGATCAAAAATTTTACTGTCAGGGAACATAACTTTGGATTTTTACCTCTTGGAGAAAGTCTGCAACACCTTTCCTTTCTGGACATTGAAATCCACATTCCTCAAAGAATTTCAAAACCTCTTCGCGTGGACCGTGATACACAATTTTTCCTTCAGCCATCAGCACAATATCGTCAAAAAGGTCATATGATTCTGGAGCAGGTTGTAAAAGGGAAACAAACACAGTTGCGTTGGTAATGTGAGCCAGTTGCTGAAGAGATTTGACAATCTGAAACGCCGTGGAACTGTCTAAGCCATTTGTTATTTCATCCATGAATAGAGCTTTTGTTGGACCAACGATCATCTCAGCTGCAAACACAGAGCTTTTGTTGGACCAGCAAAAAGATGACCATTTTGAATGATTCTTAGCTATGAACCAACCTGTAGTAAGACGCTTCTTTTGGCCCCCGGATATGCCTCTTCTCATTGCATTACCAATCAATGTTTCTGCACACATGTCAAGCCCGAGGATCTGAAAATGAAATAAAAGACGTATAATTAAGAAGCTAGCCAAGGACAAGAAACTGAATTGTATTAAGAGAAACTACCTTCAAGATGTAATCTGTTTGCAGACTTCTTTTAAGCCCTTTAACCGATATTGCCTGTACAATGGGATTACAAAAGGTTATACTTAACCGCCCGAGTTCAAAGATGAGTTTCAACATAAGTTTCAGGAGCGTACCTTCATGTAAGCATCTACTTCTGGGTCAGGAATGATTCCACCATCTTTTTCTCTTTTACTGACCTCCATCATAATATCTGTTTCAGCAGAGAGATATGTTTGTTTTAGAGAAAACTTCAGAAAGACTGTTGTTTTATGAAGACATCTACCTGTTCGGCTACCGACACCTTGACAACGAGCTGAGAAGTCAATTGTCTCCCTCACTGTCATCTCTGCAATGTGCAGATCCTGTTGACTTATATACGCCGAGGATTTTTGAGGAACAATCTCATCCAGTCCATGTCCATTGTATGTGATTTCACCAGAAAGCTGTAGGAAAATAAGATAAAAGAATGGGAACACAAGTCACACACACATCCCAAAGAGACAAAATCTGAAACCTTTAGATTTTTGTCCAAATTTCCAGACAAGGCCTTAAGCAGAGTAGTCTTTCCACATCCAGGAGGACCAAGCAACAGTGTTAACCTTGAGCAACAAGAAGAGAAATTAGTTTTAGTGCATTACACAAATCTCAAAGCTTGAAATAAAAACAGAGCATCCCTTGCAACTAACCTTCCCGGGTTAATGATGCCGCTAACATCTTTAAGTATGTTTATCTTGGCTTCACGTGTTCTTACACCAATCAGCTTCACCAAGTCCTGAAGAAAACAAAAGAAAGTATAATTCAACCCCAGCTAATACAAAACTTTGAATCTGCATTACATTTTAGAGTATACTCACTAAGAAAACGCGCTTCAAGGAGTTCCATAAAGTTGGAAGAGCCTTCCCTTCAACGACCTCACACTCTGCTTCAACACCTAAATGTTCATACCTCACCTCTATGCTTGGAAACTCCACACCGACCCTGCAGGTTTTTCAAGCTCAAGTCTCAGACTTTCTAGAAGCAGATTCACAAGGTTTGTCATATCTTACCTGTCTAATCTTCTTTTGATTTTCTTGAGCAGATTGAGATTATCATTCTCTATGTGTTTGATCAGCTTCTCAATCATCAGATGACGTTCCATGGCTCCAAGCTTAGTGACATCAACGACCTTTTTCCCTTTCTCCTCAGCCTCGTCATGGTTATCGACCAGAGACGATCTAAGCCGTTTAAAAGTGGGCAATCTCTCGATCTCAGCCCATTGCAGAGCATGCTCTGCTTCATCAATATCATCCTCGCACTCATATCTTGAAGAGCTGCTCCTGGAACTCGATCCCATGCTTTTGCCAATCTCTGCAAGTTCCATTCTTAGTAACTCTTGATTTTCTTATCCTCTCAGCTGAGCCATTCCTAAACGAGACTCCCTAGGATCTATGATGAGATATGCTCATACCATCATCAATTATGAGATATGCAATTTTCTTGTTCTTATGTATGCGTATAATATATTTATATAACTCCAATATTAATATATTAATACGTAAATGCGTTTTTTTTCTGGCTACAATTCCAATTGTTCAGTTGTTAAAACAAAACTTTCATAAAAATAACTCGAATTAGTTAAAGTAGCACATGCCATTAAATATCGAACCATAAAGAAAAATTGTTTTCTCTTTTAGAAAAATTGTTTTCTCTTTTAGAAAAGGTAGACAAAATGAATTAAGTGGGAAAACTACACCTTACTTTCTTAATATTAGATTACCGTGTGACTTAATCGTCATTTTTGTTGAGAAAAACAAGGGCTATGTAGTAGGTGTGTGTATATACATGGAAAAGTAAGCAATTAGTTTTGTAACAATAGACATCTGATGATAATTAGTTTCTCACTTCAACATTTAAAATCATTAAGCATTATCCCAGACAATGTACATAAATCATTAATCTCCCCAAACCTCTCCATTGCCATAAATTGAATGTTGTTTTACCTTGACAATAACTCTATTAAACTAATAACTCTTCCTCTATCACGTATTGGACCATCTTGTTTAACATGCTATCAAACTTACCTTAGTAACTCCTTTAGCGGTTTAACAAATAACCAACTCCTTCACAACATCGGACAAAGTTTCTATATTAGTAAAAAGAAACTGTGTCCTCGTAAAAACGTGTTTACATCAATAATAGCTCAATTACCCTGCTAAACTCAATAATTTGTACATATATTGTTACACCATGTTTATATGTACAAAAATCATTAATATCCCTACACCACTCTGACCAAAGCAAGTATTTGTTGTCTTCGTAAAACTTTGTTAGGTCTTTACTCCACCGTGTATGTTAGGTCGCTACGTTGTTTATCTCATTAATAACTCTATTATCTCAGTTTAAATTTTTTTATCATGTACTCATGTGGTGAGATCTTGTTGTTCAGTTTTACATCTTCTGTTGTGAGATCTTGCAATTACCCAGAAAATAAGCATTTTTTAACTATTATTATATTGTGTTCGCACATTTTTCTAAACTACATTAACATTATTTTAGTGAGGCCATAAATGAACATCACTAATAATATTAATTAATTTAACAACAAGTATCAAAGACGATAAATTTTCTTAAATCTATGTTATTTTGAAATTTGAAATCCTCAACTAAAAATTGTTTTATGAAGGACATAAGTGTCAAACAACGAAATACTCTATTGACAGCCATAGACAATTAAGTCAAACAAGGCAAAAATTGTACCAAAAAAAAAAGCAAAGGAAGATAAACCAAGTGTGGGCGTCCAACTTTGTACCAAAAACATCCACTAGGATCTCACTACCAAATGATTTTTAAAAACGACAAGTAGCATGGGGCACGTGGACCCCTAAACCCTCAACCCAACCCCCAACCCCCAACCTTAGATCGGTCCTGACATGAACTATTCATATTCTATAATTTTAGTTATAAGTGTTGAGTTGTGAAGGTTAATTTATCAGTTATCACTGACGCTATGAAGACTCCACTACAGGCTTTACGTTGTTTGACCAAAGCCGTCACGTTAATGGTGGGAGAGTTAGATGAAAAAAAGAAAATCAATAATTAAAGAGTATATCATAAACTGTTTATGATATACCTTTGTACAAAGTTAAAGTCACGCACTCACGTGAAAGCCGATCTATGAGGCTCAATTGATGCGTACAATGTCAACAGTAATATAGAATCGGTACTTAAAGGTACAATGGACAAAAGAAATGATGATTGTAATATATTGTCATCATTTCAATTTTCAAAGAAGAATGTATTGTCTGCATTATAAGACTAAATAAAATTGTCACTTAAAATCAGGTTGGTGGAAATTTTTAGAACTTATTCAATGTAAAGTATGATGGTGGGCTAAAAAGCATAAAAGAGAATGTTGTATTTTATTTTTTCTAACATCTGCATTTATTAATGAGAAAAAATAAGAATTTTATACCAAACAAAAACAAATTTTAAAAAGAAAAGTGTGACGAGAGAAAAAAAAAAAAAAAGAACTGAAATTAATCTATGACCTTAGCGTGGTTTTGGCCCGTTTTACGACAGTCCAATAGGCCAACCTGTATAATTCGGAGAGAAACTAAAGTAAAATCAGAGTATATCTCTGGGCCCAATAAAACCCATTTTATAAACTCTTATTTGCTAGGGTTTTGAACATCTTCTTTGAGCTTCCTCTTCTTCTTAGCGGCTAAAGATCCCTTGGTTTCCTCATCTTCATCCTCACAACACTTAAAACAGTTTCAGGTCCATTCTCTGTTTCCTGGTTTTATTTTTTTGCTTTTCGTATTTTCGTATTTTTGCTAATATTCTGTTGATCCTTCCAGTCATGGCCGCCGCCGCAGAAATCGACGCCGAGATTCAGCAGCAGCTTACCAACGAGGTTAAGCTCTTCAACCGTTGGAGCTTTGATGACGTTTCGGTAATTTCATCATCCATTCATTCTTTTTATTTTTAATCACACTTTCATCACTTAATAGTGTGACTCGTAGGTTGTAATATTGTCAGCTACTCTTTGGTTCTGTCCGAACCGATCTGCTCACTTACAGTTTTCCTTAGATCTAATTCTTGTTTCCCTCAACTTAATTAGTAGATATAGTTGTAATCTAGCCTTGTCATTGAGTCTTCCTCTTTGAGATGTGCTGGGAATTGAAATGATATTAGAGTTACATTGTCTGAATTAGATCAAATCGTGTTGTCTCTTAGAGTTAGTTTTTGTTTTATATTGAGGTCCTAAATTGACATCAAATGCTATGTTTTTAATTGTTCGAAACGATTAGGCTAATATTTTGGTTTTTGATCTGTATAATTCTTGTATTTTAGGTGACAGATATTAGTCTTGTTGACTACATTGGTGTTCAGCCTGCGAAACACGCAACCTTTGTGCCACACACTGCTGGAAGATACTCTGTGAAGAGGTTTAGAAAGGCTCAATGCCCTATTGTTGAGAGGCTCACTAACTCTCTTATGATGTACGGAAGAAATAATGGTAAGAAATTGATGGCTGTTGGGATTATCAAACATGCTATGGAGATCATTCACCTCTTGACTGACTTGAACCCGATTCAAGTTATCATTGATGCCATCGTTAACAGGTAAACTAAGATTTTGTGATACTGAAACGACTTGTTCTTTCTTGTCTTTTTGTCACTGTGAAATGTTTTCTAATGAGGTTTTGTTTCTTGGGTGAGTTAGTGGTCCACGTGAAGATGCTACTAGGATTGGATCTGCTGGTGTTGTTAGGAGGCAGGCTGTTGATATCTCTCCTTTAAGACGTGTGAACCAAGCCATCTTCTTGCTCACTACTGGTGCTCGTGAAGCTGCCTTTAGAAACATTAAGACAATCGCTGAGTGCCTTGCTGATGAACTCATCAATGCTGCTAAGGGATCTTCCAACAGGTAAAAACACCCACTTGACATCGTCTGTCTCTTAATGGCTTTGCATGTTCGTGTGCTAATAATAGGACCTTCTGCTTATCTTGCAGCTATGCTATCAAGAAGAAAGATGAGATTGAGAGAGTTGCTAAAGCTAACCGTTAAGGAATCTTCCTTTCCCCTGAGTTTGCACTATATCAAAAAGAGTTCTTTGTGCTGTTTTCATTAGCTTTGGATATGTTTCAGATGATTTCTCTATCTTTAATGAAGTTTTGACTCTTTATAATCGACTTGGGATCTTTATCAATCAAGCCGTTTCATATTTAAAAATATTTCATTTATATATTTCTTATTTAAAAGTTGATTAATCGGATTATGTTAGTGATATGGTTTCCATCTTCAAGAATTTCTAGTTTTTTCATTTTGCTGCTGATTCTCCAAAATGAAAACTGTAAACGTTGACAAACCCATGAAGACCAAAATTCCAACCTTGAAGAAAGCAACAACATGCATTGTTTTGTAATCCTAATCTGGCGACAACTAAAAATGTAACACTTTTTTTTTTTTTAATTTGGTTTGTCAAATAACAACAGTCATCTCTTCCTCTCTCCTTACAATAATGATGTAAAATAAATAAATTCACAGTGGAATTAATTAATATGGTATGAAGATTGAAAAAAAAAAAAGCATGAATGGAACTAATGGTCACTTAGAAATTTGTGGGGAGTTAAAAGGAAGAGTAGAGGAAGAAGTTGGAGGTTTCGAGAGCAAATGGTGATTGTGTTTACCCTCGTAGGTTGTAATGAAAGCTCTTGGATCATCACTAGCTCTTTCCACATGTTTCCTTGCTCTGCAATTAGCACTCGTGCATCTGTAATAACTTCTTGGATACGCATTGCCTCCCACCACTTTTTGTCCGTACTTTCTCCACCTGAATCCATCTTCAAGACTGTCTGATTCCACCGAACCTTGCGATACTCCTGCTTCACTCGATTGCTTCTCGTTCTTTCTGCTGTAATACAATGTCAATACAAGCAATGTAAATGCAAACACATAAATGAAAGTTTCAAACAATTTTACCTTCTTTTGCTTCTGCTTGGATCATCAAGTTCTCCTCCATTGCTGCCTTCATCACACTGGCTACTTCTACAACCGGAATCTGAAGTTGCAGCAGTTGAGTTCGTCGATCTGGGAACAGCAAACTCGAATGGCATTATGACACAACCCTCATTCATCTTCTCTCTTCTGTTATTAGACAGGTCATTATTGTTTTGATTGCTCCAAAGATGACAATAGATATTATTAGGGTCTTGGCCCATTGATCCTTTAGAAGCAAGCCCTTTCGGTGGTTTATGAAACCCTGAAGAAGATGATGATGAAGCGCGCCGTGGAAGAGGACAAGATGGTTTTGAGTGATTATGCTCACCTTAATACACAATCTCTGAAACCTGGCCTTCCAAAGATCTCTCAACTTTCTTCTTCACCGGACATTTCGGGTGTGTGCATTTATAGTAACTTCTTGGACTATCACTTCCTTTAACTTGCTTCTGTCCGTATTTCCTCCAGTTGTATCCGTCCACGGAAGATCTATCTCCAATCGATATCTCTGATTCTGTGAAAGATGGTACTTTTTGGACTAGATCAGGACCTGCACGATGAGTACCTTGGCTCGCACTCTTCCCATACGCTACTGCTTCGGTTTGTCTCCATGTCTGTTGACGATTCCCATGAAGCTAAGAAAAGGAAAAAACATAAGTAAAACAACATTCGAAAATCCGTACTTTTGTTTTTTGCCTTGAAAACAACTGACCATATTAGCCAGTACAGAGACGGTTGCTTTGGAGACAAGCTTTGCTTTCGGTTTATAAACAACGTAGTGTCTGCTGTCTGAATCGTCACAAGACTTTCCAATGCCATTTTCTTCAGCCTAAGATCATCAAAAAGACTTAAAAGAGTAAAAAATAGGATTCAGAAAGAAGATACAATGCCAAGAAAGAGACAAGTCAGTACCCGTGGACATGAGACCGAAGCTACAGCTGGCTGTTGGAACCTCAGAGTCTTTGGTCTTATAGGAGCGTCTACAATCATCTCGTGAAAATCCGATTGTGGAGATAAGGTAACTGAATCAGTCAGAAGCTCAGTGAACGTCCTGAAGCTAGAGCATGAAGGCCTCGAGGCCACTGGTTTTGCTATTACCACTCTTTCACCATCCTTCACCTCCATTACTCAATGCCAAAATTTTGCCACCGTTTCTATCAGCCTGAACAAAAACATGCATTCAACATTTCAATCAATTCTCTTAGAGATCTTTCTTAGACTGAATTAGAATAAAACTAATGCGTATCTATAAATCATTAAATCACAAAACTCATTTGCCCAATTAGCAAAAGAAAAGGTTCTAGAGTCCTAAGTCATATTAAGAGGAGAGGAGCAAGATCAAACAAAAGATTGGAGAAACATCAATTCCATCATACAAGATCTCTCGATTAATTGAGCTTGAAAGAAAGAAAGAAAGAAAGAAACTTGCTGAAACCCATGTGCCATATATACACTTGTTTTTATCAAAAAAAATATATATATACATTTGTAATAAGAGTGAATCATTCCAAAACATAACCCAAAGGTAAAGCTAAAGACAGACAAAGTAGTACTTACGGTGAGAGAGATCATGCAAAAACTGAACTTCTGAAAAGGAAACGAGGAAGGAAGAAGAAAACTGATGATGTGCGATGCGAAAGATCGGAGCTTATTCGGATCCGGTTTTTTGATTATTACGTGATGATGATGTATCCTTGGTACTATGAGTTCGTTGAGTCTCGCCGACACTGTAACGTACACGTGGCACAGTAGGGTACGTTGGATGGATCAAGGTCCGTAGTTTAGATGAGTTAGTCTATAGTGATGAAGAAGCCGATGAAAAGGAAAGAGAGAGGAGACGGATAGTCTCGTTGAACGTTAGTTGAGTTGAAAGTTAGTTGGAAACGCGGCCAAAGGAACGTCGTCGTTTTACGTTTTTTTTAGTTGAAGCGCCAGCGACCAAAGCACTTGTTTGTTGGTTGTTGTCACGCGCACGAGCTTGTTCTGTTCCAAGTAAACACGTGAACTGAACCGTACCAACTTGTGAACTGAACCGAACTAAATTAAATCCGGTTATTTTCGGATGAGGAAAAATCACCGTCATGTTGTTTTTGTTTATATTGCCGACTTACGTATATGGAATAAATATGTTTCACCTACATAAATTAAGAAATACCATGACCCAATGTTCATTTAACAGAATGTTCAACAAAAGGAACAATTGTTACTTACTTAGTTTGTAATTTTCAACAAATATTGGAATTTCAACAAATATTAGAGTTGACATCATTAATAGTCTAACTAACAGTTTGTTAGGGTAGTTAAGAAGATTGTTTAAGCTTTAATCAAATGTAAATAATAAACACACTTGAACACAATTCATTTTTCAATTCTTCTTCCTCTACCTTTCATCTCTACTTCTTCCTTGTTTTCTGATACATCAATAGCTTTGTAACTGGAAAGTCATTCTTCTATAAGAATTCGAATCCTTAAAGTTTTAAAATAAAATAAATATAATTAATTGTTCATGAAGATAATATCTTAACAGTGAAAGGAGTAGGAAACCGGTTTGCGTCTAAAACCAACGATTACAGTTTTGAATTTTGATTGTACTGGAACATCAAGCAAACCGTTTACAAAGGCAATCGAAGTACACATTTGTCATTGTGATTTAAATTGCAAGGGCTGCATCAGAGTTAGCTTTTCAATTCAATCTGATTTCACCATCCATAAGAAGAAGTTGATCGTCACAAGAATTAAAAAGAAACCCCACATTTCTCAGAGACAGCAAACACAACAAGTATGTAAGTTGTTGAGATCACTCATCAAATACAGTCACAAAGGAAATGGTACGCAAGGACTGATAACTACCGCAAAATTCAATGTAAGGAACAATTCTATCCCGCACCGCCAATTCTAGGACAGCCAAGAGCTGGTTATAAGTTCCCTAATGCTTTTAATGTATGCGGCTGTTTTACTTTACTGTCTGGTTGAGTTCTTTAACCAGCCAGCTCGGCCAGCCGCAATATTATCACATTCAACACTACCAAACAAAACACAATAGCAGAAAGATTAAATCTGATGCATAACAAGTATTGATACATTCCTGTAACCAGCAAACTCATAAAACAATCATGATACAAGATATTTCTCTTACGAAACCGAAACCCCGGCTCGTGGAAAGATAATAGTTTGCAAGTGCGTATGATTATTTCCATTGAGGTAAAAAACAATCTAAGGTTTTTTGTACTTTTATTTCCAATACAAAATTGATTAGGCATATGTCTTCCACATGCAAAGAATTTAAATACCGGGATTTGATTGTCAACTATGCCACGGCAGACTGTTTCTCCTCGTAATCATCAAGCCTTAAGGCTTCTAATAGCCTTGGCCAAGACTCCGGGATGCCTCCAGGTAAGTCAAACTCCATAAGCTTTCCCTTGCTACGGTAATAATCTTCAAGAGGCTGGCTCTGCATATATATAAAAGAAAACACTAATCAACACTTGATAGTTCAACTAGTAGAAATGAAAAGGACAATGGAGAGGCTTACAGTTTCATTGTATACACGAAGCCTTGCTTTAACCACCTCTTCAGTATCATCAGCTCGAGTGACGAGCTTTGACATACAGTGAGGTGGTGGGAGAAGTGGATCCATGCTAATTCCAGGTTTTCCATTCTCACCCTTTAAGTTGATGTGAGCGATATTGAAACCTTTACCACATTGATTACAGGTTCTCCTCCCAAGGCATTTGTCAACCAAAACTTCCTCAGGTAGCTTCAAGTTCACTACCAAATCGATGTCAGTTACATCTCCCAGTATTTCCTGGAGCAAAAGACAATTGTTTATCAAACTTGCTCCAATATAAAGACGTAAAGTTAATGATTACTTACAGCTTGTCTCATGGTTCGGGGAAAGCCATCAAGAATGAACCCTGATTCACCTTTAGCTTCACCAGCCTCAAGTCTCTTGGACAAAAGGTCTACAATGATCTCATCAGAAACCAATTTTCCTTGGTTTACAATCTCCGATAGCTGCATCAAGTAACAGTGAACTCAGAAACATCCAAATAACAATTACAAGAGATTCTATTAAAAAACTGAATACACATAGAAGAGAGCCATTGACTTTTCTATAGATCCGTTATGATGGTAATAAAATGTAATCAGAAACACTTTAAAACGGGCTTAGTTCATTAGATCTATCACTAGATAGATGAACTTCTTCAGATCCAATCAACGATAAGAAATGAAACCCGATTTGCTAAAAATGTCAACTTCAGATTTAATTGGATCCAAAATCAAACATAGAGGAGAATCTCAACCACAGAAACAGATAAGGAAAAGATAAAAAGGTCGCACCTTTTGGGAGAGAGGTCCAGAGGAAGCTAGCTCCTCACGGACGAGATCGCCAGTGGCGATGTGAGGAACACCGAGAAGACTCGATAATCTACTAGCGTACGTGCCTTTCCCGACACCGGGACATCCCAGAAACACCCATTGAACATTCCTATCCTTTGCAACATCCCTGCGAGCTCCGCCGCCGTGAAGAAACGGTGAAGGTGACGACGCGTGGCTAACTCCGGCGGAGGTGGAGTAGAATCGGTTTCCAAAACCAAAAAGGGACGAGGATCTCGCCACACGCAGTATTCTCGCCATTGCAGAAAGAGATAGAAGCGGCTTGAGCTCTGAGCTTCACCCTAAACAAAAACGTTTAAGAACATTCGCATCTTAAAGGATCTTTAAATTATTTTCCCATTTTGCCCTAAAGTGAGCTGACGTGGCGTATGACTTTGTCTCTGAGACTATGCTTACGTGTAATATCCCAACTCCACCAGATTAACCAACGGTATGAGAATCGATAGCATTTTTAAATTGGGAATTTTTTTAATTCAGCAGCTTTCCGGGAAGCAAAAATGGCGGTTTCTCTCTCGTCGTCGTCGTTGACGATCACTCCCATAACGCTGCAGCCGAAGCTGAAAACGATTCATGGTTTCGGGAAACTATTTCCTGGTTATTCGGTAAAATCTCACTTTCGTAATGTCTCTCTCCGACGTAGCTCTGTGGTTGTGTCGGCCATTACCGGCGCTTCAGGTGAGCTTTAAATGTCTTCTCTTTCTATTTTATTTGGGGAAATTGAATTTCTAGATTCCAAATTTCTTACCAGATTGTATCGATTCTCCACAGGGACTGGAATTGGGAAAGATACAGCTGATTTGTTAGATACAGTGAAAATCTTGGATTTGAGAGGAAATGAGATTCCGATTTCTGATTTATGGAAAGACAGAAAGGCCGTTGTTGCATTTGCTCGTCATTTTGGGTTGATTAATCTTTGGACTTTCTCATTAGATTTGATGAATCTGGTTAATTACTATGTATAAACTATCAAAGCTTGCTTGTTATATTTTCAGATGCGTGCTCTGTCGGAAACGAGCAGCTTATCTTGCAGCAAAAAAGGTAAATAATTTCTCATGCCAATATCTTGATCTTGGTACCAAAAAAAAAAAAATTTGGCCATATATACAATTGATGTCATTGAGTGATGATATATCTGAGATTTTGTTAGGATGTGATGGATGCATCTGGTGTTACTCTTGTTCTTATCGGACCAGGCAGTATCGATCAGGTACCACAATTGAATACACAATTCTTGTAAGCATTTTGATTAGGGAGTGTTGATACAGTATTTTAGTTGCCTATTCTCATGATATAACCATCTATGCAGGCTAACACTTTTGTGGAACAGACTAAGTTTAAAGGAGGTATCCTTCTCAGCTACTTTTTGGATTCTAAGTATAAACCAGGTGGTTTTTTTTATGAGAATCGTCTAATCTGTAATCAAATTTCTTTCAGAGGTCTATGCAGATCCAAATCACGCATCATACGAGGCGCTCGAATTTGTTTCAGGGGTTTCTGTGACATTTACCCCTAAAGTAGAGTGACTTCTACTTAGCATATTAATTAGGTAACCAAAATGTTATGCCTTTGTGGTCTCAGAGTAGCTTCTGTGGTATTATTATAGGCCGCTATGAAGATTATTGAGTCTTACATGGAAGGATACCGTCAAGACTGGAAACTATCGTTTATGAAAGATACAGTGGAAAGAGGCGGCTGGTGAGTTAAAGAGTATGAATCATTCCTTCCGCATATCTTTCTGGTTTCCTTATTAACAATGTGTTTGAACAATGGACTCGGACCTCATGCAGGCAACAAGGTGGAATCCTAGTTGCTGGGCCTGGAAAACATAACATCTCTTACATCCGCAAGGTAATCTCTTCTTCTTGTCTTCTGTAATAGATAAACACTGACTTTGTGTTTATACCGTGTCATGTTTTGCGCACCACCCTATAGAAATATGATCAAAGGAGTAACTAATCACATGGTTGTATTCAACCTTTTTTTGCGGAAACATTTCAGGACAAAGAAGCTGGAGATGATCCGCCTGTTGAAGAGATCTTAAAAGCGTGTTGTGCTTGAAGGAATCCACAAGCATAGGCCATCCTTTTTCTTATCATAGAATCTCATCAACCTCTCCTCTTTCTCTTCCGGTTCACAGCACAATGAATAAAAAATATGTCGCATATAATCATATAGCTCGCATAGAAGAAGATTGATTTGTTCATACACTTTGTACAATAAATGTGTTCCTTTTGCAAAACAAATGAATGCTTAAGATACAGTGTGGTTCTTGTTCAAGACTTCAAGTTTTGCAGTTTTCTTAATAAAGTTGGTTAAGATTTGATACCCTCTGCTCCACTTTCATTAGATGATTTGATAGACAACACTTAAAATTTTACTCCAAACTCCGATGTAAAACCAGTTTCAGACTCCGTTTGTTTATAATTTCTAATTGTTTGGGCCTACTTATTATGCAGCTGAACGATAAACGGGCCGGGTTAGAATTCAGGCAATACCCGACCCGGATCTAGATCTTGGATCCATGACTGCATTTCCTCCCTAAACCCTACTCAGCACTAAAACTCATGCTGTCTTCCTTCCTTGACTAGCTCTTCAATGTCAAATTGAAATTTTCAGAAATTCGGAAACTAAAGATTCTATAGACGAAGGTTTCATTTCCGATTACGTGAATTCATCAGCTGTAATGGCTTTCATTTCCAGATCTAAACCGTATCAGTCAAGAGCTAAGGTTTATCTCTCGCTTCCCAGATCGTCAGTATCGTCGTCTTTCCCCTCTCTCTCCCGTTTATTCAGCTCAATTGCAGAAATCCAGAATCCAGGCGCAAACCCAGAAACCCATTCTTCCGATGCTGCAAAACCCGTGGCAGTGACTCTAGGTTTACCACCAATGGAGAGGTCCAGACCACTCAGGGAAGGATTCCAAAGAGATAAGCGTCAAAAAAATGAAAAGCTAGAGGATACAATATGTAGAATGATGGATAATCGAGCTTGGACGACCCGTTTACAAAACTCGATCCGAGATCTCGTACCCGAATGGGATCATTCTTTGGTTTATAATGTGTTGCACGGAGCCAAGAAACTTGAGCACGCTCTTCAATTTTTCCGGTGGACGGAGAGATCTGGATTGATTAGGCATGATAGAGATACGCATATGAAAATGATTAAGATGCTTGGAGAGGTTCAGAAGCTTAATCATGCTCGGTGCATTCTGTTGGATATGCCTGAAAAAGGTATTCCTTGGGATGAAGATATGTTTGTGGTTCTTATAGAGAGTTATGGAAAAGCTGGAATTGTTCAAGAATCTGTTAAAATCTTTCAGAAGATGAAGGATTTGGGTGTGGAGAGGACGAGTAAGTCGTATGATACTTTGTTTAAGGTTATTCTTAGGCGTGGTAGGTATATGATGGCGAAACGCTATTTTAATAAGATGTTAAGTGAAGGTATTGAGCCAACTAGGTACACTTATAATCTGATGCTGTGGGGGTTCTTTTTGTCTTTGAGGCTTGAGACTGCTTTGAGGTTCTTTGAAGATATGAAAACTCGAGGAGTTTCGCCGGATGTTGTTACGTATAATACTATGATCAATGGATTCTGTCGGTTTAAGAAGATGGATGAGGCAGAGAAGGTATTTGTGGAGATGAAAGGGAAGAATATTGAGCCTAGTGTTGTCAGTTACACCTCTATGATTAAAGGATATCTTGCGGTGGACCGAGTTGATGATGGGTTGAGAATCTTTGAGGAGATGAGATCTTTGGGTATTGAGCCTAATGCTACGACGTATTCGACATTGTTGCCAGGTCTGTGTGATGCAGGGAAAATGATGGAGGCTAAGAATATCTTGAAGAATATGATGGCGAAACACATTGCTCCTAAAGATAACTCGATCTTCCTTAAGCTTTTGGTTTCTCAGAGTGAATCCGGGGATATGGCAGCAGCCACTGAGGTGCTCAAAGCCATGGCTGCACTGAATGTTCCTGCAGAAGCGGGACACTATGGGGTCTTAATCGAGAATCAATGTAAGGCTAATGCATACAATCGTGCAGTCAAGCTTGTAGATACAGTTGTTGAGAAAGAAATCATATTGAGGCATCAGGATACTCTGGAACTGAAGCCCAGTGCTTATAATCCTATCATCGAGTATTTGTGCAGCAATGGCCAAACGTCGAAAGCAGAAGTGCTTTTCAGGCAGCTGATGAAAAGAGGTGTCCAAGACCAAGATGCCTTAAACAATCTAATCCGTGGGCATGCAAAGGAAGGAAACCCGGATTCTAGTTATGAGATTCTGAAGATTATGTCGAGGAGAGGTGTCCCTAGAGAAGCAAATGCATATGAGCTGCTCATCAAGAGCTACATGAGCAAAGGTGAGCCTGGAGATGCCAAAACTGCGCTGGAGAGCATGGTTGAAGATGGTCATGTCCCAGATTCATCGCTTTTCAGGTCAGTGATTGAGAGTTTGTTTGAGGATGGTAGGGTGCAGACTGCAAGCCGTGTGATGATGATTATGATAGATAAAAACGTTGGTGTAGAAGACAACATGGATTTGATTGCCAAGATTTTGGAAGCTCTCTTAATGAGAGGACATGTAGAAGAAGCCATCGGGCGTATAGATCTTCTGAATCAAAATGGACACTCAGCGGATCTAGACAGCCTCTTATCTTCCCTGAGCGAGAAAGGGAAGACGATTGCAGCATTGAAGCTGTTAGATTTCGGGTTGGAGAGGGATCTTAGCTTAGAGTTTTCGAGCTATGACAAAGTGTTGGATGCGCTTTTAGGAGCCGGGAAGACTCTGAATGCGTACTCGGTTCTGTGTAAGATCATGGTGAAAGGAAGTGCCACCGATTGGAAGAGCTGTGATGAACTGATCAAGAGCTTAAACCAAGAAGGGAACACAAAGCAAGCAGATGTTCTTTCTAGAATGATAAAAAAGGGACAAGGAATCAAGAAACAAAACACTGTTTCTCTATAGAACTTAATAAGTGATTCTTTCTTTCTTAGTTGTTCTTCTTTCATTGTTGGTTGCAAGAACTTTAATCATCTGTTATCCAAATAAATCCTTTTTTGAAACTTGTTTTGAAGGATACGTTTGTATTGCTCAATGCTTTTTGGTAGGAATTGTATCGTTTTCTGATTTAGTTTTTTTTAATCATCTTTTTTTATTTAAGTCATTTAATTCGTAAAAGATATTGTGAAGAGGATTTTCACTTTTTAGTTTCTGGAGCAAGTTGAAGATCTGTGTTGAAACAAGAGTTTATTGGCTTTTAGTTAAATATCTTATCTTCTCATAGATTTTTTGCCTTAGCACGAGACGTGCCATCTCCACTGTCCATCCAAATTCGACGGTCCAGATCTCATCTCGTCCATCATTTCACTTCATATTAGGACAAGTAGTTAGTAAGACTGTCCCATTAAAACGTGAACCAAACACAACTAATTCAATTGAGAAAAAAACACATAAATTTTTTGGAAATTTAAGATCTTCTTGTACACTCAAAGTTTTAATAAGTAAATACAAAAAGCATACTACAATATAAAGGCTAAATATTATAAAAAGTATTAAAGTTTTTATATTAAAATGACAGAGAAATTAAAAGAGATTTCTCTGCAAACCAAATGATACTTTAAAAATAATTTTGAGAAAATAAAATTCTGGCAGAAACAGATATGAGAAAATTTAGAAAAAGAAAAATCAAATTGTGAGATATTTATTGGTTTTATTTGCCCATAAATATCAAGCACACTGCATCTTATCTCCACTCTCAAAATCACCCAAAAACGAAAAACCCCTAAAAACCTTATCCCTTCTCTTCCCCATGGCTGCTTCAGCTTCCTCTCTCGCTCTCTCTTCCTTCAACCCTAAATCCCTTCCTTTCTGCGTCTCCAGACCCGCCTCCGTCTCCCTCTTACCTCCTTCCCTCTCCTTTAAACTCAATTCCGACTCCATTTCCGTCTCCATCGCCGCCAAATTGAACTCTCCCGCCTCTCGACTCGTCCGTAACGTTGCTGTTACCTCAGACTTCGAGGTGGAAGAAGATGGCGTTTTTGCTGATGACGCAACGCCGCAGCAATCATTCTCTGCTGACCTCAAGCTCTTCGTTGGTAATCTTCCCTTTAATGTTGACAGTGCACAGCTAGCTCAGCTCTTCGAGAGCGCCGGAAATGTTGAGATGGTTGAGGTATGAATTTTCACCTAATTGCTGATTGATGTGATATCTTAGCTAAAGAACTAATCTTTAGGGTTTCTATTGACAATTGATTTCAAGAAGAAAATGCATTTATGTGTGGTCACTATGAGTGGTTGAGATTCATTGTTTTGGTCTTCGTCTTGTAGGTGATCTATGACAAAGTGACAGGACGAAGCAGAGGTTTTGGATTCGTGACTATGTCTTCAGTTTCTGAAGTTGAGGCAGCTGCTCAGCAGTTCAATGGCTATGTAAGCAGATACTTCTCTACCCCTTACTTTAATCTTCGATTGCTAATATGAATTATCTGAGGAATTGCTGTATCCTTTGTTGTGGTTCTGTAATCCTGTGATAAGCTGCGTTTTAGTGTCTTGAAAATTTGAAACTTTTTCTCTAGATGAATGAAATCTACAAACTTGTGGCTTCTTAAGATAAAACCTAAAACCTAAAACCTCTGTGTTGTTGTTCTTATTGCATAAGCTTTGGGTTGTTTAGTTAATCATTTTGATGTGAAATTGTAGGAGTTGGATGGTAGACCCTTGAGAGTTAACGCAGGTCCTCCTCCACCAAAGAGGGAAGATGGGTTCTCCAGAGGACCTAGAAGCAGCTATGGAAGCTCAGGTTCTGGATATGGAGGATGTTCAGGTTCTGGTACTGGTTCAGGAAACCGTGTGTATGTGGGAAACCTTTCTTGGGGAGTGGATGACATGGCTCTTGAGAGTTTGTTCGGAGAGCAAGGAAAGGTTGTCGAGGCCAGAGTCATCTACGACAGGGATAGTGGTCGATCCAAGGGTTTTGGGTTTGTGACATACAACTCTCCTCAAGAGGTCCAAAAAGCTATCCAATCCTTGAATGGTGCTGTAAGTATCATTTGCTTTTTACTCATACCAATATACACTTACAATGCGATCAATGAAACAACTCTTAATAATACTTCTATTGTGGCCTTGTAGGATTTGGACGGCAGACAAATTAGAGTTTCGGAAGCTGAGGCTAGGCCTCCAAGGCGCCAATATTAAGTGCCAATCTATGACTTCCTATTCTCAGAAACGCATATTCTGGAGGGTAATGACTTGACCATTGTACTTATAGATGAGCTTTTCACAGTAGTTACTACTTGATGACTGATTTTATCGAGTTGTGAAATGTAACAGGCGCTTCTAAGCAAATAGGGTTTGTGAGATGATGGCAGTTTCAGACGGTACTAAGCTCTTCCGGTTTCGTCTATGTTTGTTGTCTTGGATGCACGAAGGTCGTAAAGGAATGGTCATTTTTTGAGAAACCTATAATTAAGATTAAAAAAAAAAAACCGGAGACCATGTTCTTGTCTGTCTGAATGCTCTGCCATTGACTGCTTCGCTTTGGTTTTGATTCTATTTTCTCTCTATTTTCGTCGTCTTCATATAATGCTTCGCTGTTTATGTTTTTTGATTCTCTGCGCGAACACATGAAAATCGATAAATCATTTTAAACCATGCAATGTCGAACCGAACCAATACCATTTGAGGTGCCGTATAAGTCGGTTGATCAAATTACCCAAGCCGGTTCCAATTTCTGGAGTTTTTTTTCTCACCAAGCCCAAATGTTGAATGTAATGGACCTAATATTAAAACTCGCCGAATTGAATAGGTTGTTGATTACTAACAGACAGCTTTTCAGCATTTGGTCCATTTAATTTAATTGGCTATCCTTTGATTATGTAGTGAAAAAAGAAAGCAAAAAGAGAGGTTCAGCAATCTAATTACATTTCAGTTTTCACTGATGTTCATATAAATAAATATATATATATATATATATATATTTATATATGAATTTACTTGCTAAGAAACATAACTTAATGGACTTGTAGACTTGTATTGAGTTTTTTCATGTGTGTGTCAACATTAAATGATGTCCACTTGGCCAAAACAAGATATGAGTTCATATGGTAACTACGCGTGGATGCATTAAAAGGGTGAATTGAATGTTTAAATTGTTTCAAAGAAAGTGAGTTTGAAGATGATTTTTTCATCCAAATTATTTTAAACACCGAAAATAGCTTCACAAATTCAGAAAAGTTTCTGCAGCGTTAAACTGTTCAAAACATTGAAATATCTTTACAAATTCATTAAAACAAAATTTATGAATATACAAATCATATTGTTATATAATTCACAATTTGATATCAATGTCGAGATATATTACGTGTAGTAATTTTTTTGTATAAACGTGAAAGATACACTTTGGAAGTAGTTTATGAATTATGATGGTGAAGGGCATCACTTGCTTCCAATGCCAAATCTGTATGTAATAGAGAGGCGTTGGAATAGACGGAGAAAAAGAAATATGGGGTCTGGCTGGTTCCAATTTCGAATTATTCAAAGCACTCAACTTTCTCCTAATTTCAAAAGTTATAAAAAAGCATCAAACTAGTAAGATCGATCTGTTATTTTGGCTCAAGTATGTCCCAGTTTTCTGTAAGTTTATAGATTTAACATGAAATTTAAATGGAAAAAAAGGAATTCATTGACTTTATTCTTACAAACATGAAACATTGTGGGCAATACAATTAACTATATAAGTTTGTTGAAATAATTTGTAGTCGGCATTACTGACTACAAATTATTTCAATTTGTATAGTATAGTATATAGATTGACCAAAGTTGATTAGTATAATTTATTTGACAAAATTAGATGGGGACTAAACAAAAAAGGAAACACAATAGGATTGAATTGAATCTGAAAGAATTCAATTGCAGACATAAGCATTAGATCTTCAAATGTTGTAAAAGATTTTTATGGGATTTAATATATTTACTAGGTAGGTTGATTGCGCGGAAATCATGATTTTTGAACTTATTTATGATATTTAATGTTAGTAAAATATCTATAGATGTCTTTGTAAATATCTGATGCTGATTTTTTTCATTTAGTTATTAGTTAATTATGTAAAATTTTGTTTGGCTATTCTACCATTAATAAGATGATTAATTTTTTTTACTATTCTACCACTAATAATATGATTGTATGTAGAATTTTGTTTGACAATTCTACCATTAATTATTTACTTTGAATGGCATATCACCTTGGATTTCTTTTCAATTTCATTCTCGGTGGTCAGCATCTATTGCACATGAGTGATGCAAATATCAATAAGATTTTAAACATAATTAGTAGAAAAATATATATCTTCATTAAGACAAAAGTAAATTTTCACAAAACAATTTTGAAATTGCTAAATCCTTATAGCCATATCATAATTGACATTCGATATAAAAGATATTTATCATAAATTAGCAACAAAAGCCAATAATAAATTATTGTTATCCGTACAAAAGTTAAACATATGAAATAGTATCACAAAATTGCTGTGAATTTACAACATCATTCCACCAGAGAGATGAATGAAGATGTTATCTCATCCTCATCATGTTCGTATACATATGTGAAGAATTGCACAACTTATTACATTCAAGCATTTTTTCCATCTCATTATATTCATCAAAAACTACAAGTTGTGTATTTGATATCCGAAGTCTTTCCTTATTTATCATATTAAATATGAATCTCGACAATATTACTTCTTTTGTAAAAAAAAAAAAAAGAGATTTGGAGAGGTTGTTGATGGTGATTTTGAAAATCGCTTAATTTCTATAAAACAAATAGATTGCAATGATAATAATGGTTATCAGCTGATACAAAACGAGATTGCAATGACATTGCTAGCTGATGCAAATAAACACATTTTAAAGTATCATTGTTGTATCCAAGAGCACAACTGTTTTTACTCATGTGTTGAAAGATTTAAGAGCCCTCCAGAGGAATAGTGCACAACGACTTGCATCCCAACAACATTTATATAGTTAAAGATGAAAAGAATAATTGAATTGCAAAGATTAGTTGGAGATCACTTGAACAAATCAAAGCCCATATAATTTTGAAATAGAAAAAAGTGATATGTTTAACTTCAAACTTATTAGATTAAGGGTGTAAATGGCTGCCTTAAAATGAATGAGAACAAAAAAAAATGAAAACTTTTTGAGTTGAATCTCATTTAACTCTAAAATACTAGATGAATGAGTTGAATAATTTTTTTTTGTAATTGATTCATTTTTCAATTTTTGTAGTTAAATGAGTTAGAGTGATTCTTTAGCTCATTTAATCTCAAATGGTAAAAATTTAGATGAATGGTTTTTTCAACAATTTTTTTTCAACTAATTAGGTTACCATTTGCTCACATATATAAACTTTTGTAAAACCGATCACATATTTGTTTGTGATGTCCAAAAGTTTTTCCCATATATATAAAGCTAGAACATAAACAAAAATAATAATTATAAAAATAAAACGAATCGGGCATAGAGAAGTTTTTGTTCATATACATATGAGCAGAATTGCACAATTGAATTCATTTAAGCATTTTCTCTCATCTTGTTAGTACATCATAAAAAAAAACATTAGTTGCATACTTTTTTGTTTTGATAAAAAAAAATTACATATATAGACGTAGTTTTCTTTGTGCTACCCACAAAACGTTAATGTCGTCCCAATCTTGATCCATAAATACAATCTCTTACAGCCAAACACAAGGTTTGTTATATAGGTATATACGTTGTTTTCTTTTGTTAAATCAATGTAAATGATAGTTTTCACAAAGCTCCCCAATGATCCTATTTATACTCAAAAATTATCGGGGCCCGGTCTTGGACACCTTAGCATGAAACATTTGCGTAGGATTCCTACTTTATGGGCTCCACTTAAAAAGAAATTACTTATTACTAATTTACTACAAAGTTAAAATATATCTTTTTATATAAAAAGGCAACAAAAAAAGTTGGATCCATTAAATTAGGTCGACAAAAAAAATCCATTAAATTAGGTCGACAAAATTAGTACGAAATTGTGATAAATAAAGGAACGCTGCCATGACATAAAATAAAAAATCCTAACCCCAACGAATTTATACAGTTAATATAAATATAATACATTAAAAATAGACAGATGAATGTGTTTATATAAGCGACGCTGAGAGGTTTATTCTTTTTTGTTCGTACTCTTCCATTATTTTAGTTTTAAGTCTTTTAAATATGGTTAAGACTCTCATTTTGTGTTTCGTTTCGTATGGATACGAAAACAAATAGATTTACCGAGTCTCTAATTTCTGCAGTTTTCTGTTTGATTTGAGTATAGGTTTGGTTTGAACGTGCCCTGTAATTATGATTTAGAAACAAAAAATGGAAAAAAGTTAAACAGATTACGAATTTCATGCAAAACCATGAGTTATGGGCCATAGCTTTGTAACTGGTCAACGCAAGTAGACCCACTTTGACTTATGAATCTCATTCATTGGACATGAACATGTTCAATGTTTGTCCCTTTACTGAATCCTACAAAATCCATTATCCCTTACAAGACGTTTTTTTTAACCAATGTAACAAGCTAATGTCGATGCTTTTCTTAATATTTGTCGATATTTCTTATCAACTCAATTTCATGTCTAAAAGGATATACTACATATGTCTGTTAACAATTTATCTTTTATAGGTACTCTATATTTCGTAAAGGCGATTCCGCATGCTTTTTAGGTATCAAGATACTATTTAATATAGCTAGATTCACTATCTTTGATAGATATTGTATAACGATCAATCTTTCGATTTTTATATATAATTTAAAGCTATGTGATTCGCATGGTGTATACATTTTGAATTGTAGACCTTCATAATTATTTATTTTTAATGAGCAAACAAATGGGGTATAGAGACGGCCGAAAGGTTAAGGGAATTGACATGAATGTAAGATAATGTCCCAAAAACAAAGGACAGAAAATTCAATTTCCAAAAGATAAATAACAAAATAATGCCTCTTTGCTTCTTCTTCATCATACATACTTCAACCACTCTTCTTGCCTACAAATGATCTCCTTAACCCCTTTGGTCTTCATCAAACCCTTACGCACATCTACACATATGTTATTAGTCACGAATATGCATGGTATGGTATCAAAGAGAATATACTGGGTGAGTTTTAAATAGTTGAAAAAAAAAACTTTGAATGCATGGCTTTAAAATTGGGGAGTACTCCAACATACCACTATTCACTAACTATATTGTTGTCCAAAAAGAAGTGAACTGAGGGTAATTTAAGTTGTTACTATAATTACTGATTAAGTGAAAATGTGAAAGAGATATTTGACTTTCAAGCAACGGTATTAACTGTCCGACACTTTATGATAACTACCAAACAACGGATTTGTCCCTTTCTGACCTTTGACTGGTCCCTTTTGACCACTTCAAATCCATGTTCTTCCCTTTTCTTTCTTGTTTTGTTGTCTCTCTTTTTCCTCCGCTTCCTTAATTGGTGGATTTAGCGTCGGTCCGTAGGAAAACAAACAAACTTGGGGTTCTATTTTTAGTTTAAAGGCGGTAAATGTTTTTGTAAAAGCTATAATATTCAAAAATATTGTCGGAATCATATCAACCTTTGTTGATGGCTATGCATCGAGTTTGACGTCTTGGTGCATTCAAGAATTTTACCCGGGTAATCATATTCTCCTACCTTGGGTGTCCTTTCAAAAGATTTTAAAATGTAAAGAATTTTTAGAGAGATCATTTTACGAAGTCTTGTTAGCCTAAATAAGCTACTATATTCATATTGTAATACATATTTTTTTCCTTTTCTTATATTCGTGTTTTAATAAAACAAAATACAAATTCTTTAGAGAGTTAATTCGATTTCTTATTCTTCGTATTAAACGACCTTCATTAATGATCTTTAACACACACACAAAAAAAACCTTCATTAATGAGATATTGTCATATTGCAAATTGTCTCTGACGGGATTTACTTAACAAAGTTACAAATATTTTTCTGATTTTCCGTTTTCTATAATCAGTTATATTGTAGATTTCTGATTTGAGCATCCGAAATTTTTTACTGAAGGTTTGATATCAAACCGTTGTTTTCAGATTATCAGAAAATTCATTCATTTTGCTCGCTATTTGTAGTCGACTCAAATTATCTTTTTGGCATTAAAAACAGAAAGACAAAATTCATTATGAAATTTTAAAAATATATATATTTCTATCAATATGGTAATCAATAAAAAAGTATTCTCTTTTTTTTTCAGATGAACTTCCCAAAAATTTATACGGTATAAAATACCAGCTTTTTGTTCCTAAACATATTTTTTCTTCATCTTGCTTATTCAATTAAATTAAGCATTCCCGTTTGTCGGGAATTAATATTTAACAAAAAATAGATATATTGTCAGATAGAAAGTGTGAAGCCTTTTCCCTGCTTCATATGTAATAAATACATTCATAAATTAAAGAGCTTGTATTATACTAATACCTCTGCGCTGCGTTGTCGGTAAAATAATTTACTCGCTTTATAACAAAGTTACTCTACAAAATCGTGTCGAGCATTTTTAATAATATGAATGAATTTCGATATACATTTAAAGCAATGTTCTAAAATACAGTCTGTACGGCCGTATATATTCAAGAGAAGAGGAGACCGTATCAGATTTATGTTGTCTGATTAAATTGTACTTTGAATACAAATCTAACGATATATCGCCAGTATAAACAGTGTATATACGGTACCTAATATACAGTTTCTGTTTTTTTTTTCAGTGTATTTGAAGGAGTTAGATTTTATAATTACATTTTAAGTTCTAATTGATTAAATTTAAAATAATTTATATATACTTTATATTTTTATTGGCTTGATTAACATGAAGGTACATACGAAGAAACGAAACAGATTTGATGTAGTTAGAATGACCAATCTTATCTTTGTCCAATTTAATTCAAAATTGATTAGTAGAAGGAAAAAGCAAAAAGAGGAGAATATTGACATATTATTTTCTGATCATGCTATGAATGCTCAAGCATGGATTGTTAAAGATGAAGAGGACTAGCTTAAGGAATCTGAACTTGGTGAGGAAGAGTTAGTTAGAAAAGATAATATAAATAAAGCTAGAGAATTACATGAAGAAGATTTCATATCCGATGAGGAAGAAGAAATTCCTAATATTGATTTTGAGTCCGATGACGACCATGTTCTAGAACTACATGGAGAAGAGGAATGTGAGGATTAGAGTTTTGTTATTTATTTAGCACTTTGGCTATAAAGCTATCACGTCGGTTTTTGTTGGGTTTTTTTTTTGTTAAGACATTTTTGTTATTTATTCGGTTAATGTTTGATATTCAGCTATTTTAGTTTTTATATAAATGACATAAACTTTTGACCTATATCATATGAGTTATATGTGTATATAACTATATATATACATAAAAATTATTTATATATATATTATTTTTTTTCTACAAAAAATATTCACCATATAGTTTTCGCATAAACAGCTATATGTACGTCTATACGCTATACAGTGTCTCACTGTATGCCTAAAGTGTAGCATATTTTACAACATTGATTTAAAGTTTCAACTGAAAGTAATCATAAAACGGTCAATGTTACACACAATAATTAACAGGCTTTGCATTAAAGTTTCATCTTTCGGAACTTTTCTAAATTTAACTTACTTCTTTTAAAACGAATGTTGACCTTTTCTAATTACAAAAAGTTAAGAACCACTCCAAGAACATTCAGAGTACTTTATATTGAAAATTATAACCCTTTTATAAACAAAATGGACTACTTCTACGGCAACTAGTACTTCTTTTGAAACAAAAAGTAATCAAAGTATATTTTAAAAGTAATTTAGAATTCCGTTAGAACATGGTTGATGCTACTAGCTATATAAATATAGTCTTTGACATCATAAAAATCGGTGAAAGACAAGATATTAACCTTTTGTTCAAAAAGGAAGAATTTGCGTTCTTCAAATTATTCACTTTTCGAAGTTCTATTTTTCTTTGTTTCCATACAAGACTAATAAAAAAGATTCGACTATGAAACCTCATGTACCCATTTCATATAACCTTTGAATTTAATTAGATTTCAAGTATTATCTAATGAAATTGTCATATTACTACCATCGTCATGGTTATTATGATAAACTAAAAATTGGGTCGGAAGTGAAAACCCCAAGAAGAATATGGAGGGAAACTATAGAAGAAGAAGAAAAAAAAGGATAAATGCGCATGCAAGCATGCAGATAATAAAACACACTAACTTAGAAACTTACTTATGTTTTATAATCTCAATAACCCTACATAGAAGGAATGGGCAGCATCTACTCAGATCTTGGGATTGCAATTATCTTATTTTCTGACTTAAATAATTCACACGCTTAAACATATATTATAAACATAATACTAAAATTGCAATTGTCTGCTTACAGTGAAGTATAAGCGTGTGGGGTTACTGCCATTCCAAGCCAGCAATCCAATAGGGTTATATATAGGCTTTGAATGAAACTAGTACTTTTTATGAGTTCTTGCTATCACTTTTTAGGTTCTTAATTTTGGTTGAAACTTTCATTTTTAAGAATCAGACACTTTTAAACTTGAAGGAATGATTTAATGAGTTTTCTCTTTTAAAAGCAAGGGACTAAAAAATGAATCTTTCGTCCAAGTAAACCTCTATAAATTAATAATGTTGGAGCCAGAGTATTTTATTAATTTATAAAAGATATTAATTTAAAAATTATTAATTTATAGAGAGATTTGTCTAGTTTTTAAATATATATATATATATATATATATATATTTATTTAAAGTAAGAAATTGAAGACAATACTTTGATATCTTTATTCGCAAAAAGCATTAAGAAACAATTATAGCATATAAAATCTTTCATAGTATTTAGATATAATTTGAGAAAATAGTACTAACTGTTTTTGATACAGGAATAACAAACTAGAGATAAATTTTAACAAAAATGCAAATAACAAATTCAAATTTAAGATGTATTGGAAAATAAATATGATTTTGTTTAAAATATATATACATAAATAATATTTTAAATTAATTTTCAACATTTTACCCACCAATACTATCCAAAACTTTAAAACATTATCATCTGCCGAAACTATAGACTTATTTAAATCACGGTCTCATACCACACAAGATTATGTGGAGCAATAAAACCAAGTGGAATTAGAAAGACAAGTTAGTTACACTAGAAGATGGGGCATTGCTAAGAACTCTTTTCAGTAAAATTATAAAAATGTTAAAATGAATATAGGGGAATAAAAAATAGAAGAAATGTTTCCTATGCAAAGAACAATAAGAAGGTTGTCTACATAGGGAGGGTGAATTGGGCTACATTGGTAATAAAAGCCATAACTCACTTTGTGTTTCTTATTTCAATCATCAATTGGCACATTGCTCCATATCTCAGACATCATCATCTCATTAACTTCTTCATTCTATATATATATAAACAAAAAAAATTGTGTGTATATCTATTGGTATACCCATAACATTTCCATGGTTCCATTAATTAAGCTATATTAGTGGGTTCTTCTTGTCTTGCTTATTTTTGGTTATTTTTTCCTTTCTTTTAATTTTGTGCATGAGTATCAGTAAACAATGGTTATACCCATCTTACACTGTCCAGATATAAGCTGTCCATTTCTTTTTGCCAACTATTTTAATTCAAAATGAGTTATTTGTCTTGTTCTTGGTAAAGGGAATAAAAGTGAGGGAGCTTTATCACTAAATCAATTTTAAAAATCTAAAAATGTTATTTTTGTTTCATTGAGAGCTCAGAGCTCTCTTTAAGAAAAAATCGCAAGGGGCTTTTTTATTATATATGCGTAGAAGATAATTACTACAAGGCTTTATAATTTGATAGTTATGTCAGAAAATATAAAAATATGGGAATTTTAGGCATGATAACTTGATAAGTATCATGACGTTCATTAATGTAAGTTTAAAATTTTCTGTTCTATTATAAATACTTATCGTTTAAGATTTTAATTTTTCCACAATATTTTAAATAATAATATTTACTTTTTATTATTACACTTATACACTCTATAATTTTGAATTCATCAATGCTTTAAAGTAATAAATAAAAAACCAGATATTTTATCAAAACTTTTCATTAAAACTATAAAACGATATTTTATTTTAAATTTTAAGATGATATTTGATATGAAATGGAGGGAGTATTAGTTAAGTTATCTACGTGTTAGAGGTCGTGCATATTTACTTTCTCTAGTATGGTATTTATAAAATTAAAGAGACACAAAAAATTTTAAAATTTTAATATGTGTTACACGATGTTTATTTTTTTCCCCTATCTTGTCCTTATTCGTTTGGAAATACTTTTAGAAAAAAACTAAAAAATGACATGGTTAAATTGATGGACAAGTGACGACCGATAAAAACATGCGTTTATTATTTCACCAATGCTAGCTCCGACTATTAACTTGTATACCACAAATCATGCTCTATATTACGGTTTACAAACGAACATACGACAACAACCAAATGGGTTGTTGAGCCAGTACTGGTGTTATCAAGGTCTTTCCAAAAATGTATGTTGTCTAAGATCTTCGGTTTGATTCTCATTTGAAATATGCTATTGTATAGCTCCGATAAAAATATATACGGTCTCGATTTAAGACTCGTCGATTGATTAATCACACTTTTTCTATCATCTGGAATTTGATAGAAATGTAGGTTTGTGTAAGATCTTATATATACACACCCTGTGATGAATCTTTCACCACACATATATAGGTCTTATACAAGTTGTTTACAATAACAATTTCTTTATTAAAAAATGAAGAAGTAATATATGTCACTTTTATTCATGTTTCCTTTCAATATTTGTGTACTATATATTACCTCTTTTTTTTTCTCTTTAAACCAAATATACTTAAGTTTGTATGTATACTAGCGCTAACAAAGAAAAGAAAATATATCTATATATATATATATACATAATTAAGTATCTTTAAACCTAAATCAAGTGTATATTTCAAAAACTAGCAAAACATAATCGTTTAACTAAATTTCAAAACGATTGTTTTGTTTTGTTTAACCCGGGTTTTATTCGATTTCATTTATGTAAATCGAATATTTGTCCGATTCGGGTTGGTTTAATAAACTTAATTTAAATTTAAATTGCGTTAAGCTTTTTTATATGTGAAACTGTTTGTTTGTTAAACTATAGATTGAATATATTTTTCTCAAAAAGTTCCGTGAAAGCTCACAACAACTAGATCATATCTGATATCTCACATATATACAAAATTCACGTAGATATTCTTATAATTAATCACATTGTTTTAATTATAAAAAATGGTATGCACATTATATCATTTAAGAAAGCATTTAATTGTAACAAGGCTTAATTACCTAAAAGTAACTCTATGAAAAGGCATACGATCCTCACAAGCATTCATCAATCCTCGAACTGTATATATACATGATTTATCATAATTCCTTGTGAGATATATACAGGCCTGGATATATATAACACACATTAACATGGCGTTCTTTTGTTTTGAAATATGAGGGTAATTCTATCTAATCATATGTCACAATTATTATTTTTCCTAACTCTTTTATCACTGAATAATCATATATCACAATTACTTTTAAGTTTTAACTAATGGGTTACTTAATAACATGTTATTTCTTCTTCCAAAAATAGTCGGGGTTCGTGAGTCTAAGTATTTATTGTCAGCAGTACATGAGCTTACCTAACCATAAGGTCCATAACCAAGGTTTTTTTTTCCGACCACAATGAATGTTTTTGGTACTAGCTACTATAGTGTTTATAAGTGTCTTTATGTTTTAGAAAAAAAAAACAGTAATAACTAATAACTAATAAGAGTAAAATTTTAACACAAGGAAGAAATTGGTCACGCGTGCCAAGATGAGCTGTATGTGCGGGTTTGTGAAAGACGCGCGTGCTTTAATCTCTCACGTGTGAAGAACTCAACGTATAACAAATCAAAAGAGTTTAGATTAATAATAAAAAAAAAAAAGGAATACCACCACAAAAGGAATATTTTAAAAAATATACCATCTGTTCATTTTGTACCAAAAATAGTTATTAGTAATTCGTTCTAAATCCTTCAGCAAATTCATAACAAAGTTACTTAAATTTTTCTTTAAAAATTAGGAAAATTTTCTCAAATTTGTTTTTAATACTTTTAGAAAACAATTTTTTGGTAGTGTTATATTATTTTCCGAAAAAGGTATTTCCAAAAGACCACAACTGCTTTTCGTTAATTTTGAATTGTAATATTAACTATTAGTGTCATACTTTTGAAAATGCCAAATAAAAAGAAAAGTAATTTAAAAAATGTGTTTTAAATCGATAACGAGCATGACGAGAAGACGCACTATATAACAACAATCCGGGAGCATTAGTGGTGAAGAAACATTACAACAACAACAAAAGAAAAAAAAACAGAGGTTTGAGATTTCAATTGGGTCTCTTTGACACTCGTAAAACTGTCTTAAACAGAAGTTAAAGAAACCTTAAAACTGTTTTACCTTTTCTCTTTCCGGACAAAGTTTCATAAGTTAAGAGATCAGAATCAATGGAGCTCAAAGCTGAAACGATGCAAAAGTCAAAGTTCAGAAGAATCTGTGTCTTTTGTGGAAGCAGTCAAGGCAAGAAGAGCAGTTACCAAGATGCTGCTGTTGATCTTGGCAACGAACTGGTAATACATACTTGAACTTTCAGGTCTTTGATTCTTCTGGTGGCTTTTGAAATAAGCTGTTGTGCTTCTTTGCTTCATTAGGATCTGGAAAACTATAATTTTCGTGGGTTTTTCATAAATATTTCACAAGATGTATTTGCAAATGCAGAGCATTTTTTCTTTCTTCTTTGAAACGTTCCAAGTGATATAACCTTGGAATATTGTAGTTACTGTTTTGTTAAAATGGGTTTGAATCTATGCTTTATGTAGAACTCAAAGCTTCGATTTTTTTGTCCTTCCTCTTATTACCAAATCTAGGCTTCATGTGTAACTCTGTTTTGTTTTTGTAGGTTTCAAGGAATATTGATCTAGTCTATGGAGGTGGCAGCATAGGGTTGATGGGTTTGGTTTCACAAGCTGTTCATGATGGTGGTCGTCATGTTATTGGGTATGACTTTTTCTAGTCAAATCAGTTAAAATTCTTTCTTTCTTTCTTTGAATCTATTCTCTTAACAACTTTGTGAATCTTTATTAAGATCAAACAAACGAAAACTGTCTTTTGAAGTAAAAAAAAATAAAAAAATTAACCGTCTTTTGAGTTTCTGATAGAAAAAATTAGTTGTTGGGTTATGTTTGTTGATTACTTCTAATAAACCTCTTTTTTTTGTCATCTTGTTGTCACTCTACAGAATCATTCCCAAGACCCTCATGCCTAGAGAGGTAAAACATTTCAAGATTTTATAATAAACATTGTTATTTGTTTATTAATTTCTCTTTAAGTTCTGAGTATGTTTTTGTTTTCCAAATCCCCATTCAAACTTTTATCTACAGTCTTTGCTTCTGTTTTACTCTTCTCCCTGGTTATTACCATTTCTTAAGTCTCATGATTATGAGTAGTTTTTCTTTTGTGCCTCCTATTCTTTCCCTTTTATTCAATTAGGTACCCTAAAATAAAAATATCTTCTTATTAGGGTTGTGTAAAAATGAGGTATGGAAGAGATTCAAAAAAAGAAGCCAATATTACGATTACTTGCATTGCCATCATTGCTTTTGCCTGTAGAAGAGTCCAAACCTGCTTTTTCCCTTTAACTACTTTTAATTATTACTTCCTCTTATTTTTAAAAAAATTGGTGGATGCTCTCTGTTTGGCAGTTGACTGGTGAAACAGTAGGAGAAGTAAGAGCAGTTGCAGATATGCACCAAAGGAAAGCTGAGATGGCTAAGCACTCTGATGCTTTTATTGCCTTACCAGGTTTTGTTTTAAACCCCCTCCACCCAAATTATCATCATTTACTTTATTTACATATATTATTAGCCTCAAATTTTGCTTTACTTTCAAACTAAGTAATGATGCAAGGAAAAACTGGTCAAAACTCTAGTGCCTCAAGCCTCATGAACACCAGTTTAGGCTTTTTTAAACCTCTTAAAAAAATCAAAGTTTAAAAGAGGAATGTTTGCTCATGAAAAGAAAAGAGAACAAATATTTTTTTTTTACTGATATTGCAAAAAAGAGGGAAAACAATTTGGTAAATACATGTTTTTCTTGGTCAAGCTGCAGTGTGAAAGCTACACTGAAAAGTTTTCTATTTTATTTTTTTGGTATGGAAATGTTTTTAAATAATATAAAAGTTTCCACAGTCTAAGATAAAGGACCTTGACCCATCAACATCTGGCACTTAAAATTAGACCTTTTTTCTTTTGTATTCACTCTGTTTATTGCTCTACCTTTAACTTATGAGGTACTATCCATAGCTTGTGTAGTCTTTACTGTGACCAAACTTGTCTACTTACCTATTTCAAAGTAAGAGACAAAACCTGAAACAGTCCCACAAATAGCATATTTGCCCACACTGAATCTCAAATCAATATGAAAAGTCAAGTTCTTTCAAGATCTTGCTTTTGTAATTATATTCATACCAATGTACAAACTGTAACAGAGAGGAGGAGAAGACTCTATTATTTAGTTTTCTTGTACATGACACTTGTTCACTTGACCATATCATATTAAGTTATTATTAACTAATTAATCTCCTTTTTATTTTTACAAACTAAATCTAAACTTTTGTGTAAAAATTGCAGGTGGTTATGGAACACTTGAAGAATTGCTTGAAGTCATAACTTGGGCTCAGCTTGGTATACATGACAAGCCGGTAAAAAAACAAACCATCAAAAAAAAAGATTCAATCTTTGGCGACCCAAATCATTAAACAACATTTTAATTATTTTCTGCAGGTGGGTTTGCTCAATGTTGATGGCTATTACAACTCTCTGCTCTCATTCATCGATAAAGCCGTCGAAGAAGGATTCATCAGCCCGAATGCTCGTGAGATAATCGTCTCTGCACCTACTGCTAAAGAGCTTGTGAAGAAGCTAGAGGTAATTAAAGAAAATAAAAGATGTGTTGTTTCTATATTTTTTTCATAATCTCATAAATTGTTATTGTTTTTCTTGGCAGGAATATGCACCTTGCCATGAAAGTGTTGCGACTAAGCTTTGTTGGGAGATGGAACGGATTGGCTACTCGTCTGAAGAATGATTAAGATCAAGATCTTTATTATCTATATAACTATTTAAATATTTTATATATTGATATGAAAATGTCGGAGATTTCACGATTTTAATCTTTACTAAAAAAGGAAGGAATAGATTCTGATTAGTTGGGTAAAATTTCCACTTCGGAGGAAATTCTTTTATGTAAATTATTAGTACTGTCTTTTTTAACTCCAAACTAAATGTTTTTAATTCTGTAAGTGTAACAATTCTCTCCTCTGTAACCAAAAATTGTTTCACACTTTCTTGTTAGTCGAATATCTCTTAACAGAAATCAATACAGACAAAAATAATATATATATATATATATATATGTTAGGTTATGTATGTCGATCTCAATGACAGAGATTGTCTCTGAACAACAACGACAGAAAAAACATAGGAAAAAACAACAAGAAATCTAAAAATAAAGCTTTATCGAAAAGGAAATCTAAAAAAGCAACCAGCTTTTTTCTTTATAACGCAGATGACAAAAGATATTTTCATTTTATTTTACTTCATTTCAAGTGTTACTTCATGACAAAAACTTAAAGAGTGTTATTTTTTCTAGCCTTTCAATACTAACTAAAAACTGTCAAAACAAAAAAAAAAACTAAAAACTGTCAGAACTAATACTCAAACATTTAAAAGGCTATTTAGATAGATAGCCTAATTTACATTAGATAGAAAAATTAAGTATTTAACTTGAAATATATTTATAATATACTCAAACCAAGATTATGTGATTCTATGTAAATACATGACATTTAGTAAAACTCATGACATTGAGCAAAATATTAAACGCCTACCAAAAATAAATGAATACTCCATGTATATGACCCCATGAGTAATGTCGGAACAAACAACAAGTTATTTATTTAAATTATATGCAAAACATTTAATACTTTGAGGGTAAAATTGTGGTTATCTATCTTTAAAAGTCAGGATGGTTTACCTAATTGATCAAAACTGTAAAATCAGGTAATGCATATACCAAATTTTTAGTACTATGTCAAACATTTAACACATTTCAAAAAGAGGTTAAAAATCAATCAAACCGACATCAAAAGTAAATACTATGTTTTTATGGATGTTAAATCTAATACTAAAGTAACTTCTTCTTTTTTTTTCTTTTCTTCAGCTATACTAAAAATATATAATATTTTAAAGTTGAGTGGATGTTAAAATCTACATTAATAGAATCTTTTCCTTGTCAGCTATACTAAAAATATCTAATTTTTAAAGTTTAAGAACATTATGTTTTGGGTCAATTTTATCAAAAACAGTAAACACATCACATTTTAAAGTATATTTTAACTAAGCAAAGCCCAAACGTCATTTTCAGTTACAGTTCTTTGGTGGGAACTGTTCGAGCTCGCGTTAGCTTATGATGAACGTGAGCCGACCGGCGATTCACCCGGTGGACGCGCTTCCTGTGGCTCCAACTGCCGGAGCAATCGATAGGCCGCCAGTGAGGATGAAGGATGTGCAGGGGATGCCTGGAACCACCGGCGGTCTAATCCTCCGCCTCTCTCAGTTCGTTCCCGCTCTCATCTCCGTCTCCGTCATGGTCACCACCTCCGACTACCGCTCCGCCACCGCATTCTGGTAATTGAAACTCTAGACCTAAGGTTTTTAGAATTCGATGAATTTAGAATCTCGAATCTTTAGGGTTTTTGGTTATACCTTTGATGATTTGAGGAATTCTCTATTGTTCTATAGAAATGAGAATTTTTGCTTAAATTTTTCAGATATTTGGTGAAATTAGGGTTCTGAGATGATGTTTCTTTTTAGCTCTAAGTTCATATGCATTACAGAAAATGTCAAATTAGCATCAGAGTTTTGATTAAGTTGAGCAATTTTGGTTCAAGACATTACGAATTTGACAAGACTTATTATATCTCTTATCCTGTAACAGTTGCTTAGTTCTTGCGGTTAGCTTGCAAAGCCTGTGGAGCTTTTCTCTTTTTCTTATCGATGCATATGCTCTTCTGGTGAGAAGAAGCCTTCGAAATCACTCTATTGTTCAGTGTTTCACTATTGGAGATGGAGTAAGAACACAAAATCAAACCTCTCTTGATGTTTAAATTAGTTTACTAGAGGCATAGTGAGTGACTGTTTCCTTTAATCTCCCATTGTTGCAGATCACATCGACTCTAACGTTTGCAGCTGCATCTGCGTCTGCTGGCATAACCGTACTCATCAACGATCTAGGAAAATGTAATGTCAACCACTGCACAAGGTTTGAGACTGCTACAGCAATGGCTTTCATCAGCTGGTTTGCTGTGTCTCCCTCCTTTATTCTCAACTTCTGGGCTTTAGCCACTCACTAAATAGCACACAATATGAAGAGTAAGTTTCAGAGGAATCTATCTTCCTGATATAATAATGTAAATAAAGGGTGGAGTATAATTTATCGCTCGATTAGCTTGATGTTTTGAAACAGATATTACTATGAAAATATCATAGTACTATAGAACAATTTACGTTCTTGACTTGACTTTGATAGTTGATCTTATCGGCTAAATGCAGTCATGTCACTTTTCCATGAGTCATCAAGTTTATCTCAATAAAATAGTGATGTATGTGGAATCTTGAGGCAAAGTAAAGTAGGAGGAGAAAAGGAGTGGTTGGGTTTGGGTGAATAGATGATGTTGAACTTGGCTTATTGTAGATTCCAAGTTAGATAAGGATGATGCATACTACGCAGAAGTATGATTTGCTAATTTTCTCTATGTTTTTAGTCTTGAATTGAGAAAAGAGTGCAAGTTAAACTTTTCCATGGTTTCAGAAGTCCGATGTTGAAGTAACCAACAGGAAAGTTAGATATATGACGAAATCAATCAGTAACGTGAATGATCTTCTTTTTAAATTTCGTCTTCTCCTTTCCAAAAAAGCAAGGAAATTGATGGGTGTGATGGAATAGAGTTTAATTTTCACTTCAGTAACTATGCAACTCGCAGAAACATGTTATAAGATGAAATCAATTTTTAAATTTGATTGTTACTACGAGTCTTATGAATGATAATACTTGTCTAGACTGCTCCACCTATGAAACTCCAGCATGAGATGCAATGCAATAAGAAATTCTGACAAGACAATGTGACCAGGTTTTGCTAGCGTGACAGAGCATTTCATTATTATCTTGTGAATCGTATGGTTTAATGTAAAGACATCTTTGATGAAGGAAGCCGAAAACTGAAAGTTGTAACGATAATTGTATTGCTTACTTTGGTATGGTTTCTGGCTAATCTTACAAACACCGAAAACTGGACAGGTGTTGCAGTGCTCTCACAGATCTGCAGAGGCTACGACAATGCAAGCGAGGCTAAGCACAATGAGGTACAAGTGCAAACCTCCTTCAAGAACTAAAACGCAGCTCTTCGCCTGACTAGTATCTAAACCTAAGGATCAAAGATACCAAACCATCCGATACTCAGAAAAACTACATATTTAGTGAGTGCGCCTGAGAACTGAACTCTAAAATTGATTATATCAATACAAGGTTGTGAGGTTGGTGTTGTACAGTGCTTCTTTGAAAAGCTATTTCCATGAAAGATTAAGAGCCTATAAAATGTATATGACAATCCGGGATTTTTCTTACCAGCGGAGGAATTAGGGAAACTAAATCTATATCTGACAACAAACATATCATGAAGATTATCCTCTAACCTGTCGTGAGTGACACTTTAAGCGTGAAGCTTCAAGCTCTTGTTTTAATGTCTCTATCTGATTGAGCAATGCCGCATTTTCCTACCCAAGAGACAGAGAACTAATGAGCCATGGGCATCAAACTTAAGACAATACTAAAAGAATTTGAATTCTTGAATGGGAATGTCACCTTTTGTAATGAATCCACCTTTTGATTGAAAGTAAAAGTGTTTCCATTCCCAGATGACTCTTTGATCTGTACGAGAACAAGACAATGCCCAAAATCAAACGGGTAAACAAAACCTTTGGTATCAACTTTTCATGTCATCAAAGCTACGACCATATTAACATTCATTAAGCCAATACGATACACTTAAACCATTGACGAAACCATAGAGTGCATAGACCGCGAAAACAATCTAAATAGAGCAGACACGGCTGTACATTTTGAGAATTGCCGGTAAGACTTGCTCAGTGTCAAGACGAGTACATTCAAGAAAAGCAAAAAAGAAACATTTCTACATAGAGGAGCTTAGCAAAATACCAGTGTCAGTTGTGTGTTACACTTAGAAGCTTTCTCAGCTTCATTGTCAAACATTCTCCGCCATTCTGCAGATTCATCCATTGCCTCTCTATTTGCCAAATCAAACTGTCTCCTACACCAAAGTAAAATCTCAAATCATAAATGTTAACTTGAATGATCAAATCAACCACCATTACACCACACACTAAACATAAATCCTTAATTATATAAAATGCAGCTGAGATATGAAATCCACAGCTACCAAAATTGAGGACCCCTCATCATATTATTACAGAAAAAACAATACTTGGAGCAAACCACAGTGGTTAAACTACATCAAATAAAGAAATAGAATCGTTTTTGGATTTGAGAAAAGAGAGAAAAACCTTAAGCGTTCTGTGTCATCGGAAGATAGAGTATAATCAATTGTCCAAAGCCTTAAGTAAACAGCGACGCCGAGAACAAGAGCTAGAACCAGACCCACTAGAATCGTCTTTCTCTCAGATCCTCCCGCCATTCTTCCTCCTTCCCTGAATTGAGTCAACATCGACGAGCAGATCAGCAAAGAGACGACTTTTTGTTAGGCAGGAATCGGTTTGAGTAAACCGGAAAATTTAATTTAAACAGAACCGTAGCAGAACCGACTAGTCTAATTAGTACTCCTGGGCTTTAAGATTAAAAGCCCATAAAGGCACGGACATGCACAAGGATAAACTCGTAAATTCACCTTTTGTAAACCCTAATTTCTTTCTCCTTCAAAACCTTCGAGCTCGCCCTCAAGCGCCTCTTCGTCTCTGGACCTCAATCGTGAAAACCTAGAAATTCCGTTTAACCCGAGACAGCCACAATGCCGCCAAAGTTGGACCCGAGTCAGATCGTGGATGTGTACGTCCGTGTAACCGGAGGAGAAGTGGGAGCCGCGAGTTCTCTAGCTCCAAAGATCGGTCCACTAGGTCTAGCTCCAAAGAAGATCGGAGAAGATATTGCCAAGGAAACTGCCAAGGAATGGAAAGGATTACGTGTCACCGTCAAGCTAACGGTGCAGAATCGTCAAGCCAAAGTCACGGTGGTTCCATCAGCCGCCGCACTTGTCATCAAGGCGTTGAAAGAGCCGGAGAGAGACAGGAAGAAGGTGAAGAACATTAAGCACAATGGGAATATCTCGTTTGATGATGTGATTGAGATTGCTAGGATCATGAGGCCTAGATCTATCGCTAAGGAATTGAGTGGGACTGTGAGAGAGATTCTTGGGACTTGCGTCTCTGTTGGATGCACTGTGGATGGGAAAGATCCAAAGGATATTCAACAGGAGATTCAAGATGGTGAAGTTGAAGTTCCTGAGAATTAAGAAAATTTCGTAATTGGAAATGATGGTGTGTTCGTTTCTTTTACATTTTGAGATTTTACCTTCTTCTTAAGTTTCAATTAGAACAACTCAGTTTTGGATTGTTATTGCTGCTTATTTAATTCAATCCCAATTTTATGATATGCTTTGTTACTTTCAAATTTATACGAAATGCTTGAACTTGGCCTAGGAATCTGAATCATGCATAATGTTATTGGGTATCTTCGTCTCTATGAGCCTTGCTGTTATTTCGAATTAAGAAATATATTAGAATTAGAAATGAGAATAACAATGGCAATCGTTGTGTTGATTCAATCTGCATTCCCCAAATTGTGTTCGTCTATTTTATATTGGCTTATTGTTTTTCATCCAGCATTGCATTTGAAGAGCTATGTCTGAATTATATTTGATTGGGTTAGTAGAATTATCAATGTAACAGCACATTCAATATAGGAGGAGATTCAGTAAGCGAAGTAAAGTGGTTCTTCTGGAATTTTTCTCAGTACACAGACATTGCCAAAGCTGAAAACGTTATTGATTAAAAATCACACAAATAAAAGCAGAAAATAGGGGAAAAGAGGGCATATTTTAAAAATATTTGCCCAATTTCTACAAAATAATAACCACATTTTATTGTTTTGTGGCTTAAATTCAAACGTTGGCCGCACTTCTGAAGGAACCGAGGGACTTGGAACCAGAGGCCCTAAGAACGAATTGGTGATAAAATGCAGCAATGGCAGCTCCAATGAATGGTCCCACCCAGAATATCCACTGTTATTAAATAAAGCAAAAACATTCCGTTATTTTAACATTTGACAATATAACAAAATTTGATTTATTTTAGTTAAATTAAGAGAGAAACATACGTGGTCATCCCATGGCTTGCTTTTGTTGTAAATAACGGCGGCTCCGAAACTCCTGGCCGGGTTTATGCCAGTTCCGGTGATCGGAATAGTCGCCAAATGTACCATAAACACCGCAAACCCAATCGGGAGTGGCGCCAACACCTTTCATTTCATAATTAACCCAAAGTATTAATTAATGATATCTTGTTAGTTAAACATCTTATAACTGAAATTTAATTTAGTACTAACGGGAACGTGGGAGTCTCGAGCGTTGCGTTTGGGATCAGTGGCGGAGAAGACTGTGTAGACGAGAACGAAGGTTCCGATGATCTCTGCAGCGAGTCCGGTGCCTGTGTTGTAGCCGTCGGCTAGAGAGTTGGCTCCCCCACCGTAACGAACGTAGTAAGAGCTTTGAAAGGCCTTCACGAGCCCAACTCCACAAATCGCACCCAAACACTGAGCCACCATGTATAGCACCGCCCTGATCAGAGACACCTTCCGGGCTAAAAATAAGCCAAATGTCACCGCCGGGTTTATGTGACCACCTTCAGAAAGTTTTGGGGTTAATTTCAAATAAAAGAGAAATCAAAGCGTAAGTTTGTAATGTCACGATTTTTTTAAAGTTCTGAACCGGTCCGGTTCGTAATATGATACCTGAGATACCAGCGGTGCAGTAGACGAGGATGAAAATCATGCCACCGAAAGCCCAGGCGATGCCGAGGATTCCGACGCCACCACAGTCGTCGCCGCCGGCCTTAGTGTCGGACTGAATCTTGTAACCGATGACAGTCAAAACGGTGACGTATAAGAAGAGGAGAGTGGCTACGAACTCGGCGATGACTGCTCTGTACAAAGACCATTTCGTCAGCTCCTCTGCGTCTATAAACGGAGTAGGCGGCGGATCTTGGTAATCCCTGGCCGGAAACCCATCTGCTCCTTCTACGTCTTTCGCCATATGAGTAATGGTAATGGATGTTTCTGGATTCTGTTAGGAAATGTTTTGTTTGTGGTTTGATGTTGGACTTGTGGTTGTGAGAAGAAGAATAAAAGGGTTCTTTATATAGAGTGAGCTCTTGGTTTGTGCTCCTCTATCTAACGTTGCAAATTGCAATTCCGTGTGTGTGTGTTTTTTTTTTTTTTTTAATATTTTGGTAACACGTCTCATCGAGCGTAACTTAGTAGTTGGTACACTGGAATACAGTAAAAAAAGAGATGCTAAGAGTAATTATTTTCAACTACAGTTTTTTTTTTTTTTTAATTCTTGTAGATTTCTTCTAGTTACTTAATTAACAAAAAAAAAACACAGTTTTCATAATTTAAACCAGTGAACCAACAAAAGTGCTTCTCTAAAAAACATTGAACCCCTAGATTGGGTGGAAGTCTTTTCTTTTGCTCTGTTCTGCATTTTGGTAGTAAAAATGATGATAAATTTTCTGGATTTAATGGTAATAGTATTATTTAATCATCAAATTCATGTCAAATGAATTGAACTTTTGTACACTACACCTGGTGAACCAATTTGATAGGATGTAACTGAATTTTGCAGAATACTATATATACTTAGTTTACATCTACATGAACATATAGTTTTACATGAAATCAAACAAAAAGTTTAAATTTCATACTGTAACATTTCAAAGAAACTCTATAGTTGGTAATGAGAGATCAACGTCCCATTTTCACGTCATTAAATTTTGTTAGGCATCACCTAAAAATTTGACCGTTGACAAATAACCAAAAACCAAATAAACCGTGAGAAATTGTGAACAGAAATAATAATGATAATTATAGATACATACCTTATATATCTGTAAACTGTACCCATTTGTAAGCCTTAAAAGTTAAAAGTATTTGTCTCGATCATGTCACGCGATTCGTGTGTTTCCTGCCGGTTCGAGCGCATTCTGGAGTCTTCTTGTATCTTTTTCATGTTAAGTTTAGTAAATAGTACATAGTAAGTGAACATTGGTAATTTGGTATAGAAATGAAAAAATAAGATAAACTTAATTATAGTTGTAAGTATTTTTGTAAAATAAAGCAAACATGTAATTTAAAAGTTAACTTTATGAGTATACATGTGTGGTTGCTTCAGAATGCATACACTGAACGATCAACTAGTGTAAAAATTGTCACAGGACACTATATCAATTCATTATAAGTCTATACTGCATCGACTATATATTCGCGTTTCATAATAGAATTATATATAAATCGGGTAATTTTATCTGTTATTGTGGATTCGTTGTCAGCAAATATATACGTGCATTCAAAAGATTGTGACAATTACACAATTTTTTTTTCGACAAAGCGACAATTACACCATATAAAATAAAAAAAAAAAGACAATTACACCATATATTAGTTGTCTTAAAGAACCATGAAATGAAAGAACATTGATTTATTTGGTACATAAAATGTTTATCAGAAAAAAATTGCCCGTTTTTCAACAGAGAAAATCACACGTACCGAATATCGATCGATGAGACCATTTTTTTACAAAAGAAAGCGACAAAGGCATATTAAAAAAAAATCGACAAAGACGAAAAGAAAACTAAAAATAACTGCTGACGTGGAACTATAGTCCAATAAGAGCAGAGAGACGTCGCTAAAACGATAAGGTTGTTATGACGTGGCAAAACAGAAGCCATGAACACCACATTCCTTTTGTCTGAGTACACTTTTATTTTGTTATTTTTCAATTTCCTATAAATAATAGTGAATATATTATTATTATACGTAAGAAAATTGCAATTGGAATTGAGGACGAACAGAGAGAGTGAGAGCAAATGATTGTTGGCGATTATGGGGTCTACACTACGTGGCACTAGAGGAGTGGTTGAGTGGAACCGACGGCTGTACTAAGTTGGACTTAATCTTCATGGACGGTGCCGATGCATTTGTCGGAGCTATGGGCGGTTTCTCCGGTCCAGTGGGCCCAACTTCCATCATGAGATACGACGCCGCTTCTATTATCCTGCCATGTAATAATTCTTTTAATGTAATGGTAGGGTTAGCTAAGCTCGTGCTCAAACAGACTTTTTTATTGAATTTTGATTGGTAAACGGTAATAAAAAGGGTACGTATTACTGTTTTTTTCTCTTCATAAAACTAT